>CP139508.1:379480048-380077548 GCA_021014915.2 Artemisia tridentata subsp. tridentata
AATCATCAGTTGAGTGATCTTTGAGAATTCTAGTGTTTGGTGTTTTAGGAACTTCATATGTAGTTGGAAGATTGCTAATCCCAACTTCTTCTTGAAAAGAATCATCTATTTGAACATTCAATGGCTCAGCAGTACCAATACTTGTACTAGCAGGACCATCTGAAGAACTGGCAGTACCATTGTCATTAGCACCACTTTCTTGATTCTCTTGATTCTGAGTTCCTTGATCTTCTTCATTGCCTTCAATTGTTGTGTCTGAAGGTCCTTCTTTACTTGAAGATAGATCCATACTTTTCCAAATTGGCATCCAGATGTAATCTTGATTTTTAGGAGAGTCAACATTGTCTTCAGAACCTGCATTTTCATTAGCATTTGTACCTGTAACAGGCACATAATTCATAGATTCTGAAAGCCTATCAACATCAAACATCCAATCTGGTCCAACTCCTTTCACATTTGCTAGTTTCTCTTGAAACTCTATGTGAAGATTCTCTTCTACTAGCCTAGTGCAAGTGTTGAACACTCTATAGGCCTTACTCTGCAAGGAATACCCTATCAAAAAGACAACATCTGCTTTTCCATCAAATTTGCCTAAATGATCTTTGGTATTGAGAATAGTGACTTGACAACCAAAAGGTCTCATAAAACTTAAAGATGGTTTTCTACCAAAGAAAAGTTCATAAGGTGTTTTTCTATGTGGTTTTGTCACAAGAACCCTGTTTTGTACATAACAAGCAGTACCAACTGCTTCAGCCCAAAATGAAATAGGCAACTTAGAGTCTACTAACATAGTTCTAGCAGCCTCTATAAGTGTTCTATTCTTCCTTTCTGCTACTCCATTTTGTTGAGGTGTTCTAGCTACACTAAACTCTCTTTTTATGCCTTTTTCCTTGCAAAAGTCATCCATAACTCTATTCTTGAACTCTGTCCCATTGTCACACCTGATGATTTTGACTTTCTTATCAGATTGGTTTTCTACCTCAGTGATATAGGTTTTAAGTATCTCACTAGTTTCATGTTTAGATCTTAAGAAGAAAACCCATGAAAATCTGCTATAGTCATCAGTAACAACCAGACAATATTTCTTTCCATTCAAGCTGCACACATTAGTAGGACCAAAGAGATCCATATGAAGCATATGTAAAGCCTGAGTAATAGAGTTTTGGGTCTTGGGCTTACAAGAAGCTCTATGTTGTTTGCCTTTTAGACAGTCAACACAAGTTTGGTCGTTTTGGAAAATCTTTTTGGGTAAACCTCTTACTAAATCATATTTTGCAATAGTGTTGATTGTTTTAAAGTTTACATGACCAAGCCTTCTATGCCATATCATAGATTCATCCAATGAGGCCTTTGCTACCAAACAAGTTAAACCTTCCTTGGGATCAATGTTCTTTAAATTGACAACATACATATTGTTCCTTTTTGGAATTTTAAGAAGGATCTGACTCTCATCAGGCATCTTAAAATCAGAAGAAAGAACCATACATTCATTTTCAGTAAATAGAACATTGTTCTTTTTGTCACACATTTGTGAGACACTAAGAAGATTAAACTGAAGTTCTTTCACAAAATACACATTTTCAAAATCTATTTTACTGGTTTTGATAGTACCTTTACCAGTGATCTTTCCTTTTATTCCTCCCCCAAAGGTAACATATCCTCCATCTAAAGTTTTGAAGTCTGAGAGGAATGACATGTTGCCTGTCATGTGCCTTGAACACCCACTATCAACATATCCTTGATCTTCAATATCAGTTGAATGTTCCTGCACATGAATAAACATATTAGTTTCCTTGGGGTACCCAAGCCATGACAGACTTGGGTTTGCCTCTTGCATCAATGAAGTCAAACCTTTTCAGGATTGTTGATGCACCTTTAGATTGGATTGGTTTCCAAATCCAACATGCTGAGGACTTAACAGCACTTTCCCTTTTAATCCATTGTGTGGTCTTTGGTCTATCAGTACCAATTTTGGCAATACCAACTTTGGCAGTACCATGTGGTCTAGCAGGACCTTTTGGTCTAGCAGGACCTTTGGTTTTTGGACTCCAAACTTTTGTTTTGACCACATTTATCTTTTGAATAGGATTCTTCTCAACTTTTGGTACACTTTTGAAAGTGTTTCTTGTACCCTTTTCAGTTGGTTTTGTAATAACAGGCTTATGTTGTCTAACAGTATGTTTAACATTTGTGGTGTTAGACTTAACAAAACTTTTTCTGGGGTGAGTAACATTTGTTTTAGCTTTTGATTTACTCCCAGAAACCCATTTATTACAATAAGCATGAAGATGATTAAAGCTACCACAATAATAACAAGCCTTATTAAACATAACAAAGTCATCACCTAGTTGTTGTGACTTTAGGTTGTTCCAATTTCTTTGGCTTTCCCTAGGTTTGTTATTACAATTTTTACAACTTTCAACTGTCTTCAAAACAGTTTTGGCCTTAGCTTTAACTTCTACTTTCTTAGGACTGGTTGGTCCTACTTTGATTCCTTTGATAGGAATAGTCTGATCTTCATCATCATCAGATACCCAATCCTCAATAATTAGGACATCTGGTCTCTTATCAGTGAGCACCTTAGAGAGTGGAACATTCTTAGCACTCTCAGAAGGTTCACTTATCACTACAGGTTTATCTAATGGTTTGTTAACAAATTCATGTAAACCTGATACAGCAAGATCACTACCCTGGGGACATGGAATTCCTCTATAAGGAGGTGGACATTCATTATATCCTATCCCTGATTTTATTTTCTTATTCAACTGATTCTCTACTATGCTCTTAGTACACTCAGAAGCATTTTCTAATTTAGTAACAGTCAGTTGAATATTGTCTCTAGCTAATGTCACTTTAGTGCATTCAGTCCTTAACATTTCTATTTCAGTATCTTTCAAATATATTTGTCTATTAAGAGCACCTTTAGCATCAGAAAATGTGAGTTCATTTTCTCTATAGTGAATGATTTGTTTTTCTAGCTTGGACATACCACACTGATGGTTAAATAAGGTTTGTTGGGTTTTTCTATGTTCTAATACTTCTGTATCATAAGCTTTACTTATGATATTTAATTCTTTAAAAGATTCACAATCATTAGAACATTTGATAATTTGTACCTCAGGTGTGGAGAATGCCATCAAAGCCAATTCATCAGAAGTTGACTCATCTTCACCCATGAAACTCCAATCAAAACCCATGCCATCAATAGCAACCATTGCTTTTGGCTCTGCAACTTCAACAACCTTACTCTTGCTTTCAAAGCTTCCTTTCTTCTCAAAGCTTCCTTTATTTCTGTTGTCAAACCCTCTACCCTTGTCATCCTGCTTCTTAGGTCTTCTACACTCTCTAGAGTAGTGACCTTTCATGTGGCAGTTGTAACACTCCACCTTTGACTTATCATAGCCAGCAGGCTCATTTCCATCTATCAGAATCTTCTTGCCAGTCCTCATCATCAACTTCTTGGCTCTAATGCTTAAAAGTGAAAGTTGCCACTTTATGTCCATTTCTTCAAGATCATCAGGATGAATCTCTTGAAGGTCTTCAAATGATAATACAGACCCATTGTGCTGAGATGTAAGAAAAGCACACCCAATTGTTTCATCTAATATGGATTTGGTACTACCAGAAGTACTAGCAGTACCAAAGGTTGTATTAGCAGTACCTTCTTCTCTGCTACCTTGTTCTTCATTATCAACCTTTGACATGCTTGGGGATGAAACAAAAGCCATATTTCCTGAACTTGACCCAGTAGTCTTCTTTACTTCATGCTCTACTATTTTGAAATTGTTGTAGAGATCATTGAGACTCATCTGGTCAATATCTGACTTGTTCTTCCATACAATGACATGCATAGACCATTCTGAAGGTAAACTTCTAAGAAATTTAGAGTTTAGGTCTTCTTGAGTTATCATCACTTCATGGATGGCTAACTGACTTGCAAGCTTCTGAAGTCTATTGAACATACTGTCCAAAGACTCATTGGTTGTGGCTGTGAAGTTCTCAAATTGTTGTTTGAGAAGGGTTTTCTGTGTTTTCTTGGTAGCATCATTACCACCAAACCTAGCCACAATTGCTTCAAAAAGGGTTTTGGCATCTTTGTATTTGTTGAAGATCAGAAGTTGATCATTTGGAATAGTCATCAGTAACATACTCCTTGCCTTTAGATCATTCCTCTTCTGAACTTTTTCATCTGCATTTGATGGTTGATCTTGTATTCTTGTTACAAGAGCATCATTTACTGTTGTAGTGGTGATTTGGGGTTTGAAGGAATTGCCTTGTTCAATGATCTCCCAAAGTGCATAGTCCTGCACTTGAAAGTATTGTTCAACCCTTAGTCTCCACATTTCAAACTCGTTTTGCTTGAGTAATGGAAGTTTAGCTGCAACATTGGTTTGAATATGTTCAACATCCATTTTTCTTTTAAATTAGTAAATATCAAGCCTAGCTTTGATACCACTTGTGGAACGCTTTTGTTTATATGTTCTTGAAGTTCAAACACTTGGGATATGAATCTTAGTAATGTGTTTGAGAGATATTTATGTATTGAATGTGTTTAGCATGCGGAATCTACTACAACACACTTTAAAAGAACACAAGGTGGTGAGTTTAAGTAAATGAGTGAATGCAATGAACAAATAACACAACTTAGGTTAATACAAAACGATTCAATATTATTGATGAAATAATACGGATGATCTAAGTATCACCGGGATTACAAAGTAATCTTGAATCTATGATTGTCAAAAGGATTTGTGATTCGAAGTAACTAAGTTACTTGAGAGATAGTTTGGTTCGTGGTTATTGTTGTGAAAGATGCATGCATGAAGTAGTGACTAAGATATCCTTTTATAAGATAAGGATATCTTTTTACATGTTGTCAAGTAGATGAATATAATACTATACTTTGACTATATTGGCGCCTACAATTAAATACAACTACCCATGTACACTCTGATATATTCTTCTGTCACCACAGAAGACTATTCTACTTCTACATAACGTATAACAATGTACAAAGACTAATAATTCAACTAAATATCTATTACAAAATGTCTAATCGACTTGACATAAGCTTGGCAGGCTCTTCATTAGCTAGCAGTACCTTCTACCCAGAAGGTACTGGTAGAACATCTTCGTACATAACAAAATCAACTAGCAGGCTCTTCATCGACTTGGCAGGCTCTTTGACTTTGATCATTTTATTCCCAACAAGATCCCTCCGGCTCTGGCGGGATCATGGGAACTTGAACCTAACCTAACCATCCTTATAACTCCATGCGTTAATTAAAATGGTCGGTCTTTGATATTCATCCATGATTGCCAAACCAAATCCTTGAAAAATCTCTCAAAGTGTTCATGATTCTGAAACACAATTTTTTGCGAACACTTGAGAGTTTTATATTTTTCAAATGCTCCCCCTCAACATGTGCTCGGTTGATTGTTTTATAAATTTGCACATGTTAGGTAGAGCTCGCACTTTTTGAATTGATCAACTTTCAGTGAACATGACCGATTCGAGACACGCTTACATCACTAGTTAGACTAGCTTGAAATTATTACCCGGCCTGGTCAAGTCCACAGAAAGTTTCTCGAAGTGGTACACTCTACTCAGATACATCTTTTTCGAGACACGCTTACATCACTGGTTAGACCAGCTTGAAATTATTACCCGGCCAAGACGTATCCTTTCGATTGATGACAGTTCAAGTTTCGTCAATTCTTTAGTGAAGTCTGAGCCGTGCTCACATAAGATGCATGCCAAATCCTTTTTGTCAATTCGCTCCCCCTCAATATGTGCATCGATATACAAAAGAGTTTAGCACATATGGGAGAGCTTACATTTAAATCCAAAACATCACATTTTCATCAGGTTTCATATTTAAATCACATTCTCTCCCCCGATCAAAAATTTCAAACCTTTTGAGATTTGTGATCCCAATTGATTTAAATAAGTTAGAAAATGTGGGAGAAAATGTGTTCGATTTAATATATTCTGATGATGAGAACATACTATGCTCCCCCTTAATCTAAGAGGGAGATTCACTGCTAATTTTGCACAAATTGATTATTATGACACAAATGATATTGACCTTTTTGCTCAAATGATGTAATCACCCACTTTTCTGAGTGAGTCAGTGGTCAACATCGATTATCCATCCACCAACAAATATTCTCAAGTATTTTCGATCCCCACTTGGCGAGATCTGAGTAAGTACTTCTTTGTTGAAGTGATGGTGGTGGAGGTGAAGGTGTTGTTGTTGTTGTTGCTGCCGATGTTGTTGTCGTGGTGAATTTCGAGCCAATCAATAGAATTTGAACGTCTGATTAAATGGTTAGAATGGGAACTGGCACATTCATTTTGGCTATGGAATCTGCATAAGAATCTCAACACAGATATACATGCATACAGATACACTATTCCTTAATAGCTACCCTTCAGCAGCTTGCCACATTATAATACCAAGTTCATCTTATAATCAAACCCCAATCAGGAACTACGTCAAACCACTATCTAGCATGAAGAGCAATTAGCAATCATGAACATGGCAATTCACACGGATTTCAATATTCAATTCAGGATCTTAGGAACATGATTCTAACATAATAGCAATCTTCCTAAGCGAATCCTGAGAACATATGCACAATATCAACAACCATTAAGCAGCAGAGACAAACAACATTTGAAACTCATTCATTTAGATCATACAAATGCCAGTGGAGTATTTAAAAACATCAAACACAACTGGTTTTCTAACTTCTTTTAGGTTTTGAGTCTTAAAGCATTTTGGGGATTATACGAGGATTCCAAAGTAACACAAATGAACCTTCTAGATACATAAAGCTAGGAAACTATAAGCAAATTGCACATAATGTCCTAAACTTTCTAGCAACTAACACACTTGGTCATTTGATATATTTAAGCAAGATCCTCTTCAACTAATTCCCCATTAACTACAAAACCATTTCTAACAAGTATGATTTAACCAATAAATCCGTTTGATGATATAAAATTTGAATTCACTCTCCCCCTCAATCAATGACCCGTATTCTAGTTGAACCTCAACTAAAATCACGCTTAACCCCACAACTCATCAAACAAGAACTGTCATGAGGTTTTGTAGTCGTTGATTGAGTGACAAATTTTTATGCATAATCCAAGTATAAGCAAATTTCATACAACACATATTCACCAAGTGTCTCACAAATAATTTTCAGAAGAATCATAGAATGAAAACTATTTGTTATACTAAGAAGATTTCTCTTCTTTTACAAGAAATGATGCACTGAAACGTACATCAAATCAGGAAACATGGATATGAAGTAATCCATGCCCAGGTGAACATCACCCAGTTGGAGGAACAACCGTCTTTTTGGCGACGTGCTTTCCCCAATATGAAGCGAGGGTTGCTATCTAAAGTAATAGCAAGCCATTTAGACATGTTTTAACCATCCATTTTAACTTCTGCTCGAGCTTCATTTAAAGACCCGTGCCATTATTGAATGACATTTCTAAGTCCGTAAATGTTATCGATAAACAGAAGACATGCCTAGGTGAAACTATTTTTGGTCTTTTCTAATTTTTTAATTTTTATGGTTTTTCTGGGTTTAAGATTCTCTATTTACAATTATCTGTTTTTATAATATTCTATTTACAATATGGTATAAAATATGAATAAGTATATATGTACAAGGATACGAACCAGAAACCATTACTCCTCAGCATTCTGAATCTTCTTCGCATTCATCACTTGACTTGCTGAAGAGCAATGTGAGCACTTTCAATCAGGGAATGATTCTAGCTTTTCACTCTCCCCTAATTAGTGCTCTCCCCCAATCTGACAACCTTTCTGATGAACACCCATAATAGGAAGAAGACTTTGGATGAACTCCCGAAATATGAAGAAGTCTTTTGATAACCAAATGCATGCCGTCTTTAATCTTCTAACACACCCGTCCTTGAGTGACGTCGTCAAAAACCTTATGCATCTTTTCGGTAGTTTAAGTTGAGCCTCAACTGAAATCTAGCTTAACCCCACAACTCATCAAACAAGAACTGTCATGAGGTTAAGCTAAACCACAAATTTAAGCCCAGTAACAACTTGATTTCAGCTGAACCTCACAACTCATCAAACAAGAACTGTCATGAGATTAGGTTAAAATCAAGTTGGACCAAACCTTAAACTACAGAACAACTTGAACCTAACTTAACTCCATAACTCATCAAACAAGAACTGTCATGGGATTAAGTTAAATATCAAGTTGTAAGAAAAGAGCTCAACATTTTTTTGACTGTGGAGAAGATTGTAGACTCGACCTTCTTCAAGATTGCCCAATGTGGAGGAACAGAATACCAATCATCTTTATCTCACCAAATGCCTTCCAGTAACCTTACATGTAACCCATCAGCCCGCAGCATACACATGAGAAGATAACTCCCAACAGAGAATGTAGAATAGACTGACGACTCGACCTTCTTCAGTCTTTAGTATAACACCAAAGTAACAAGTTGAACCACTGATCATCTATAGTATGTATCCATCCTTGGATATTAAGCCCTGATCACGTGAACCTGTTGTGCGTCCTTGATGTACACATTCTCTCTCCCCTGATGGTTACGATTAATCAGCCCATGACGTAACAGTGAAACATAAATACCAAGGTAACAAGTTGAACCACTGATCATCTCTGCGGTTATCAACACCGGAATAAATGATTAAGCCCAATCACGTGAACCTGTTGTGCGTCCTTGGTGTACACATTTCTCTCCCCCATGATGGTTACGATTAATCGGAATCATCATCATGATGTGTACATGTAGCCTAATGACGTATACATGAAGCATTGACTAGAAAACCCTTTGTTACTGATTGAACCAGCCCGTGAGAATATGTAGATTAGCATTCCATGACCATGTTCCTCAACACCTTGATAGACGGAAGAAGTAGTGTTGGAGAAACATGGTTTGCACGACTCCTGAACTGACGTATTCAGGAGTCGTATGACCATTTCTCAATCATCAACTAACATGTAGATTAATATTCACCCTTTCCCTCCCCCCCCCCCCCTCAAAAATTGCATATGCCTGCCAACTGCAATTTTTGATGAATGAACTAGTGAATATGAATACCATCAACGGTAAGTAGCTCCACTTGACGGTTCTTGAATACTGACATGTTGTTTATTCACCCTTTCCCCCCCTCAAAAATTGCATACGCCTGTCAACTGCAATTTTTGGTTGAACAAGTGAATAAGGATATACTCCAATGTGCGCCGATCCACTTGAAGACTGAATAAGCACGGAAAGAGCATGAATCTTGTTGATGAGAATGGCCATTAATAAGAAGACTCCTCTTCTTTTGAAGATAAAGTGCACTCAAGCGTACACTTTTCTTTTCTTTGATGAACGAGGCCTGCACTGACTTGTACAGACGTCATAATGTTGAAGAACGAGGCCTGCACTGACTTGTACAGACGTCATTTGATGAAGAACGAGGCCTGCACTGAAGTGTACAGACGTCATCTGATGAAGAACGAGGCCTGTACTAAAGTGTACAGACGTCATCTGATGAAGAACGAGGCCTGCACTGACTTGTACAGACGTCATTACTCTCTCTTTACTTCTTCTCTCATCTAACTCGTTACCAACCCCATTATCATTCTGTCGGCTTGATGTAGTGACCACTGATGGAGAAAACCCAATATGATGAACTTGATACTGAAGTAATATAACCCGAACTTGTGACTTAAACTTGTACTAATGCGTGACAAAGAGCGGTGTAGAGACTTCGTGCAACATCGAATCCCTAAGTACTCTATACTCTTCAACCAACCAACCATCAAGTATAAGACGTACATCACCTCTTGGGTATCCACAACTTCGTGTGACACTGAGCACTACAACGTGACTCCTTAAAGTGATAGTTATTTTGTAATAGAGAGAAAGACAAAATAACTAGATATCCAAGTCCTTGCCATTGTATTGAAAGCTCGAACAAGGATCTCGAAGAATCTTCATCCAACCTCCCCGATATCTTCAGATGCTAAGTACACTCACCCATGAAATTTCACTTCAGCCTCAAATAAATAATAATGAATTAACGCCGTAGTCACTTCTTGTGGTTAATGCCCAAATCTAGCCCTTTATGATGCTTTAACTGAACTTTGATAATGGTTTTAACCCGATCATGGTTAAGAGCGCATAGTCCATCATCACGGGATTTTACAAATCTAAGATTTAAACCGAGAAATAAGTTCTTTCTCGGGATTTTACAAAATCAAGAAGAAACCGTGAGGCAGTAACAGATTGAATGTGGCATGACTGATTTTGATTTAGGTGAACATCAGTTTGGGTAAAGAATATCTTGTGAGGATTACAGATCACATCACAACTTTTAAAACCTTTGTCCAACTAACCAACCTTATACACAGATTAGTGACCACTTGATGAAGGAAACCCGATATACCAATACTGAAACTGAAGTAGAAGTCCCCAAATTTGTTACTTAAGCTTGCACTAATGTTGGAAGAACGGTGTAGAGAATTAATGCTCCAAGCAAATCTCTAAGAGCTCCATACCCAACCAAAGTATGAGACATTAACACCTCTTGCGATTATCGACATCGTCATTGACGTGTGACACTGAGTACTCCCATGACTCTTAAGTGATAGTTACCCCGACTGCTGGTAACTAGATAACCCAAGTCTTCAACTTAAAATTTTGAGCACGAGCAAGTTATCATTGAAGGTCATGCATCCAACCAACCCCGACTTCAAGATAAAATAAGTAGATGCCTTCGTGAAATTCAACTTCAATCACAAATAAAGAATACCAGATTAACTTCGTGATCATCTTGTGCAGTTGACTAGCCAAAAAGAGAAGAAACATGCGCTAATTCTTAGAAGTGCCCATGACTCATAGTCAGTCCTATCAAACAAAGCTGTCTGACCCAGCTACTTGGATGTGGAATAGTTGTCGTACTGTGTACAGGATTTTACAGTTCTTGAGATTTATCTGAGAAATAAATTCAAGAACTAACTGCACAACAGTAAGTATCAAACTGCTGTAGACTGAACCACTGAATCCTGAATCGCTACGATCTGACCCGCTGTAACCGAAACTGCTAAGATTCAAACCGCTGGAGACTGAACCGATACGATCTGACCCGCTGTAACCGGAACCGCTAAAATTCACATCGCTGGAGACGGAACTTCTAGGAAACTTGCGATAATTCTCCCCCTCAAAAAGGACATGAAATGACCTTTTTGCCAAAGCTGAGAGTCCGTGATGTTTGTGAATTTGTCAGGCACAAAACATGGAAAGAGACAAATGAAACTACTGCAACGAAGATGGTGATTAAGACTCTCTTGTAGTAACCCCTTGCTTTCCTCATCATCAATGGTTTAGTAGATTAACAATTCATTGAAGCTCGTAATATGCCAAAACCGCTTGATGAAATGCATATGACTTTAAAGTGAGTAAGAGGTTAAAACATGTCTCCAAACAAATCACCTCTTGTCTTAAGCCTGACTACCTCTTGAGAAGATCTTGAACAACAATCCCATTAGAAGCTTGAGAAACAACAATCACTTGATGAAGCTTGATAAAGAACAAGTCCGCGACTTAAGCTTGCACTAAATTATGATTTAGAACCTATATTGAGTACAACAACGTAACTCCTTTAAATATAAGTAGTGATATATACCCAACCTTCCATCCTTAATTGTATATATCCACTTCGTGAACATCCAAGTCTAATCACCTTAAATTGCAAATTGTGATTTAGAACCTATATTGAGCACAACAACGTAACTCCTTTAAATATAGGTAGTGATATATACCCAACCTTCCATCCTTTATTGTATATATCCACTTCTTGAACATCCAGGTCTAATCACCTTAAATACGCTTGAGCAAGGGTCATCAAACATCGTGCATCCATCCACCCCGAGATGTTTGTGACACTAAGTACACCAACCCGTGAATTAACAAACCAACCAAGTTACCATAATTTCCCAATTCCTGCTGATCTTGTAGCACAAACTTATCCCGAAAAAGCAGTCAAACCCCGTAAGTTTCATTATGTCTACATCCAAGTCCAGCCTAATTGTCCAATATTAATTTCACGGGATTTTACAGCTCTTGAGATTTAAACCGAGAAATCGAATCTTTCGCGGGATTTTCTAAAATCAACAAGAGGAACCGTGAAATTAACAAGAACACCTAAGAGTGAGTTGCAATGTTAATCTTCAAAATTCAAGTCAAAGAAGTCAAGTCACAACTTGATCAGATCGCAACAAGTCAAGTCACAGGTTGTCAATCTTGCAACAAGTCTGATTGCAATTAACCAAATCACAATTAGACAAATCGCAAGTGTCAACTAGCAACGTCAAATCGTAACTGGTCAAATTGCTATCAGTCAAGTCGCAACAAGTCAAAACGCAACTTGACAAATCGCAATTTAAACAAATTGTTATTTGTCAGCTATAACTCAAATTGCAAAGATCAAACTGCAGGCTCACTCAAGTCGTAGGTACTAATAGAACAATGCTGCCAGATCTGCAATTCTGAAATCACATCGACATTCACAAACCCCAATACTAGCCGTGACGAGTGAATCCTTGAAAAATTTGTGCCTCCACAATCTACCATACACATTATCAAATATTATCCATCATCTGTGTATCCTCATGAAACTTTGTGGATCCAAATATACAAAAACATTTCACTCTTGAACCCAAATCCAAAACCATGCGGTTGCCAAAAACAATAACCTCGGATCACGACTCACAAGACACCACAGCCCGATCCATATCCACCTTATAGTCCAACAATTTGTGGAAGATTAAGTCAAACTATAATCATATACTAACTTCACATTTACCCTTAATTGGCCAAAGTATGTTAGTTTGCTACAAGAATAAAGCCCAACACAATCCACCCATTGTTATCTAGCAGCCCATTGATTAAAGAAGATAAAGCCCGGTACCTATAATTCACTCGGCCCATGTATTGAAATAACATCCGATCCAAGTCTCCCTTTACCCTAATACTTCGGGTATTTAAATCCCACTTAACACAAATCCAAACCCTAATCACATTTCATCATAATCATACGCCTCCTTGCTATTCTCCTCAAACGCAGTAACCAATAACATCACGAACCCTAATCTCTATCACAATCCCATCTATCTCTTTTCACAGATCAAGAATACCAACATCACATATATACCTTTATCTCCTTCGAACAAACAAACACAACAACACAATACGTGTCATTAATTTGTTGCTGTGAAGACCTATAACCTTGAACACAGGTGATACGACAATTTTGGCTTCAAGATCTTGTCTAAGGTCTCGGGTAGGTGTCATTCATTTGAGTTTGTTATATATTAACCGAATCAAAAGCAAAATCAAATCACTAATGTTTTGATTTTTCTTTTTTAGCGTTCGGATATTAACACGAGACTTAGTTCTCAACTTGAACTCAAAGAGTGGTATTGATTTAGTTGTTGTATCATTGAACGACAGAGTGACGAGGAATAACATTCTTGTTATATTCTTTATCTTTATGTGTTCGAATAGAAAGAAAGAGGCTTAGCTTCCATTCACAACAAATCGATGATGATTTCCAAATCGTGTGTTAGATCTTTTTGAAGGTCTAGAGATTCTTTGAGAAACACGAATTGAGAAACTGAGATATGTGTTCGGTTAGAGTTTGTAGGATTAATGATAATTTTGTTTTCGGTACTTAAATTGGGAATTGGTGAGTGAGGTTTTAATTTGGATGTAAGTTGTTTGTGGGGTTTATTTGTCTTTACGGCTTTAACTTGATTCAGTTTCTTTCATTTAAATCTTTGATAACTCGTTGACTGTTTGAACGTTTAACCGAGTGATAGACAAACCGCATGGTCTTGGATGAAATGGTAGACAAACCGAGTTCGTGATTATGCAGACAAACCGAGTATACTTTATATACACAAACCGAGTTCGTGAGCATGTAGACAAACCGAGTATACTTTATATACACAAACCGACTTCGTGATTAAATGGACAAACCGAGTTCATGACTGCATGGACAAACCGAGTTCGTGAGTAAATGGACAAACCGAGTTCATGACTGTATGGACAAACCGAGTCCAGGACAAACCGCATGTTTGACCAGTCAGCTGTCACTCTCACACTTTTGTCTTTTACCCCTTTTTTGGTTACACTCCAAACTGCTCCCAAGAATACCACAAACCGCATTCAAGAACATCCTTCAAAACCGAGCTTATACCATCACAAATAAGCCACAAACACCAACGTAGAAACCATGTAGATCACCAACGAATAAAACCGACAAGATACCAGATCTTGAGAAATGGTATTTCGAACCAGAGAATTTAATAAAATTAAGGCCATAATCATTTAAACATTTGAAGCCCAAAATGGAGGCCCATTTGAATATTAAGACCAAACTGAATTAACAAAACATGGATTCTTGCGGTTGTGAGAGTAACTATTCGAACAAAGAAGTGATAATAAAATGATGTGACTAAAACTGTTAAGACAAGATGATACCCGGTTCGAACTATTCGAGTGCAAACCAAACTGGACTGAGATAAGTACCACAAGACACAAGCAGATCGAACAGAATAGTTAGCAAATATAAATCAAGAGTGATCTTTGACTTAAAAGTTACATCCCACAAACAAAATGATTTTCAAATGATATTCAAATGATCTTTAAAACAAAGTGTACCAGCGATTTTCCAAAACAAAAACAATTACGGCCCACAAACAACCGAACCAAATCCATTCAAAGCATTCGAACCAAAAAAATAAGTAGAGCAGTTAGTATAAAAGGATTCGAGCCAAAAAGAATGAGACCAACACACAATCAAACCGAACCTAACCATGGCTCTTGATACCAATTGTAGGAAATACCCATCTTGATTGTGTGGATCTATTCGGGTGGTCTTGGATCTTGAAAGATCAAGAAACCCATTTGAGTTAGTTTGTAGAGAGAAGTTTAGAGAGAGAGGGAACTATGTGAGAATCTGGAAAATTAGATTAATGTGACAAGAGTTCCAACCCTTCCCTTGTGTGGGAAGGGTTATTTATACTTCTACATATTTGTGCCCCTAGTGGGCTGGGGAGTGAGCTGACAGTGGGAAAAGCCCCGACCCACTCCACAAATATAGATACGACTAATCTAATAAAACTAATAATACTAATAATACTAAGCTTATATAAATAAGCCTACGAGCTATGTGATATGCTAATTAGATATTCGGGGTGACCGAACCTTCATATGAATATTTATATTCCTAACATTTTATAGATAGGTTTTTGACATGATGTGGATAGGAATGTCTTAGTAAAGTTTGGTGTTAAATAATGCCTATTGGTTAATCTTGGGTAAGACTTGTGAGTATGTATATCCAACTTACTTGATCCTTTCTAAACTGGATCATGACTTAGGTTCGTTGTCCTAGTTGGTCTAACTAGTACTTCTGAAATGATAAGTTTTGGTGACTATGCTAAAGATAGTGATTTAGATTGCCTCGTGAGATCTTATGTTTTCTGTTGCGATACGAATCAACTTACTGTATGTTTCTAGTCCTTGTTTGTAGTTTCGTAATCCTTCCATTATTTTCTTATGTCATGGAATACACTTCGTGGATAGAAAATCTTTCCTAGGAAGGTCAAGGATAAAATTCCAACTTTAACGGTTGAGGGAGTGACATGCGGTGTAGGCACCTAGAGAGGGTCTGTCAAAAGAGATGTTTATGAAGAATTTACTTGTTTACAAAGCTTTTGAATGAAAATTGTTATTATGAACTTTTGAAAAGATGATTGTTTCTTTCATGGCATAATCCTCCCTGGATTAGACATAGGTGATCAGGCTATGTATAATTAAGGGCAAATGATGTGATGCTCGGTTTGTTCAAAATAGCCTTGTGTTTCTCAAAAGTTTTAGACGGTGTTCAACGTATTGTTTGGTAAAATAGTAGTAAATAATTGGTAGAACGATAGAAAATCAATTTATAAGGCGGTAGTCACGTAACTTGTTTTTAAAATGTTGTGAAATTATTCCCTGAAATGGTAGTAAAATAGCTTGAGGTAAGGTTAGGTGAAACAGTTTTATAAAGCGGTAGTAAAATATCTTGTAATAAAATCTGTTGAATGGGTTATAGGATGGGTGTGGAATATCTTACAGAATGGTAATAGTCTTTATCCAGAGGCGAAATTTCCCTAATTCCTACTATAATAGTGGTATGTTGTTAAGATATGATTGAAAATTGGGCAAATAGAATAGGAAATGAAATAAACGAAGATTGTGCTCATGGTGGAGATGCTAAAAGGTAGGGATTACATTAGATAGAAGAGTACATGATACAACAAGGTTACAAGAAAGTACTTAAGATAGGCTACTTTAAGAAATACAACCCTAGCGGGCTCCATCTATGGTTAATTATCAAGACAGAAGTTCTTTGTCCTTATTCATTGTCATTGTCATTGTTGTCTTGAAGAGCTTCGCACTTCAACGAGCTCTTCCTTCAGTCTGGTTTATCAGCTCTGGGCATTCGCTCTTGAAGTGTCCAATTACTCCACACTCTTTGCAGGTTACCGTGACTTTTCGATTCATTACGAGGGTGGGAGCCTTGCAATCCTTGGCTTTGTGTCCAACCTTTTGGCAGTTTTCACATTGAGTGGGGCAAGGTCCATTGTAGTGAAACCGACACTTAATGCACTTGGGTAGAGTCCCTGCATATCCTTTCTTTTTACTTGGCCCAACAGCATAGGCTTCCACCACTTCTTGTATCTTAGGTGGTTGTTGTGTAGCATTGCCACCCTGATTGTCGTCCCACTTTCTCTTGTTGTGGTTGTTGTTCCATTTTTGTTTGTTGTCATTATTGTTTCCTATGGTCTTGGTGTGAGCTATGTGTTCCTCTGCCTCGATTTCCGTACGGATAGCTTTAAACATGGTATCAGGTTCTAATGAGGCGACCAACATACGGATTTCAGGGGAGAGTCCCCCGATATACCTCTCAAGTTTCTTGCTTTCCGGTTCATCCATTGCAGGGCCTAGTCGTGCTAATTCGTAAAAACGTTTAGTGTATTTGGCAACATCATCTCCTACCATGGTAAAGTCTAGGATTTCCTGTTCCATTGCTTGTAATTCGCTTCTCGAACAATATTCTAAGGTCATCATCCTTCTTAGTTTCTCCCACGAGATTGAGTAAGCAGCGTCGACCCCTATTAACTGAACATATTTGGTCCACCATTCCTGAGCACGATCCCGAAAAGTGCAAGTGGCGAACTTAACTTTGTCTCCCTTGTGACAGTTACCACTTAGGAATATTGTTTCTACTTCTCCGAACCATTTGCAAAATCCTTTCGCGCCTTCAGTTCCGCTGAAGGTGAGGGGATTGCCATTCATAAATTCTTCATGAGTAAGATTTTTGGCGAGGGCTGTGGATATGCTCTTGGCAATGATTTGCTCAACGGTGGCTTGTGTCATGTCTGGAGTGGTTTGCTTTAACTAACTTCTTCAAAATCATAAGAGACCATGAGAATTTATAAGTAGTAAAGATCATCATACTCACATATATGCAACCATGACATGTATAAGTGGAGTGAAATCACAACAAGTTGAAATCACGAAATATCATAAATATAATCATGACACACGTGGATATATAAAATGAAAATTTCGGTCTACATGGACCGATATCATAGATAGCACAACCATATCGATAGAGTAGAGTCAATACTTGGTGATTTCATTGTACAACAATCAAAATACTACAAGCTTCTTTGAACTATGCCACACATCCCGTGGCTAGGATAATAGTAAAAGCTAGTAAAGATATAAGTCTAGTCTAGAGGCTTCCTGGTGCCCCTCTGAGTGAATCTAGGGTTGCGGCATCATATGGTTGGGATGGGTCCTGAAGTAGGGTCTGGAGTTGTGCATCGATCATGTCCGAGATAGTGTAGATTCCAAACCATTCTTGAGCAATCTGTTGATGTTCCGGTTGAGTCGGTGATCTTGGTATTATCCACAAGGTGTCATCTAATTCCTGATATGTGGAATGGAAAAGGGGAATGGCAATGGTGATTGTGGAAAGGTAAGGGCAGTCTCCTAAATCTCAAAGGTCTCAGTGTCATATCTGGTAGTCTCTTCTAAGTCGGGTTCAGGTGGTGCTAACATCTCAAACGGGTGGGAGTTATCACCTAACAAATGTGAGTGATATGGGAATGTCGAGGTATAGGAAGGTGAGAGTGGTGATGTAGGTGTATCAATGGATGAAAAAGCATCCTCGATGTCCGAGTCTGCTAGAATGATAATAGGGTGGTTGGGTGAATACATATCGCTGTGAACCAGGTCAATAAAAATATATATAAGTATAAGTATAAGTAACTCGCATAGGATGTGCATGAAACCGCATGTATAGTGAATACGCACTTATGATGAAATGATGAGATGCTATGATGATGTGGTTATAGTCTAGGGTCCAAGATACAACCTAGTTCGCTATAACCTTAGCTCTGATGCCAATCTCTCACACCCCCAAATACCTGATTTGCAGCGGTATGAAATACCTGGGGCGTAACTGCCATAGCATCACAGTTACAGTTACATTGAATGACCTAGAGTGTCGTTTTAAAAGTACATCGTTTGATTGATTAAAACATTCAGAGTTTACAAAAGTTAGGTCCCAAAAGATAATTCAAGTTTTGCGGAAAGAAGTTTGTTACAAATCAAATGATAGTTTATGTGCATAAAAATCCGGGTGAGACGTGTCGTCACCGTGACTCCTAGATAAGTCCAAATGCCGGTCATGATGTGAATGCCTTAATTACCTGAGAATACATGCTAAAAGGGTCAACATAATTGTTGGTGAGTTCATAGGTTTAAGTAAATAAGTAAAGTGCGGACCACAAGATTTCAATAGCATGACAATCACAATAAGTTTAACGTCATAGCCAAAAATATATAAATACAGTGCCTAAGCTCATGACCCCGAAGCTCGACGAATTGGTATGCAATTAAGCACAATAATAAATGCCCCAAATAAGTGTTTGCCAGACACTCGGAAATAATCCGAATGATATGCGTCCGTTTACCCAGTTGGCGCGACCAACCCGGACGGGGTGTCAACCCAAATAGATCTATTCATAACATCCGCGCTTACAAGTAATTAACGGTTCATGATTCGTAGGGGACTTAATGGCAATGTGGTAACTTAGGCAAAGTAACAGTTTTAGTACTTGTGTCCGTATGTAAAACAAGCAGTGTATTCCCACCCCGAGGGTTTAGAAAACATGTATAAACAATGTAAAAGTCGGGGCTATGAAACTCACCTGATGCGATAGTAACAATGATAAATATCGATAAGATGAAATGAGGCTCGGTCTCTAACCGCGACCTATTATGAATGATACGATCTAAGGTAAGCAATGATACAATGCAACACATGCAAATACGTATGTTAACGATACCACTTGTTGCTTTTGAAAATAACGTTTATCGACGAAAAATACATTTTTGACGTCTCGTTAAGTTATAAACTACGTTTCGTGTAAATATGTTGAAACAGTACTCCACGATCCTCATTTGATGTTATATTGGCAAATATAATGTTTTCGTCGTAGTTTAACATTTTTTATAACTTGAAAATATGCCTAAATGGCCTCATAAAACTAGTCGTGAAATATTGTACGTTAAGTGTTAGTGAATAAGCTTGGCGTTTTTAGAAACCTTATAACTTTACCTTGAATTCATATGTTTTTTATTTTGATTATACGCGTCTTGATTAATTATAAAATCGGCTAGCAATGTTATGCCTTGTAAAAATACTAGTTTTTACACTTAGAAAATATTTCTATTAGGGGCTGTCAAAAATAAATAGAGTTCGTCGGGTTTCAAACGTGTATATCGCGGTTGTTATAAGCTCGTTTTCTACACTCTTTATATCCACGGCTTCATATTAACATGTACTAACATATTTTCAGTAGTTCGGCTCATCTAGATCACGTCTAATGCCTTGTTTGGTCCTTTGAAGTTCGGCAAACAGCATGCAAATTTTCAGAAAATAGTTTTTCGTCGTCTAACTTGGAAAAATCATATCTCCTTCATCGTAATTCGGTTTTTGCTCATTCCAACGCCCACGGTTTTGTTTTTGAAAGTATTTTCTAAATATGAAGGCCAAAATAGTTCAAGAGTTACTGAGTTTTTCAGATTTTACGATTTTGGACAGTAGCTTTTCTATAGTGTTAAAAACTCATTTTTATGGTTCAAAACTTGATCATACCACTTCCAATCAACACCACAACTACTCTAATCCTACCATACACCTTCTTAAGGTGTCATGGGGTCCTAAACATCACCAACCATGGTGGGTTTCATGAGAATATTACTAAAAATGTATAGATCTATGTTTATAGAGAAAATGAGTATCAAGTGGTATTTATAACATATATTTTGCATAACTTGCTACTAATAAAACTTGAAACTACATGGAATGGAAGAAAAAATATGTAACTCACTTACTTGAATATTTGAGGTGGTTTGGAAAGAAATGTATAAGAAACCTAGGGATTTTTATTTCAAAATCCTAGCTAGGAGTGTAAATGGAACTTGTTTATAACTTGATCTTCAAAAATTGATGGATGTTCTTGGTGTTCTTGTGTTGTCCGAGCAAAGAAGGAGAGGAAAAGAGATAATATTGAACTTATTTGCTAGTTGGTTTGTTAAGAATGAATGTTATGGAAATTAATTCAAGATTATGTATACATGAAACATTAATGGTTTTTGTCTAACAATTAAGAATTCTTGGAGTATTAGGCAAAAAGGGGGGGCGGCATGTGTAAGTAAAAGAGATGGATTTGATGGTTAATTAAAGATTTTGTCCCCATTTAGATAAGTATTAGTGTGTTTAGTGTATACAATAGGTGTTATCGGGTACCGAGTTAACTAGAAATAAATCGTGACGAGTTAAAATAAAATACGACGAAGTTGTAAAAATTATAAAATCATATTCCTTGCAAGAATCGGGTGTTAGAATAATTATCGGGTTGAAATATCGCAAGCCGACGGGGTTATAAGCTCCTAACGGAAAATATAGCAATTGGTTTAAAAACACTGGGTAATGTAATAATATAATCTTTATATCATTATAATTAGTGTGAAAATATATTAGGATCATAGTCGGGAGTGTCGGGTATAATGTTAGTAGTAATGTCTGAGTGGTAACGTTTAATAAATAAATGAACATACGTTAATGAAAATCACACAAACCCGTGCATGACCTAATATGATAATGATGTTACTGATGATATGTAGACTACTCTAGTCTATATGACGTGTCCTTACTGATGATGCATGAATACGCAGCTAAACCATACTGGTTACGCGAATTTGAATACCCGTAAACCTAGTTTACGAAATGATGAATGATAACCATGAATAGTGATTTCTCTCCGAGAATGAATAGTGTTTTATGAATAGTAAAACTTTTGAAAACTTCTCAAAGTCTCAAACTGACTCCGAAAATGATGAATAGTGATTGGTGAATAGTAAATAATGAATAGTAATCTTGAGAATAGCAATTTGTCGAGGTTTGGAAAATGACCTGAAATTGTGATTTGTGACAGATGATTACGATTTCTAGGGCTTGCAATCTTGTGACTTATTAATTACATACTTTAAGGTTTCATGCGGGTTAGCGATTAACGATTCAAGGGCTTTAAAATTAAGCACAAGTCGACCCACAAAACATACATCAAACATCCCATGTATTAACGAGCCACAAGCAAATAAAATCACATGAAATCACAACCAAATCAAAAACCCCTCGTTAAAACCTTACTACGTCTAGGGTTTTCTACTTTTAGCACCATATGCATTGTGTATTAATTGTTTATATGCAGGTTTTAATGATAACTTATAGGGCTGGAATTTGGTTCTAGGTCGATTAGAAAAGCAACTAGAGATTGATAAAACATTTAGCTAACCAGTCTTCAAGATCTAATGCAGCGCACCCTAATACGTTTGTGATCTTTTTATCGTGATAAGTAGCCTTGCAACCTGATTTAACTATTAAGAGTAAAAACATATTGATCGACTAGAAACAGGGGCGAGACAAAACAAGAATCATTGATACCTTGGAATAATGAGATTAAAGAGAACAAGGACAAAGCTTAGCCCTCGACACTACACCACACGATTACACAAGCTGCTACAATTCGACTTCTAATTCACCACTGGCTAAACCTCTTCTCTTCTTCCCTTGGCAGCAACGAATATTGAGTCTTTTGGTTTTCTTATTTGTGTTTTTGGTTCGGTTTAAGGGGTGTTTAAGGAGATCAGCCGAATGATTTATGACCCAGTAAATAGAGGAAACCGTGTTTATTATTTGGTAAGTAGTATATTCGGTTAAGGAGAGGTGATAAGAGTGTATCTTTGATTTGCCAATTAACAATTACTATGTTCTTATCCTTCTTTCATTTTAACGTTGTCAAGTATTAGGCAAAACAAGGAAACGTGTGAAGATAATAATAAGAGAAGATCGTGTCTAACAGAAAATAAAGAAATGTGAGAATGGTCTTACAAAAGAGCATGTCGTTTATTTTGTATAGTTTAGGATAATCTTATAAATGTGTATTAATTTATAACATAAAGTTTTAATGTATGTACTTATTATTTAGACTTAGGTAAAAATTCAAATGGGCAAATAAAATGCATTCCAGATTTTTGGGTTTTACACCGTTAGTCCTAAAATTGAAAAGTTAGTCCCTAAACCTAACGGGTGTTAAAATCCAAGTTATAAACCTTTTATACTACCCAGCCCAAATCATTAAAACCAAAAAACCAGCCCACTCCCACAACCCGACCAACCCATACCCATCCCCAGTCAAATTAAAAACGCGGGAAAGACTTTTTACTGTTCATCCATCTCTCCTAATTTTACCCTGCACCTCTGACACACTCAATTAACCTCACCCAAGTGGAATTCACTCTTCTAGAAGCTCTGTGGTCATCCATGACGTCAATTGGCAGGCCGTGCTGGCAATCCTCAAGAATTTGATTGGACGAGACAACAAGGCACATGATCCGAGGGCTGTGATGATTAAAGCAATCAATGAAGGGACATGATTAAAGATCTAAGACGTTCCCCAAACCCTAGAAGGATCCTCAGTTGGCTATAAATAGAGACCTCCTCACCTCACACAAGCATCCTGTTTTTTATCTTTTACTTGTCTTAATTTTTAGCTTATTTTACTGCTTATTGTAATTTTTAATTGTCTTTTAAATATTTTCATTTCCTTTTTCCAAAAACGTAATCATTTAAATGTTTAATAAAATTCAGTTTAATTTCAATTATTGTCCAATTTACTTTAATGCATTTGTTGTTTGTTTTTGATTAATAAGCTCTTATTTCTGTCATCTATACTCAAACAAGCTTCTCAATAGCTTGTTTTGAGATGATGTAGTTTGTGGTTTGAATTAAAAGCAGTTTAGTTTGGTAAATTTAGTTTTAAGTCAAAATAAGCTATTTGGAAGATAAGCCAAAAATGGAAGGGCTTACAGGGTCTCACCAGCTTATCAATTGATAAGCTGGAGCTTGTAGAGTAGCTCCTCGAGCTTGTTTGATCCTTGCTGAGCTAGGATCAAGGTAACTGTTCTCATTTTCATTTTTAGCTTAAAATTGCTTATTGCTTATTTCTGCTTTTTATTTACTTATCTATGATTTATTTGTGTGTTATATGCTTAATTATGTTAGATCTATCTGTTTAGTGCTTATTTTATGAGTTTTATAGTCATTTGTGTTTAAGTTTCTTAAAACAATCAAAACACCAATAAGTCTTAGCTTATTGGTGAGTGCTTATTTTTTAGTCAAATCTGCTTTTATTTAGTCATTTAGTCATAACAAGTAGTTTTTGTCAAAATTGCATAAGTTTTATAGTGAAAACCTGTTTTAAAAATCAATTTAAGTTTTTAAAGGGGTGTTTGGGATAAGCAGCACTAACTAAGGTTAGTGCTTAGTGCTGCTAGACCACCTATAGGTTTCTTAATCAACTTTGTTTAGCTTAAAATTAGTCTATTAAGTAGTTTTTAAGTTGTTAAAAGCATTTCTACATAGATTCATAGCTTTTAGATTGGTTTTCTAAGTTTCAAGGTTCAAAACTGTTTATAACAGCTTATTTTGATAAGATCTTCAATAGGTCTTTTTAGGAGTTGTTTTTGAGTCATTATAAATTGAGAATTCATGTTATATCTTCTAGTTAAAATGTAATAAGTTAAGAGTCATTTTTAACCAAAATTTCAAGTTTCAAAAAAATCAAATCAGCATAGTTCAAAACCTATGCTGATTGGATCAGCATAGGTATTTCATAGCTTATTTTTAGTTCAAAGTTTTTAAAATTTGTTTCTAAGTGTTAATTAGTAGTTAGTCTTAATCTGTTTTAAGGTTTGGCATTAGCTTTTAGTAGCTTATTTTTAAGTTAGAAAAGAGCAGCATAAGAGTTTCAAAAATTCCAAAAATAAAGTCTCAACTGTCCTGTCTTATCAGCTTATTTTTAAGCTCATTTTTAGTTCAAATTGTCTAAAAATTGTTTTATGAGTTCTTTAGTTGGTGTTCTTTGCTGTTTTTAAAGTTTAAGCTTATTTCATTAGCTTATAGTGGCTTATTTTTTGTATTGAAAAGTAGCTTTCAGGTCTGCTAGTGTTCTTGTTATTTCAATAAAAGTCAAAAATATTAGTCTAAGTGTCAGGTTTGATCAGCTTATAATTAAGCTCAAATCAAGTTCAAAATGTCTGAAATTGATTTTGTGAGTTATTTGGTCTATAAGTTTCAGCTATTTTCAGGTTTTGAGGATTAGCTTATTGATTTGGTAGCTTATTTTATAGCTTGAAAGTGCCCTATCAGACTGTTTTTACAACAGTTTAGGCTTATTGCTTATTTTAGATTTAGAGCTTTTTACTTGTTTAGAATTGCTTATTAGAGTTTAGAACTGCTTATTAGGTGTTATTTAAGGTATTAGAAGTTTATTAGGGTTTAGTACAAGCTTATAGAAGCTTGTGTGCACAATCAGTTTAGCCATTTAGCCTTGTAGTTTTTAAGTTTAATCTGTTTGTTTCTTTAGCTTTTTCTGGCTTATTTGGTAATACATAAAAAGAGTGTTTTCACAAAAGTTTCAAAAAGAAATTTTGCAAAATAAAAGAATGGGAAGCTGGGGAAGCCAAGGGTGAGACAGACTCGAACCCGAGACCTCGACCCAGCCTCAACCATATTACACACACTCCAAACCATCCGCGCTCTTAGGTCTTTTTCGTTTAGGTTTGCTTCCCATATTTACTTAACCAGTTTTTTCCATTTTACCTTTCAGCCCCTTTTTACTTATTTCCAGCTTATTTGAATAAGCTGGATCATCAGTTTTATTTTTCCTATAATCCTTATAGATTAAAGTACTTTTCATAAATTTTTCGGATTTTTCTTAATTAGTTTAGTATTTTTAATAATATTTTTAGATTGAAAGTGTTTTTAATTCATAATAAATAAAATGAAAATCAAAAAAATATAATTCTTTTTTCTAAAATTATTTTTAGTCATTTAGGACTTTTAGAAATTAAATTTTCACTTCTAGGGTTAAAATTTGATAATTTAGGTTTTTAGGCCCGTTGAATTCCCGTTAAGTACTCGTTTTAAGTTTAGTTTACATTAGGACTTATTTGTGGTTTGTTTTCTTGTTTTATGTGCTTATTATTTACTTCTTTGTTTGCGTATTCTATTTTAAGTAGCATAATTCCAAAATATCATGCTTATTCAAATCACCCGATCACGAACCGAACCCGATTTTCCATTCACACTTCGTTGGGACATAAACGACCCGGGAATATCTAATACTTCCGAAAATATATATAGTTTGACTTTCTTTGACCGTTTGGGATTTTCACTATTGGTTAGAGAGCAAATTGACTAATTGGTCGGTTTCTTACTATATATATATATATGGGATATATTGAGAAAGGGCCTTAAAATGAAAAGGCTAGGAAGCCATGAGATTGCACCACGTGTCCCCTCCCATCCTTTCCTTTCTTTATTATTGTTAGGGGTATTTTTGACATTATAGAGTATATAAAGTATTTTTTTTTTCCTCTTATTTGTTCTATTCTCCCAGCCATATATCTTTTTTCTTCCCCAACTTTTCTTCCCACCGTTCTCCATCATTCTCCACCGTCACCACCGTTCACTACCAATCTCCATCGTTTCACCACCATCTCCTGTATCTTCTCCACCCTTCACCACCATTAATTGTTGTCTATTCATCCATATTTACCCTAATTCAACGATTTGATGTCTTTATCCTAAGTCAAGAGCGATTTTGGAGATGCCGAGTGGTTCATCAAACACAAGTAAGTGTAATTCATCAATAGTTAATGATAATAAGATCCTAATTCAAACACTTATAGTACGGTTTTTGTGTTATTCTTGATCTAAATATGTTATATTCAAAGTTTGTTTCAAACTACATCATATTTCCTTCTAGATCTGGAACAAAATGTAGAGAAAAATATATACAAAACGTGTTTAGAAAAGATGCATACAAGGTGTTTGATAAAATGTCCTATTGGACTTTATGACTGTGATGCACTAATTTTACACTGTGATGCATTAACTATTAATTTTATACTATGATGCAGTTTTCCAGAAATGTTGATGCACTAGGTGTGTAATTTTACAATGTGATGCATCAACTGATAATTTTATATTGTGTATATAATTGTATGTATGATGCAGTTGATGTTATGATGTAATGCAGTAGGTTATATTTTGTGGCAAATAATGTTCGATTAGCATACTTTTAGTGTGTTTTACTTGTGGAAAAGTGTTTGTGTTTGTATTTGAATGGATGATGCATTTGATGTAAAGAAGTGATGCAGTAGGTTATCTTTTGTGGCAAATAACGTTCGATTAGGATACTTGGAGTAGGTTTTAGATGTTAAAGGGTATTTTTGTTTGTATATTTTAGGATGATGCAGTTGATGTAAAAGAAGTGGTGCAGTAGGTTATGTTATGTGGCAAATGATGTTCGATTAGGATACTTGTAGTGTGTTTTACTTATGGGAAAGTGTTTGTGTTTATATCTGAAAAGATGATGCATTTACCGTAAAGAAGTGATGCAATAGGTTATGTTTTGTGGAAAATTATGTTTAATTAAGATACTTGTAGTGTGCTTTACTTGTTGAAAAGTGTGTGTGTATGTGAATTTGTGACCAGGGGAGCATGGATCATAGGGTAAGCAATGACGACATAACCTCTTATACTGTATAGATGTTTTCGTGAACATGCATGCTTCCTTAGTTGTAACACTCATTTATGGAGTTAGAATCTCCTATTGAATTATACTTATATTTGTTGCTAATTGTTACCTATATGGGATGCAGTATGTGTTCAGTTAGCTAAGCATGTAAGGATGAAATGGGTTAAGCATTAGTTGTTTGATGTGTGGAAATGTGTTTGTGTGATGCACTAGAATTTTAATTGTGATGCAGTAGGTTTTAATTGCCGCATGTGAGGATGAAATAGGCTAAGCATATGTTGTTTTGTGTGTGTAAATTTGTCATTTGTTTGTTTATGTTTTATTGCTTTTAGTAGTTTTTTCATTATGATGCAGTAGATATTAAACTATGATGCAGTAAGTGTCCAACTTGTTAAACTGTTATTACTTTTGTATTACTTTGCTTCGAGTGTATTAGGTATAATTTAGTGTACTTTTGAATTTTGATGCACCAGATATAAGAGTATGATGCAGTAGATATAAGAGTATGATAAGTAGATATAAGAGTAGGTTGGATTGTATTAGGTATAATTTTAGTATTTTTTGTTATTCAGTAAATATAATCTATGTTTGATTTTGATGCTATTTTTTGAAATTATGTTTTAGTTTGTAATTCACATCAATAATTTTATAGTTGTGATGCAGTAGACATAATACTATTATGCCCTAGTAGAAAGGTTTTTTATTTCTACTTTGTAAATCACAACAATGATTTTATAGTTTTGATGCAGTTGATATAATACTATGATGCACAAGCACATAGTTTTTTTATTTTAAGTTTGTAAGTTACAGCAATGATTTTATAATGAATTGTAGATATCACTTCTTCAGTCTCTATGTTGTATTGTTTGATGAATAGAAGTATGTAAAGACATATAAAGTAATAAAAAGTTGTCATATTTGTGTTTAATCCACATACCAATAACTTAAAGTTTTATTATGGTTATCTAGGTCTGGTTCATAGGAAACAATGCCGTCTAGGTGTATATCCTGAGAGATTATGTAGTTTTGATGGGTGCAGACTTGATACCAAGTTCCAAATTATAGTTATTATCCCTATCTTCCATCAATGTTACAGTTACCCTTGAGCCTATATAATATTTTCATCCGCTTAGCTTATATTAAGAAAATTAAGAAGTCGTAAGAATAATACTATTTGTATATAAATTTGCTTCTTTGTTATGAGTTTCATTGTAAGTTCTCTCCGTGGGAGGAGATGAAACCTGATGAACTGTTTATCTTCAGGATGGAAAAGTCTCACAACTTGAGCATGTATACGTTCGAGGCAGCAACATGAAATAATTTTTTGATATGAAATATTGTCATTTGACTTGTAATTTACACCAAGTACTGACAATTCTTACAGGTTTATGATCATATCAGACATGCTAAAGAATGCTCCTATGTTTAAGAGATTAGAGGCTAGAATTAAGGTATACCCCCTAGTGCTTGCAAATGATCCATGTTCTAATTTATAATATAGTATTTTGTTGCATCACAGTTTCATTTCCAGCGTATCACTAATGTTTTCTTTTAGTGCATCACATTATCATATCTAGTGCATCACAGTGTCATATCCGGTGCATCACATTGTTTGAATGTACTGCATCACAGTTTTATATCCAATGCATCACACTGTTAATATATCATGTTTGTTTTATTTTATTTTTGTAGGTTGTATTTTGTAAGTCTGAAATGAAGGTTCAATGTAGCTGTAATCGGTATGAGTCGTCTGGCCTTTTATGTCGTCACACATTCTATGTACGAGCTTTTTGAATCTACTATTCATTGTTTGGTACACGACTTGTGGTGTATGTGGAGAGAAGGGAGTCCACAACTCCAGGACCTGTAAATAGACATTTCTAGCATCCAAGCAACCCATGCAACAAGATCCGCAAAAAAGAGATGGGTTGAGAGAATCTACTCGCAAATGAATATTCTTTCCTATATTTTTTCCTTTTTTACGAATAAAACACTGATTCAATTCTACATAAAGAAATGTATAAAATACAGTTTTAATGGAAGATTACTTTAGTTACAGTATCTTTTGTGTTTATCATTTGCTATTATTGTTTAGTGCATCATTATGTACTACATTTATAAATTGTGGCTCACCAGTTATATACATTATGATGCAGTAGATTATACATATTGATGCAACAAATTTATAACATTGTGATATAATATATTTTATACATTGTGATGTAGTGAATTTACATAATTCTGATGCAGTATATTTTATACATTGTGATGCAGTAAATTTATATAATTGTGATGAAGAAGATTTTAACACTGTTATGCAAAAAATTTACATCATTGTGATAAAGTAAATTTATATAATTATTATGCAGTAGATTTATGTATTGAGATGCAGTAAATCAAAAGTAATAGATATTATACATTGTGATGCACTTATATACACATTATTAAAAATCTGTAACAACAAAATCCATTACTAAAAATCTACTGCATCAATGCATTAAAACAAGTGCATCATGCATACAAATATACGAGGCATTATGTGCCACAAATGAAAAATTACTACATCACTACATCACACCAACTGCATCAAACATTCAAACACACACACACACACACTTGCTGACGCTTAAAAGACTACGCACCTAACCTAATCTATCCTTATATGTCACATACAAGAACCTACTGCATCACTATATCACACCGATTGCATCAAACATTCAAACACAAACACATACACCTTTTGATGCTTAAAACACTACACACGTAACCTAATCTAGCCTTACATGTCACATACAATCATACAGTCACATTTTTCCGCATAACCAAACCTACGCCTAAGCTAATTCACTGCCATATGCTATAACTAAACACCTACTGCATCTCAAATCAATTTCAAGTGCATCACAACATCAAACAAGTATAAAGACACATTTTTCCGCATAACCAAATTTACGCCTAACCTAATTCACTGTTATATGCTTAAACTAGACACCTACTGCATCTCAGATCAAATTCAAGTGCATCGCAACATCAAGAAAGCATATAAACACATTTTTCCGCATAACCAAACCTACTCCTAACCTAATTCATCGTCATATACTAAAACTAAACACCTACTGCATCTTTGATCAAATTCAAGTGCATACAATCATACAGTCACATTTTTTCGCATAACCAAACCTACGCCTAAGCTAATTCGCTTAGCATACTTCATCCTTACACGCATAACACAACCTAGGCTTAGCCTACTTCATCCTTACATGCGACCACTAAATACCTATTGTATCTCAGTTCATTTTCTAGTGCATCACACATACAACCAAACATACAAACACATTTACACACATAAAACAACTTACGCTTAGCATACTTCATCCTTACACGCGACAACTGGACACCTACTGCATCTCAGTTTAGATTCCAATGCATCAGACATACAACCAAGCATACAAACAAGTTTACACACATAAACCAACCTACGCTTAGCCTACTTCATCCTTACACGTGACAATTGAATGCCTACTGCATCTCAGTTCAAATTCCAGTGCATCAAATGTACAACCAAGGATACGAACAAGGATACAAACTCTTTTTTATGCTTAAAACGCTATGTGCCTAACCTAATCTAGACTTATATGCCACATACGAGACCATACTGCATCATTGCATTACACCAACTCCATCAAACATTCAAACACATACATAAACACTTTTCGACACTTCAAACATTACGTGCCTTACCTATTCTAGACTTATATGCGACATACAAGAACCTACTGCATCACCAAATCCTACCAACTGCATCAGACATTCAAACAAACGCACATACAAACACACACGCACATACTTTTCAGCACATAAAACACACTTCGCATAACCTAATCTAAAATTATATGCAACTAACATGTACCTACTTCATCACTTCATTACATCAATTGCATAAAGTATTCAAACATGCACATAGGCACTTTTCGGCACATAAAACATACTTCGCCTAACCTAATCTAACCTCATATGCCACAAAGATGTACCTACTGCATCACTTCATTACACCAACTGCATTAACCATTCAAACACGGACACAAAAACTTTTTGGCACATAAAACACACTTCGCCTAAATTAATCTAACATTATATGCAACTACAATGTATCTACTGCATCACTTCAATACAAAAAGTGCATCAAGTATTAAAACACACACATAGAGACTTTTCGGCACATAAATCACACTTTGCCTAACTTAAGCTAACCTTATATGCAACTAACAAGTACCTATTGCATCACTTTTAACATCAACTGCATCATTCACTCAAAATATAACCTACTGTATCAATTTTTAACATCAACTGCATCATTCATATAAATAATAAACTACTGAAACTGCATTTTAATTAGTTTACTTACTTTCCGATACATTTATTACTTTCAGAAATACCTTTTGTTACCGCAATAAGTCTCTTACTTTTTCTAGTTACTAAATCGAAGAAGTAAAACACGATGAAATCTAAGAAACTAATGCATCATCCATATAAACACACATACAAAAACTTTTTGAGATGTAATACACCCTATACATGGAATAATCTAACCTAGTCAAACATTATTTGCAGCAATACACATCCTACTGCATCAATTCATTAAATCTACCGCATCAGGTATTCAAATAAACTCATATACACTTTTCAAAATCTAAAACACACTACACATGACATAGTCAAACAATAATAGCTACAAAACACACCCTACTGCATCAATTCATTAAAACTACTGTTTCGTCATTACAAATACTCATACAAGCACTTTTCGAAATCTAAAACACACTATGTAAAACCTGGTCAAATAATATTTGCCGTAAAACACATCCTACTGCATCTATTCATTAAATCTACCACATCAGGCATTCAAATACACTCACATACACTTTTCGAATTTTAAGACACACTACGCACGACCTAGTCAAACAATATTTGCTGCAAAATACATGTTATTGCATCAATTCATTTAAACTACTGCATCATCATTACAAATACTCACACAAGCACTTTTCGAAATCTAAAACACACCACGGAAAACCTAGTCAAACAATATTTGCTGCAAAACACATCCTTCTGCATTAATTCAATAAAACTACTGCATCAGGCATTCAAATACACTCACACACACTTTTCAAATTCTAAAACACACTAAGCACGACCTAATCAAACAATATTTGCTACAAAATACATCTTACTGGATCAATTCATTAAAACTACTGCATCATCATTACAAATACTCACACATGAATGAACTTTTTGAAATCTAAAACACACTACGGACAACCTAGTCAAACAATATTAGCCACAAAATACACCCTACTGCATTAATTCATTAAAACTACTGCATCATCATTACAAATAATCACGCAAGCACTTTTCAAAATCTAAAACATACTACCCATAACCTAGTCAAACATTATTTGCAGCAATACACATCCTGCTACATCAATTCATTAAAACTATTATATCAGGCATTCAAATAAACTCATATACACTTTTTTAAATCTAAAACACACTACACAAGACTTAGTTAAACAATATTTGCTGCAAAATACATGTTACTGCATCAATTCATTAAATCTACTGCATCATCATTAAAAATACTCACACAAGCACTTTTCGAAATCTAAAACACACTACGGAAAACTTAGTCAAACAATATTTGCCGCAAAACACATCCTACTGCATCAATTCATTAAAACTACTGCATCAGGCATTCAAATACACTCACACACACTTTTCAAAATCTAAAGCACACTAAGCATGACCTAACCAAACAATATTTTCTGCAAAATACATCTTAATGGATGAATTCATTAAAATTACTAAATCATCATTACAAATAATCACACAAGCACTTTTCAAAATCTAAAACATACTACCCATAACCTAGTCAAACATTATTTGCAGCAATACACATCCTGCTACATCAGTTCATTAAAACTACTGCATCATGCATTCAAATAAACTCATATACACTTTTCTAATAAAACACACTACACACGATTTAGACAAACAATATCAACCACAAAACACACCCTACTGCATCAATTCATTAAAACTATTGCATTGTCATTACAAATACTCACACAAGCACTTTTCGAAATCTAAAACACACTATGTAAAACCTGGTCAAACAATATTTGCCGTAAAACACATCCTACTGCATTAATTCATTAAATATACCGCATTAGGCATGTAAATACACTCACATACTCTTTTCGAATTCTAAAACACACTACTAAATCTTTGTTAATGTTTAAAACTACCGTATATAAGTTAAAATTAAAACTACTGCATCATAATTTAAAATATAATAATTACTTGATGATACCGCAATCGGTTTTTCCGGTTCATCTTTTTTTTTTTTTTTTCCTTTTTTCTTTTATAAGCAGGATCAACCATCCTATTTTTCTATTTGCTAAATGTATAAACAAATACACGATTTTAGGGAAATAAATAACAAATCGATGCAGTAAAAAATGTTTATCGATCAAAAATACGGTGTAAGATCTGGAAATGATCAGAGATGCAGTAGGTTGCTTCGATAATCAATAGATTTGGTTTAGAAATTATTAGGGTTTTGTGTTGATTGATTCGTGTGTGTTTGAAGAAAGTGAATTTAGGGTTATGAAATGACCAGGTTTCATTTGGGGAACTAGAAAAGAGAGTGGATTTTGGGTTATGAAATTACTAGATGTATTCAATTTTCATTACTACAACTTTCCCCTTCAGGTTTCTAATATTTACACAAATGCCACTCCGCTTTTTTAATCTTGCAAGTTAGATCCAATGGTTGAGATGTCTTCTCATCCTTCTCATTTTAAGCCCCTTCTCATTGTATCCCCACCCTATATATATATATATATATATATATATATATATATATATATATATATATATATATATATATATATATATATATATATATATATATATACACTTTGATATCACATCAAGGTGTTTGAAACATTAAAGGTTTTTAAGAGTGAAGAATAATTGCAACTAGGAAAGAAGATTAAAGCACTTCGATCCGATAGAAGTGGTGAATACCTAAGCCAAGAGTTTAAAGATTATCTAGCTGAGTGTGAAATTGTTCAGCATCTCACATCTCCTTATACACCACAACAAAATGGTGTATTTGAGAGAAGGAATCGTACATTGCTAGATATGGTATGATCAATGTTTAATCTTACAACTCTTCCTTTTATCCTTTTGGGATTATGCTTTGAATCTGCTATTCGCATTCTAAATATGTTTTCGACCAAGAAGGTTGATAAGACATCATATGAGATATGGCATGGTAAAGCTCCCAACTTGTCTTATTTAAACGACTAGGGTTGTGAGGCGTTTGTTAAACGTTACTCAACAGATAAACTCCAACAGAGATCTGTTAAGTGTATCTTTGTGGGATACCCAAAGGAAACGATGGGCTGAAAACAAAGTAATTGTTGTTAGGTGTGGAGACTTCCTTGAAAGGGATCTCATATCTCAAGAATTCACTAGGAGAATTTATGATCTGGAAGATGATCATGAAGATACATCACCTTCTGAAAACACTAGCCAACTTCCTGTGGAACCTGAAAGTCTGGGTCCTCTACCTTCATAGGTCTGAAAGGACTATACATGCTCCTGAACGTCTATGTCTTAACGTAGAACTTGAGGAAAATATGTTAGGGGATCTTGGAGAACCTGCTAACTATAAGGCTGCCATGGCTGATCCTGAAAAGGATAAATGGCAAGTTGCAATGAATGGGGAAATGCAATCCATAAAAGATAATGAAGTCTGGATTGAAGTTGACCTTCCTCCCAAGGCTAAAGTCGTTGGAAGTAAGTAGCTCTTCAAGAAGAAAACTAACATAGATGGCAATGTACACACATATAAGGCTCGTCTGGTAGCTAGAGGCTTTACTCAAACCTATGGGATTGACTACGAGGAGACCTTTTCTCCTATAGCAGACATTAGAGCTATTGGGATTCTCATAGCTATAGCAGCGTACTATGACTATGAGATTTGGCAAATGGATGTCAAAACCGCCTTCTTAAATGGTCGCCTAGATGAAGACATCTATATGGCGCAGCCTGAGGGGTTTGTGAATCCACAATTTCTAAACCGTTTATGCAAACTTCAAAGATCCATTTATGGATTGAAGCAAGCATCACGGCAATGGAATAAGAGATTTGACGAGAAAATCAAGGAATTTGGTTTTACTCAGAATCCTGATGAGCCATGTGTATACCATAAGGCTAGTGGGAGTAATGTAACTTTTCTTATCCTATATGTCGATGACATATTGATCATGGGAAAAGACATTCCAAGTTTGAAAAATGTTAAGTCTTATCTTGAAAAGTGTTTTTCTATGAAGGATTTAGGAGAAGTAGCATACATCCTAGGAATCAAGATCTACAGAGATAGATCTAAGCGGTTAATTGGATTAAGTCAAAGTGCTTACATTGATAAAATATTGAAAATATTCAATATGCAAAATTCCAAGAACGGATATTTGCCAATGCAGGTAGATCATGGCTTAAGTAGCGAATTGTATGCTTCAACACCTGAAGAGGTGGCACGCATGAGTAAGGTTCTTTATGCTTCGGCTGTAGGATCTATCATGTATGCGGTAAGATGCACAAGGCCAGATGTGGCGTTTACACAAAATATTACCAGTCGATATCAACAGAACCCAGGTGGACTTCACTGGCATGTTGTTAAGAACATTCTCTAGTATTTAAGAAATACAAAAGATATGTTTCTAGTGTATGGGTGAAATCCAGATGCAGAACTTGATGTTACAGGTTTCTGCGATGCGTCCTGGAACTATGATAAGGATGATATGAAGTCTCAAATGGGTTATGTCTTTTTCATTAATGGAGGAGCAGTAGACAGGAAGAGCAAGAAGCAGAGTACAATTGCAATGTCTGCAACAGAAGCTGAGTGCATAGCTGCTTCAGAAGCTGCAATGGAAGTTGTTTGGATTAGGAAATTCATTTCATGGCTCGGAGTTATGCTTTCAATTGAATTGCCTATAAATATGTATTGTGACAATTCTGGTGCAATTACATTCGCCAATGAACCTGGAGTCATGAAGGGCGCCAGACATTTCCTACGAAAAATATCACTATGTTTGAGAACAAGTCAACATAGGTGAAATTAATCTACTCAAAGTTCACACAGATGACAATCTAGCTAATCCCTTCACTAAGGCTTTACCTAAGGAAAAGCTTACTGAACTTGCCGATGGTATTGGACTTCGTTTAGCTAGTAGTTTCATGTAAATCTGTGGTTATGTATTTGGATAAAGGATGTTATGAACAATTATTATTTTAATGAAATAAAATCTGTTATGTTTATTTTTCATTTTCTTAATATTATATCCTGTATGTGCATGTTTAATCCATGAATAACTTATGTTATTCTAAATAGCCTTTTGTCAATTAGTGATATGGGAATATCATTGAATTAAGACAAATCTGAGTTTTGATAGAATATACTTATGTATATTGATGCGTTGGACATGCCAAATTCACATGATATTCAATGAATTGAATATAGGACAGATCCCAACCACATGATTATACTTATGGATCTATGTCATTAAATAAATCATGAAATATTTATCCTCAGACTTGAGATATCAGATAACTATCATTGATGTAGCACATTTTTTGTGAAATAGTCTAACGCTATCCATAACTGGTGGTCATAATGGCTATTTTCAGAAGTTTTACAAAATTCATGGGTTTTGCTTCTAGTCAAGAAAGAATTTGTTTCTTCGAATTTGTTTCGAAGTTTAATACTGCTGGGGCCCTCGTAGGGTTGATAAGATGTTTGCATGGCCATGCCCAAGGTCTATCTGGAATACGTTCAGATAATTTGGTAAGCTTACTCAATCAGATACAACGAGAAACAGAATGGTTAATTATAGAATGACTAAGATCCATATTGTTGACATAAATAAATGCCTAAAAATATTATCAATATTTATTCATATCTCTATGTTTTGATGATCACAAAATGTAAACTCATTAAAACATAAACTTATAAATTAAACAAGTACTTAGTTGTAAATACTCACTTCTACAACTAAAATCACTTAAGGTATGAATGAACTAATGCTTAATGCATTATATGATCAAAGGAATATTTCCTTAAAAACTAGATTTTTTATAAAACATCAAAAACATTTTATATATTTTTGAAAAACATTTTTGGTATTAAATAAAAATGTTTAATCTTTTATAAAAATATGAATTCAAATTTTTAACCAAAATCAGTTAAAATGTTTCAGAAAAACCTTCCCCACAAAAGGACAAAATTGGCCAACGTTCAGTAGGGGCGGCCCCCTTAATTTTGCTAGGCGGCCCCCTTAAAATTAAGGGGACCGCCCCCGCTCCAGTAGGCTCCAGCTGTCCAGTTTTTCTCCCTATAAATACCTGCCTTCCCCTGAATTTTTACTCACCTTTTGCACACTAAAACTTTCTGTTTTAAATCCTTGTATATACATTTCAAAATCCTTTGATCATATCTTATTAAGCATTGGTTTCTAAGTGATCCAAGCTTCCTACATTCAAGTGCAAAAGAAGAATACTCCTTCAACATCTAGAGAAGAAGTATTGCAACTTAGCTATCTAAGTTGTGTGTGTCATCATTCATTTGTATATAAGTTGTATATTTGTTAGATAGTTGTGTGTATAATTATTTGAGATAGGTTAGTGTGTAAGTAGTGAAGTTGTGTAGTTAAGGTGTGTAAGTAGTGAAGGTGTGAAGAAGTAGAAGTGTACATAGGTTGTGCTAAGTTGTGAAGAAGGTGTGAAGCCGTAGTATATAAGTTGTGAAGAAGTTGTGAATAAGTCGTGAAGTAGTCTTGAAGAAGTAGTCATGAAGAAGAAGTCGTGAAGTAGTCGTGAAGAAGAAGTCGTGAAGAAGAAGTTGTGAAGAAGGTGTGATTAAGTTGTGTACAAGTTGTGAGATTGGTTCTAGCTACGATTAGAACCCGACATCTAGCTTTGTATCGTTAAGCCGGTGTAAGCTAAAGTTGTGTAAGATTTTCTCCGCCATAAGGGAGCTTGTTGACATAGTGAAGAAAACTCTCGAGTTAGGTGCTCGGGGAGTGGAGTAGGGCAAGGAAGGTGACCTTGTAGCCGAACCACTATAAATCTCTTGTGTCTCGGTTAGATCTTTCCATCTCTATCTTTCATTTGATTTACTTTACTTTACTTGCATTACTTACTTATATTTATCTATACTTGTTCATATTGTTTAAGAATTGAAGTCACATAATATCGAATCGAAGTTTTTAAAAGTAAACAAAAGTTTTCAAAATAAAATTTAAAAAGACGTAAAACTATTCAACCCCCCTTCTAGTTTTCCACAATTGGTATCAGAGCCAGGTTAAACAAGATTTTTAAAATAAACTGTATTTTAAAACTTGAAACGATCTATGGAATCTGAAAAATATTTAGAAGGGCAATCTATGCAAAGACCACCACTATTTGAAAGTGATGGATTTTTATATTGGAAAAATCGATTCGAAACTTATGTGAAGTCAAAAGATCTAGATCTTTGGCATGTTATTACTAATGGTGATTTTTTACCTATTCAATATAATTTAGAAACTAAAAAGGATGAATTAGTATCTTTTGAAAAACAAAATGATGATTTAAAAAGAAAACTTTCTAAAAATAATGAGGCTAAAATGGTTATTTATAATGCGTTACCACGTAAAGAATACGAAAGAATTTTTATGTGCGAAACCGCAAAAGAAATTTGAAACTCTTTACTAATAACTCACCAAGGTAATAGTCAAGTCAAAGATAATAAAATAGATCTTCTTGTTCAACAATATGAACAATTCACGATTCCGGAAGAGGAATCAATTGATAATGCGTTTGCTAGGTTTAACACAATCATCACAAGTTTAAAGGCACTTGATGAGAGTTTTTCTAGTAAGAATTTTATCAAGAAATTTCTTAGGGCTCTTCATCCAAAATGGCGAGCTAAAGTTACGGTGATTGAAGAATCGAAGAACTTGTCAACTCTTCAACTTGACGAGTTGATTGGCAACTTGAAGGTCCACGAAGCAATAATCAAGAAAGACTCCGAGATGATCAAAGAAAAGAAAGAACAAAGCAAGTCAATCGCGTTGAAAGCTAGGAAAGCATCAAGTGACGAGGATAGCTCAACCTCCGAAAGTGATGATGAAGAATATGCCATGGCCGTAAGAGACTTCAAGAAGTTCTTCAAAAGACGAGGGAAGATTCGTTAGACAACCATATGACGAAAGAAAGACATTCCAAAGAAACAAAGACGACAAAGGTTGCAAGAGTGAGAGGAAGTGTTTTAAGTGCGGTGATCCAAATCATCTCATTGGAAGATGTCCAATGATGTCAAAGGAGCAAAATCAAAAGGGGTTCGTTGGAGGAGCATGGAGTGATAGTGATGAAGATGAACAAGAGACTACAAAGGAGGAGAAATGTCTTATGGCTAAGACATCGAATGAGGTACGTTCCAAAATCGAATACTTTAGTGATGAAAATTTATCATTAGATGAAAAAGACCTAGATAACGAATATAATAGGTTATGCATATTAGGTCAAAAAGTAATGAGTAAAAATAAATCACTAAAACTCATAAATAACAAATTAGAAAAAGAAATACTAGAATTAAAAATTAAACTACATAACTTAGAAAAAGGTAAAGAAGTTTTTGAATGTAAAACATGTCAAGAAACTAAAAATAAAAACGAAATACTTAAAGAAGAAATTTGTAAACTTAAAAAATTTGAAAATAGTAGTAATTCACTTAGGGAAATAATAAGCATTCAAAGAGCATCGGGAGATAAAACCGGACTAGGATTTAATTCAAATAATGTTTCAACAAGTGAAAATAAAAATGTAAAGTTTGAATGTCAATCTAGTGAACAAAAACCATTAGAGTCAAAACCTAAGTATATACTTATAAAAGATAGAAAAATACCTATTTCGAGTGATGAGGAAGTAAAAAGTTTTTATAAACCATCATTAAAAGCCAAAACCGGATTTTCTAAACCGAAATTAAGATAAAAAAACACCTCCCTTAAGAAGACCACATAATCCTCACCCTCGACCTAAATCTCCTCAACCTAGAAGAAATAAAAATCGACAAAACCCTCATAATAATAATAATTACCCAATGTGGAATTATCCAAATCCACCAAGCTTCAATCCTTGGGGAATACTTCCACCATATATGCATCCTAGTCAATTGCAACCCATGTTTGGTTCAAACAACTTTGGATCAATGAGACAATGGGGACCAAGTGGCTATGTTGCTAACTCATTGGGAAATCGGCATCTCCTCTTTGATTGACTTCTACAAGTCAACCTAAACACTTTGAAGCGTTTGAAGAATAATCTACTGAAGACTAAAAGGTACGCTTTCTTTTTAAGTTTGGTGTTATAATATATGCTTAGATTAATGACTAGTTATTTCATGCCTATTTAGCTCGTAATGCCTAGTTATATATATATATATATATATATATATATATATATATATATATATATATATATATATATATATATATATATATATATATATAATATATATATATATATATATATATATATATATATATATATATATATATATATATATACACATAATAGCTTATATGAATAACCTAGAGTCACTAGTTATTTTCCCTTTGGCCCTCTTTAGCAATACCTTTTAAAATGGAAATCTTCTATGTCCACTTTTAGAAAACTCATGGTGATGAAGTGAAATGAGTTGAGTGGATTAATCATTAACATAGAAGTAGGATTAGAAAACTATGGATGAAACAAGCTCTCGGAGATTATGGCATTAAGTTAGATAAGTGTGCGACAACAAAGGAGCTATAGATGTTAGGTTATACCCCATTCAACACTCTTACATCAAACCTATAGAATTTAGTCGTCACTTCCTTATGACCATAGGATATGTAGAAAAGGGTAGCATGTGACAATAGCCTTAACCAATTCCCTTGAGCATGAGATCATTAACAACCATTTTTTCATTAATGTTATTTGTTTTCAAAATATGCAAAAACTTCACATTTTGGAAAAATGATTTTTCAAAAGATTATGTCATCTTTCTATTAACATGTTTTACTATCTCATTTATTTTCCATAATCCTATTTTGATCAAAGTCAAAGATTGGGAATTTCTTTTTACTCATTCTTCATAAACACATTTTTAAATAAAACCCAATCTATTTTATTCAAATAACTTTAACATCTACATAAAAACCCACTTTCAAACATTGTTGAATAATTCTAAAAACATTTTTTTTAAAATAATGCATAATGATCTCATATTTGTCATCTATATTTATATACATGACATTTAAAAGTGAACTAAGGCAAATCAAGCGGACCATGGTTTGTCTATTAAGATTTTGTTTGTAACAAATCTAGAAGTCCATGCTATCTTAAGTTCCCATTTATTGCACATAGGCACACTTTAGGATCCCTCTAATAGTTCATTAATTGGTGTAGTTTATTGTTTCATTAGGATCCCTCACATAGGCACATATAATTAAGAAAATACTTGGTGTAGTTTATTATTTCCTAGTTCATATATATTACTTGCTTGATGAGGATGTTTACATGCTAGATGATATTACTTGCTTGATGATATTACATGATAGATGATATTACTTGCTTGATGAGTATGTTTGCATGATATATGAAATTACTTGTTTGCTTAATCCCTTTAATTAATATGACTTGCATGCATAATACATACTTTATTGCCTCAAAGAGTGGGACTTGCCTGAAACCAAAAGCTCAAAACATAGCCCTCCTTACCCATCTCTGCAGAAAAACTCATTTCTGGAACTCAGAAAGACACCAGATGGGCGGCCCCCTTAATTGATAAGGCGGCCCCCTTAATTATTAAGGGGACCGGCCCCAATTAAGGGGACCGGCCATCTGCTGGACGGGTTCACAGAAATTTTTTTCTGCTTTTTAGCCCATTTCATCCTGCACTTCCCCAAATTCACAAACACACTTTGTCCATCACAACAAATGATGTGGCTAAACAACCAACACCTCCACCCACATTTGTTCCCAACTATACTCCTAATCCTCAAGCTCATTCCAATGAACCCTTTCACAAACCTCATCATAACAACCAACCATTCACCTTTACTCCCAAAAATACACCTTCATCCTCCATACCTTCACACCCATCAACACCATAGATGTCTAAACCACCAAGAGTATCACCACCACCTCCTACCAACTCACATGTTACTCCTATGTTGCATGACCAAACATCCATCCCAAATAACAACCTCAACCTCCACCTTCATTCCAATCAACACATCTGAACCTCAAACCAACTCCCATGAAACCTTCGAAAATCCTCATCATTTTGGTCAACCATCAAACTTTCCCTCACCATCAAATAACTAAGCCCTATCCAAATGTGTTCCGCCCCAAAACAATTTTTTTTTGTCGCAAGCAAGCCCAATCACCCTCTTTGGCAATATTAAGACTATTAGTATCTTTACTTATGTTGTAATTCTTATGTTTTAAGCATTTTGTGTGATATAATGATGATTCATGTGTTATACATGATCATCTTGAATGCATGAATAGATTATTTGCTTGTTTTAAATATTTCTGCTATGCATATATATGTCTTTCTATGTGTTTACCATGATTGTTGTTTTCCATAATTGTTGTCTTTATATTCCATAGTTTGCTATAGATGTGTTGTTTCATCTTTTTGTTTCATTGTGATATATATATATGTATATATGCCTATGACATGCTTAAAATATGATCTTAGTAGTCTACATATAAACATTGTTCCTCTTAACATGTTATTGCTACTATTAAACCATTCCAAATGAACATGATTCAAATAAAGCTTGCTGCAAACACAACTCAAAAATTGGCCCCTACACTTACCTTTATTAAACCCATCTGAGTTTGGAATATTATCACTAAACCTCAAAACCTTACCCAAAACAACCACACTTTCATAACAAAAATTCCCTCCAAATTTAAAACCCAAGACACCATGCTATTACCAAAATCCTCCATTTCCAATTCCTCCAAGAAACACAAAATAGTCATCATATCACCCATAAATGACCACTTCAACAAACACCTTCTCATTGACCTCACTAAAGAAGACAACACCACTCCATTACCACCACCTAAATGCTCATCTCCAAATGCACCTAATTCACCACAAACAACACCACCACCAACAACATCCCCACCATATATCACTACTCATACATTGAGCACATATTAACCAACCCATCACCACCACCACCTCTTCTTTTTGGTTGCAAGCTTTATAGGAATCATTTGCTTTTGGGATGATTATGTAGTATCATTAGTTGTTTTGTTTGAATGTTTGCATGTCTTATGTTGTAATTCACTTGGTTGTGTATTTATACACAACACTTTATTAAATGCATGATCTCATTCTATATGCTTGCTTATTGTTTGAATGTTTGCATGCCTTATGTTACATATACTTGTAGTATCATTAGTTGTTTTGTTTGAATGTTTACATGCCTTATGTTGCATATACTTGTGCTTCTAATATTTTTCTTGCAAGCGTTCCATAGCTCGTTTCCTTGGTGCCCCTAAACGAGGGGGAGTATACATCAAGGGGGAGTTTTCGTCCCGACAAATTTCACGTTTGAATTTTGTCGGCTTAACCTTTTTTATTATACAAAAAGGGGGAGAAGTGAATGTAAACTCACTAAATACTTGTCCAAAAATAAACTTTTTGGTTTAATGAGTTTAGGTTTTGTAATCATCAAAAAGGGGGGAGATTGTTGACATAAATAAATACCTAAAAACATTATCAATATTAATTCATATCTCTATGTTTTGATGATCACAAAATGTAAACTCATTAAAACATAAACTTATAAATTAAACAAGTACTTAGTTGTAAATACTCACTTCTACAACTAAAATCACTTAAGGTATGAATGAACTAATGCTTAATGCATTATATGATCAAAGAAACATTTCCTTAAAAACTAGATTTTTTATAAAACATCAAAAACATTTTATATATTTTTGAAAAACATTTTTGGTATTAAATAAAAATGTTTAATCTTTTATAAAAATATGAATTCAAATTTTTAACCAAAATCAGTTAAAATGTTCCAGAAAAACCTTCCCCACAAAAGGACAAAATTGGCCAACGTTCAGTAGGGGCGGCCCCCTTAATTTTGCTAGGTGGCCCCCTTAAAATTAAGGGGACCGCCCCCTATTTAAGGGGACCGCCCCCGCTCCAGTAGGCTCCAGCTGTCCAGTTTTTCTCCCTATAAATACCTGCCTTCCCCTGGATTTTTACTCACCTTTTGCACACTAAAACTTTCTGTTTTAAATCCTTGTATATACATTTCAAAATCCTTTGATCATATCTTATTAAGCATTGGTTTCTAAGTGATCCAAGCTTCCTACATTCAAGTGCAAAAGAAGAATACTCCTTCAACATCTAGAGAAGAAGTATTGCAACTTAGCTATCTAAGTTGTGTGTGTCATCATTCATTTGTATATAAGTTGTATATTTGTTAGATAGTTGTGTGTATAATTATTTGGGATAGGTTAGTGTGTAAGTAGTGAAGGTGTGAAGAAGTAGAAGTGTACATAGGTTGTGCTAAGTTGTGAAGAAGGTGTGAAGCCGTAGTATATAAGTTGTGAAGAAGTTGTGAATAAGTCGTGAAGTAGTCTTGAAGAAGTAGTCGTGAGGAAGTAGTCGTGAAGAAGAAGTCGTGAAGTAGTCGTGAAGAAGAAGTCGTGAAGAAGAAGTTGTGAAGAAGGTGTGATTAAGTTGTGTACAAGTTGTGAGATTGGTTCTAGCTACGATTAGAACCCGACATCTAGCTTTGTGTCGTTAAGCCGGTGTAAGCTAAAGTTGTGTAAGGTTTTCTCCGCCATAAGGGAGCTTGTTGACATAGTGAAGAAAACTCTCGAGTTAGGTGCTCGGGGAGTGGAGTAGGGCAAGGAAGGTGACCTTGTAGCCGAACCACTATAAATCTCTTGTGTCTCGGTTAGATCTTTCCATCTCTATCTTTCATTTGATTTACTTTACTTTACTTGCATTACTTACTTATATTTATCTATACTTGTTCATATTGTTTAAGAATTGAAGTCACATAATATCGAATCGAAGTTTTTAAAAGTAAACAAAAGTTTTCAAAATAAAATTTAAAAAGACGTAAAACTATTCAACCCCCCTTCTAGTTTTCCACAATTGGTATCAAAGCCAGGTTAAACAAGATTTTTAAAATAAACTGTATTTTAAAACTTGAAACGATCTATGGAATCTGAAAAATATTTAGAAGGGCAATCTATGCAAAGACCACCACTATTTGAAAGTGATGGATTTTTATATTGGAAAAATCGATTCGAAACTTATGTGAAGTCAAAAGATCTAGATCTTTGGCATGTTATTACTAATGGTGATTTTTTACCTATTCAATATAATTTAGAAACTTGGTCACCAAGTTTACATTAGTATAAATACAAAGGATTTGTGTTCATTCTAACTAATCTTGGTTCACCTAGTTAACCCTAACTTCTTCTCTTCTCCCTCTTTGAGCTCTAACCGATCGTACAAACACCTCCAAGGGATTTACGATTGCTTTTTGCTCATCTAAAGTGTTTAGGTTGATTATTGTGATCCAAAAACCTAGCTTTTCTCATTGAATCGTTAGACGAAGAAAAAACACATTATTGTTTGTGAATTTCCCCTAAATCGACTAAGGTGTAGTCGTATTCTTTAAACCCTAATTTTCTAGGGTTCTTGGTTATTTAATTGCTTGGAATTGCTAAAAGGTACGCATCACTTTTATGTTCGGTTAATTATATTACAAGTATTTGTTTTTTATGTTTTCATTGCGTGTTCTTGATGTTTATGTTTAATTTATATGCTTGCCATAATATATTAATTTCAACATTGACTCGCGGTTAAATGATCATGAGCAGGTCTCACTCTCTCATGTTAACTTGATCACAAAAAAACACAGATTAAAAAATTGAAAAATCTAGATGGTTAAAAAGATGAAAACCATTTTTATATGATAGCTTAGGTTAATAAGCTGGTTATCAGTTGTGTATATACTTTTTTCTTTATCAAAGTAAATTTTTATATTTAATTAGACTTTTATAATGATCTTGAGAAAAATTAAACATATTATAGGCAATCCAATCGAAATAAGTGAAACGAATATAATGTCGATGTACTCATTACAAGTTGATAGTTGTTTGTTCCAACGTCACATGGCAACTGACCTAATATTTATTCAACAAGTTGTTAACCACGATTATTTATATCTGAAAGACAATCTTAATTTGTGAAAACGAATATACTTGGTTGTCTCATACTTAATTTTTCTTAGCTTTTTTGGATTGGTAAATTAATTTAGAAGCTAGAGAAATTGAGAGAAAAGCTAGACAACTAATTACGTACTTTCAAACATTTCAATTGAGATTTTGACCTTAGTTAAAAGAATTTCTGTTTTCGGGGTGAGAGGCGACCTATCAAGATCGTACAGAGACGGTAGGTCGTGTCGACAGCTAAGACAACGAACACACTCTTTTTAAGGCGAGTGAGCCTGCTCTAATTTTTAGTGGGTTTGCCCGATGTTAAAAAAAATCCGCTTTAAGATATAATTAAAGTTTACATATTTAACGAATATATTAGCATAAACACCTAGCGAAGATATGGCAAACAAATAAAGTAGCCCTATGTTCGGATCTGACAATACCATACCATAATCAAAAGGTACAACGGTCCGGGCGACCAGACTTAACATAAATGTAGCCACTGGAGCCATTCTAAAAAGGGATAAATTTGCACTACTTGGTGAAATAGGTTCTTTTATAATCAATTTAAAACCATCTGCTAGAGGTTGTAACAATTCAAACGATCCCACTACATCAGGACCCTTTCGACGTTGCACAAAAGCCTTTACTTTACAATTTTTTTTAGTCAAGGGCGGAGCCACCCTGTAAGCAGTGGGGGAAAGGCCCCCAATAAAACTTCTAATGGCTAAACTAATAGAAAAAATGGTTAGATTTTGTGTAAATTTTGGTAGTGCCCTCATCAAAGGAACGAAAGTGCCCTCTTTAAAAAACAAAGACCTGCAAAAGAAAAAAAGGGATTGGAAGAGATGATGGAGAGTAAAGACAAATAATAGGTAACATTAAATATTATTATATGTCCACCTAACATTTACTTTATTTTAGTTTCTTATTTAAAGGATTGTAAATATAAATTCGTTACTAATATATTAACCTTTTTTTATCCTTGTTGTCCTTTCACCGCCTTAAAAATATTATGTTAGTATTTAGAAGAAACATCCATATTATGAGTATTATTTATAACCGCATGTAAGCGCCTAATTAAGATCTTAATCACTGTACTTTGATACAAGTTTAGCCATTCTTAGCATGTCTTATTTTTATTTTAATTACTGTGTTTACTTTTTTTTGTTAATTTTAGAAGTGAAAACAAACTACAAGTCGAGCTGATCGTATTTAAGATGAATATGATGGGATCGCATAATAAGATGGTTCTCATTTCGCGCCTTTAGTTAGTGTTAATTGCCTAAAATAATTTTTTTTTTGCATCTAATTAAATGAAACCGACCTGACCCGTTTTTAATTTTATTTTGAAAATTTTAACTCGTTATTGAATCATTTTTATCGCCCGTTGCCTTCTTCGATTAGATTTTCTGGCTCCGCCACTGTTTTAGTCAATTGACTATAATTTTGTGCTATAAATGTGAGTCTCTGATTTTTTTTTGAGTCTCTGATTTTTTTCTGTGAGTCGCTGATTCATTGTTTTTGTATTTTCTATGAAGGATTGTAGCTAATTGACTACAAAAATTATAGTCAAGCTATCACCATTTGCGTTATGCTCGAGCTATGTTTAATTTATATCAAAATCATGAAAATCTTCGTATAAAATCGTTTACTCCAAATAATCAATTTAGTGTGGTTGTCATCTTTAGCATCTTGTTAATTTTCATCTCTACTGTTAATAGTTCTTTCAAGAATAAAGAAACTCGTCAACTATCGAGTTAAAGAGCATTCACAATGCAATTTTTTTTCAATGACTTTTCACTTTTTTAAAAATGTTGTTCATAAGATTTTAACCATTGAAGCTAATGACTATTTGTAGCAATGACTTGTAAATCTTTAAGCGTTTGACAAAAAAAACCTTTTACTTTCATATAAAACATTGTTATTTTGATAATTTAATACAAATTTTATTTTTTAAATGTTGTTCATAAGATTTTAACCATTGAAGCTAATGACTATTTGTAGCAATGACTTGTAAATCTTTAAGGGTTTGACAAAAAAACCTTTTACTTTCATATAAAACATTGTTATTTTGATAATTTAATACAAAAAATAAATACAAAAGTTTTTGAAAAGTCTTTGTAGCATTGGATCATGTTTATGTAAATGACTTGTTGCTTTGTAAAATACAATTAGATATCAATGTCTTAAATGCAAAAAAGTCTTAAAGACTTATTTTAAATGCTCTAAGCTCAACCTTGATTCAAAGAACTTGCCGAGGGATTTCTCGAAGGTAACCGTGAACCGCACATATTTCTATCTACTTACTTAATTTTATTGTCGAGCACTCAACGCTTGTCATGTAGGCATAAACAATATGACACTATTACACCATCTCCTCAATTCGTTTCTTATAACCCGTCTTTTACACAACCATCATTTTCAAATACCTTGTTTCTTCAATATGTTCGCTCTCTAAATCCAATCTTTATAGGCACCTTCAAATTGCTTTAAACTTCAAACTTATAAGTAAATTCAGTTTTCATTCATTTTTCTTGCATAATGAGTGGTTAATATTTTCAGTAATTTATTTTTATTTATTTATTTATTTATTTATTTATTTTTATTATTATTATTTTTTTTTTTTAAGATTGACATCCAATGTGATGTGCTTATATGCTTGATTTCAATAAGTTTACGTTTTGTATATATATTTTCAAGCGTTGGAGGTTGGGATAACCAGCTTGGTAGAGCCATGGTATAGAGACTAGGGCTGAGCAAACGACCCGAACGGACCGGACCAACCGAAGGACCGACCGAGACCGGACCGGACCGGACCGGACCGACCACATTCGGTCCGGTCCTCGGTCTTGGCATTTTGGCTAATTCGGTCCTCGGTCCGGTCCGGACCACAATCCGATTATTTGGCCTTGTTGGACCGGACCGACCGACGGACCGACCGAGACCAGACCGGACCGGACCGGACCGACCACATTCGGTCCGGTCCTCGGTCTTGGCATTTTGGCTAATTCGGTCTTCGGTCCGGTCCTTGACCGATGCTCACCCCTAATAGAGACGAGAAAAGTTCATTTAGGGATTGTAATATATTTTTTTTTGCATATCGAGAAACAAATTTCAGCCATTTATTTTATAAAAGATAAAAGGAGGAGATTAACTGATATACCCATCCCCCCTCTTTCTCTTTTTTTAAATTACATATCTCATGAAACATAAATCGTTAACCTACATAAACAAAACTGTTGTGACGAGCATTTAATTATCATTTAAAAGATAATCATTTTCATATACCGTTGGAGAAAATATGTTTTACATTTAGCTTTATTATATGTATTTCTTAAATTGTTGTTTTGTGTTTGAATGATTTTGTACAATATGCTTTATTATTTATATTGATTAATTTAAATTTAAAAGATGTCTTAGTTACTTTTAATAGAGAAAAAGGGTTCCTCCACTATGTATTAAAATAACATAGTAAACACGTATTTCATATTTTGGCTTCAAAATCTTTTTTTTTTTTTATCTTCTTTTTTTTTTCTTTTTTTTTTTTTTTTTTTAAATTGTTCATAAACTTGCCAAACTCGAGCTTAAGGAATAACTCGCGTGCCGAGCTCAAGCTCGGGCTTTATAAATAAGGCTTAAAACTAGTTGAGCTCGCGCGAGCTCGAGCTTCTTTAATGTTAAACGAGCCGAGCTTGCGCGTGTCAAGCTCGAGCTCGGCTAAGCTAATTTACACCTCTACTATAAAATAGTGAATTTCTTTTTATGTATTGTAACATTTATAGGTTAAATCTTTCACTTAGCTCAAGCGTGTTTTTAAAAAGTGGGTTGCATTATTCTTACAAATGTTAAAAGTAAATGCTTGTAGTCAAAATTAGCACGACAAAGCAGAGAACCTATATATTCATAGATAAAATCGGATTCTTTTGTATTTTTCCGCACTTAGCAAGATTTTATTATATTAAAACCGAGTGTGATACCCTTTCTAGAAAACAAAGTATCTATATTAAAACCAGAAAGGGTACTTCGGCTTCACAGTATTGGTAGCTAAATTTAATGTCAAATTTGTCTTACGATACCTATGTTATTTCGACCGTTTCATCACGTTGGTCAATTGTATGTATAAATCCCACTTGTCCAGTGAACCCATAACATTTTCGTTGAGAAATATGTTACACCACATGGTGTACCGTTAGGTTATAAGGTTTCTGACGTAATATTTTCATACTTTACTTATCAGTTGACCTTTTATTTAGTTAGTTATTTCAAAAGATATAAGTATTCATTCTAGAGACTTCAAATATTAACGTCTCAGGGATATAGTATAAAAACAATGTCAAAATTTTATACTGACCTAAATTTTGATGTCACAAATCTTCTTCAGCTCTAATAGACCTAAAATGTTTTGAACTAGCTACCAATCTTTCTTTATAAAAAAGAATAGCGCTATTGTATCGCTAAATTATTTTTCTAGAGTAACAGAGTAACTGGACACCTAGCATATAGTCGCATATAAATTGTTTAGGCCGACCACAACCCAAAGTACACATGGCTACACTAGTATCCATTATGAAACGTGGCAGCAAGCAATGTTTAGGAACTGCCATGTTATTTCTTCAACAAAGTGATACGTTTATTGGTGTCAGGCTTTAGGGACGGTGTTCGTGTGTAAGGCTAGGCACAGTGGCCCTGAAAACATCGGTCGAATCTTTAGGGTGACCGATATTAAAATCGGTCATGTCTACTGTGAGGAGTTGATCAAATGTCGGTCGAGCAAAAAAAAAAAAAAAAACTATCGGTCTAAATATTGACTGATTATTACACACACTTTTTTTTTTCCTTTCTTTCTTTCTTCCTATCTTTTTTTTTTTTTAACTTGGTCATCGACTGTTGCAACTTGATCATGTCTGGTCACCAGAGAGAAAAAGCTGATGTGGCAAGGGATGACTCGGGTCACCACTGTGCATAACCTAATGGGCACAGGTCTCTAACACCGTCACTCGCATCATAATTTTTTTCTTGCCCATCACCTGTCTATGAGTACAAATTTTGCTCATGCCCATGCGAGGGTACTCATTGCCTACGAGGCTACGTGTAAACGTGGGTTTATAAAACGTAACATTTACACACTTATATCCGAATATCTGAAAATAATACTTTATTAGAAAGTGCTTAAGTTATGACATATTGATAAACATGCACGTAATTAGTCACTATCCACAGATTATATATACAAAAAAGAAAAATATTATTTTTGTGACTCATAAATTATTGTCTAAGACAGTAGTTATCTGTGCATTAAAATCACAATACTAGGTATGAACGAACTTAGCTTGAAAACTGAGATATTAAATATATATTGATATTTTGATGATTTATGTTCTTCTAGTCTTGGAACTCGGACGATTAGTATGCTCTGTTTTAATAGGTTTAAGTGAATATTAAATGTATCTAATAATAACTTCACAAATATTTAGATCTAAGATCATTTGAGGACAAAACCTTACTTACATACAAAGGGACCAATCCCTACCTTCCTTACATTTTGATCTAAAGGCTGAGATTAAACTTATTATTTACACTACAGGGGTATTTTTGTCCATATATAAGCCATATTTTTCTCATTCAAAACACAAACAAACTGTGTGTTTTTACCTCCTCTCTTTCCTCTCCATTACAGCTTATTCACATAACCCTAATTTCTACATGATTTTCAATACTGAATTGATCATTAGATTCAGTTTTTCATTTCGCACACAATGATAGAGTTGAATTTCATTATCGTTTGGTTTTGAGATTTCCCCCAATTCACTCGATTTTGACTTTTGTCATTTTTTGATCTAATCGTTTGGTTTCTTACTGATAATTATGCCTAGTGGTGAATTAGGTTTTGCGATTTTTGATGTTATTGTGTTTTGGATTTTGAATTTGATATTTATTTTTGAGATCTTTAGGAAATTAGGATATTTATTTAAGATAGTTTTTATTGCTGGTGGTGTCAATAAAACATTTAGTTGATTTGGAGTAATAGGCGGGCAGATATATAGTGCTATTTGATCTAGAGAAGTGGAATGTGAACCGTTTTTCCCTACTGGAAGTGGCGTCTAAGTGAACCGGCGATGTTTAAGATTTGGGTGATGGATATAGTGTACATTTTGATTTAGCAAGTTTATCTGAGAGCAGGATTGCTTTGTATGTTGAATGACGTAAATTGTTTGTATTGCTGATGGTTATATCGAAAGTGACTTGATTCTCTTTCTTTTGGATTCAGGTTTACGTTATTATTGTTGCATAAGTACGATATATCTTTAGCTGGTTATTGCTGATGGTGTCGAGTATGCTTACCTCGAGTGTGTCGAACTGGCTGTGAAAAACAAGGGCTGAACATAGGTTGGTATGGAGTAGTAGGTGTTCACTGTGTTGGAATTCAAATGGGGTTTTGGTGTAGTTGAAGTGGGGAAGAAAACATAACGTATGGGTCGTATATGGTGGGTCGTATCATGTTGCTAAACGGATTAAGAAGGGTTGATTGTGGTGCTGTTTTGGTCTCGCGATTGTTCGAGGGTTATGATTTCATGTGGGTTTTGCATTTCATGTTGCCTGGTCATTCTTGGTGTTATGTGTGTCGTGTTCGCAAGACTAATGAGGTTGTCGATCAGGTCCTCGTAATTATCGGAGTTGGTGTGTGTGAATGGGTGTCAAATATAACAACAAAAAAAAAAAAACTGTATATGAATATCAGGATTAAGTTTTGGGTTTTGTGGGGGGGTACGTATGAACATGATGGCATGTTTGCGAATCAGTATGAAAAGAATCAAGAGAAATGTTGTGTTTTGTTTGGGGGTGTCGACATTGGAAGGTCTGCTTTTAATACTTGTGTGTGTGTCTTATGAGTGGCTATGTTGGGCTGAATAAACATGCAAGAAAATGAGATATAAATATGTAAAATTTTTGTGATAAAATGCGTGAGTGTACATGCGTGTGTAGGTAAAAGAAGAACTGATTGATGGGATTTATAAAGAATTGTGGGGCGTCAATTAGTGTGTGGTGGGTGAGTAACATGTGCCTTCATTTGGTCAATTTAATAAACCACTAGTCAAGCCTTAACAATCTGATATACATGCAAGTTAATGAGGCTATATATTTACATGAACAACTTTATAATGTTGGTCATTTTAAGCCGTTAAGTTTACTTAATTGTCATTTATGATTCTAAAAGTTATCAAGTTGAGAAAATTACTTAATTCGAGAACTTTACTAAAATAGAAAGTTACTAAAAGAAGAAAGTTTCTAAAATTGGAAAGTTACTAAAAATGGAAAGCCGACTAAAATAAGTAATCTGGTTTAAATAAGATATTAATAATAAGACGGTCATGTATTCGTGTAGATTCGCTGAAGAAGGAGTTTGATTCCGATCTTTATGTTTCTATTTGTGTTTTCACTTGCGGTCTAAGGTACGGATATTCTGTCTTACTCTAAGACACTTTGCTTCGTACATATATGCTTTCCCTTTTCAGTAGGGATATTTTCTTATGATCCGAAGACTGCTATGATTCCCTTATTTGATTCTTGGCTTTCATTGTATGATTGCCATTCCTATGTGATCCATTCTAACATTTAGTATAAATGTCTCTGCTATGTTATGCTTATGTTTGCCATGCTTATTTGAGATACGATCTGTTTCTTTTGCTATGCTCGTTAGATTATGATTATGTATGCTATGATAGATCCGTGCCTGAGCTTAACTAGTTCTGGAGGTACCAGGACCATGTCTAGGATGGCACCCTAGGCATGACACTCCCGTAGAGGTGTGATAGATCTACGGCATTCCGCCTTATGTGTATGTATTATTTGTGATCACTATTGGCCATTTATGCGTGTGTGTGACTAGTCTAGTACTGGCATACATACTTTTGATGGGAGCGTATGGATGCATCCTAGGATTTATGTGTATGTATGATTATGGTGACCAGGTGGTGTGTGCCTTACACTCCTTCTCACACTTTTGGTACTTAGAGGTCTCCCCTCTTCGTGCACTTTTATGATATGATATGATATGATTTGACGGATTTTTGTATGGAGTTCTTATGGCACATCCTTATATGACCCTTCTCATTATTTTCATTCCATTCTTGATTCATTACTTATTCAGTTCTCATGCACTCTTGACTCTTGATTATCTTATGATTCGTATGACTTTGTGATTATGCTTTCGTTTCGTATTCTTGTTCCTTCGTTGCTTATGCTTATTTACCTTTATGCTTTGTTATGTATATATCTGTTCACTGGGCTTTTTAAGCTCAGCCGCATGTTTTCTTTTCATGTGCGGCAGGTAATAAGCGGGGCGACGGGCAGTGGGAATGAGAGAACTTAGGATTTGAGAGACCTATTTTATTATCATTTCGTTGTCCATTGTTTCGGACTTTCATTTATGTTAGCACTTAGAATATTATTCCTTTACTTTGGTTTGTTGGTTAAAACCGTTATGCATTGGAATTATCTTTGATACTAGCCTCGATGTTCGAGACTAGGTTATTTATTTAAGACTTCCGCTTGCGTTATGTATGCTTTGTATGACACCATACTGTGATATCTTGACCTTGTCGGGTCGGGGTGTTACATAACCTACCATGATATTTATCTGATCTGGAAGACAACACCGAACACAACAAATCACCTACCCGAGACCCGAGAGATAATCTTGAAGCTAAAACGACTTATTCTTCGTGGGTTCTTGATCCGAGTGTTTCTATGTCTTATTCGTTTGTGTTTGATGGTGCCAAGATCAATAACCTGAGAATAGGTTAGTTTCGTTAGATTGTTTAGATGATGGTTGAGATGTATTGAGAAAATGATATCAGATCTATGACTTGTTTGGTGTTCGATTGGTGAGTAAGGTGAGAGGCAGTTGATAGGTGATGAGTGGGGGCGGATGAAGTTTAGGATTAGGGTTGGTAATGTGAGTGATATTAGGGTTAGGATGGGTTTATAATAGATTAAAACTTGGATCGGGTTAAACGTATGGACTTGGATCAGGGAGTGTTCGGATCTATTTGGTGGACCGATTTGATTGGGCTTCAGTTACAACAAGTGAATGGGCCACAAGTGAATAAAATTTGTTTAGTTAATGTTAAGATGAGGATGAATTTTATATTTTGGGCGTATATTAACTAAGTGAATTAGTTGTCACGGGGATTCGTTTTTTGACAAGATTGGGTGTTTTCTTTCTTTGGATCGGGTTTGACATTGAATGTGGGCTGACACTTGAAAATAAATATTTGTGATCTGAAAATTGTGTCTTCACAAGTATTGGATACAAATTTCATATATTTTTGTCAAGGAGTGGCACTTTGGTTTCACGAATTTCACAAGGACACACACGTCACGGCTAGTATTTGGGTTTATGAATGTCAGCGTGATTACAGGGTTGTGGATTTGGCAGTGTTGTCCTATTGGTGCCTGAGATGTGAGTGAGCTTGCAATTTGATCTTTACGATTTGAGTTACAGTTGACTAATTGCAATTTGATTAATTGCGAATTGACAAGTTGCTATTTGACTTGTTGTGACTTGACTGATTGCGATGGTACCAGTTGCGATTTGACATTGCGAGTTAACTCTTGCGATTTGACTTATTGCGATTTGGTTGATTGCGATCTGACTTGTTGCAAGTTGACAATCTGTGACTTGACTTGTTGCGATTTGATCAGGTAGTGATTTGACTCCTGTGACTTGAATTTTGAAGATTAATATTGCACTTCACTACTGGGCTATTCTTGTTTGATTTCACGGTTTCTCTTGTAGATTTTAGAAAATCCCGCGAAAGATTCTATTTTTTGGTTTAAATCTCAAGAGCTGTAAAATCCCGTGAAATTAATTTTGGACAAGTTGGCTGGAACTTGGATTTAGACAAGATAAAACTTATGGGGTTTGACTATGCTGTTTTTGGGATAAGTTTGTGCTACGAGATCAGCGGGAATTGGGAAATTATGGTAACCTGGTCAGTTTGTTAATTCACAGGTTGGTGTACTTAGTGTCACAAACATCTCGGGGTGGATGGATGCATGATGTTTGATGACCCTTGCTCGAGCGTATTTTGGGTGATTAGACTTGGATGTTCAAGAAGTGGATATATACTATAAAGGATGGAAGGTTGGGTATATATCACTACCTATATTTAAAAGAGTTACGTTGTTGTGCTCAATATAGGCTCTTAATCACAATTTGCAATATTAGGTGATTAAGGTGATTAGACTTGGATGTTCAAGAAGTGGATATATACAATAAAGGATGGAAGGTTGGGTATATATCACCACCTATATTTAAAGGAGTTACGTTGTTGTGCTCAATATAGGTTCTAAATCACAAATTTAGTGCAAGTATAAGTCGCGAACTTGTCCTTTATCAAGCTTCATCAAGTGATTGTTGTTTCTCAAGCTTCTAATGGGATTGTAGTACAAGATCTTCTCAAGAGGTGGTCAGACTTAAATACGGGAGGTGGTTGGTTCAGAGACGCGTTTTAACCCGTTACACACTATATAGTTAAACATAGTTCATCAAGCGGTGTTGGCATATTATGAGCTTCAGGGAATTTTTAATCTGCTAAACCATTGATGAGGAGACAAACGAGGGGTTACTACAAGAGAGTCTTAATCACTATCTTCGTTGCAGTAGTTTTATTTGTCTCTTTCCAAGTATTGTGCCGGACAAATTCACAAACATCACGGACTCTCAGCTTTGGCAAAAAGGGTCATTTCATGCCCTTTTTGAGGGGGAGAATTAGTGCGAATTTCCTAGCGGTTCAGTCTCCAGAGGCTTGAATATTAGCGGTTCCAGTTTCAGTGGTTTAGCTTTCAGCGGTATGGGGCCTAGCCATTGGCCTAAGATTTCAGAGTACGACAACTATTCCATGCACTGCACCAATAACATCCAAGCAGCTGGGTCAGACAGCTATGTTTGATAGGACTGACTATGAGTCATGGGCACTGCTAAGAATTAGCGCATGTTTCTTCTCCCTTTGACTATTCAACCGCACAAAATGATCACGAAGTTAATTTGGTATTCCTTGCTTGAGAGTGAGGTTGGATTTCACGAAAGAGTCTACCTATTTTATCTAGAAATCGGGGTTGGTTGGATGCATGATTTCAATGATAACTTGCTCGCGCGTAAGATGTAAGTTGAAGACTTGGGTTATCTAGTTTCCAGAAGTCGGGGTGGATGGTTGAAGACCTGGTAAACTATCACTTAAAGGAGATACATTGTAGTACTCAGTGTCACACGTAGAAGACGTTGTGGATAATCGCAAGAGGTGATGAAAGTCTCATACTTTGTCAGGATAACATTAAGCACTTAGAGGCTTAACACCGTTCTTCCAACAACAATGCAAGCTTAGGTAACAAATTTGAGTAATTCTACTTCATTTTCAAGATTGGTATATCGGGTTTCCCTCATCAAGTGATCACAATTGTTTGTGTTCGAGGTTGGTTAGTCGGACAAAGGCTTTAAAAGTTGTGATGTGATCTGTAATTCTCATATGATATTCTTAACCCAAACTGATGTTCGCCAAAACCACATCAGTCATGCCACATTCAACCTGTTACTGTCTCACGGTTTCTTCTTGGTTTTGTAAAATCCCGCGAAAGAACTTATTTCTCGGTTTAAATCATAGATTTGTAAAATCCCGTGATGATGGGCTATGCGCTCTTGACCAGGATCGGGTTAAAACCATTATCAAAGTTCAGCTATAATATCACAAATGGCTGGATCGAGGCATTTAATTGACAAAGATGTGACTACGGGGTTAGTTCAGTATTATTTATTTGAGGCTGAGGTGAAATTTCATGGGTGCGTGTACTTAGTATCTGAAGATATCGGGGAGGTTGGATGAAGATTCTTCGAGATCCTTGTTCGAGCTTTCGACAGTTACAATGACGAGGACTTGGATATCTAGTTATTTTTTCTTTCTCTCTATTGCAAAATAACTATCACTTTAAGGAGTCACGTTGTAGTGCTCAGTGTCACACGAAGTTGTGGATATCCAAGAGGTGATGTACGTCTTATACTTGATGGTTGGTTGGTTGAAGAGTATAGAGTACTTAGGGATTCGATGTTTCACGAAGTCTCTACACCGCTCTTTGTCACGCATTAGTACAAGTTTAAGTCACAAGTTCGGGTTATGTTACTTTAGTCTCAAGTTCATCATATTGGGTTTTACTCCATCAGTGGTCACGACATCAAGCCGATAGAATGATAATGGGGTTGGTATGGAGTTAGATGAGAGAAGTAGTAAAGAGAGAGTTATGACGTCTGTACACGTCAGTACAGGCCTCGTTCTTCAACATTATGACGTCTGAATACCTCAGTTCAGGCCTCGTTCCTCAAAGAAAAGAAAGGTGTACGCTTGAGTGCACTTTATCTTCAAAAGAAGAGGAATCTTCTTATTTATGGCCATTCTCATCATCAAGTTTCACGCTCTTTCCGTGCTTATTCAGTCTTCAAGTGGATCGGCGCATATTGGAGTATATTTTTATTCACGTATTCAACGCAGTTGACAGGCATATGCAATTTTTAAGGGGGGAAAGGGTGAATAAACAACATGTCAGTCTTCAAAGAACCGTCAAGCGGAGCTACTTACCATTGATAGTATTCATATTCACTAGTTCAATCATCAAAAATTGCAGTTGGCAGGCATATGCAATTTTTTAAGGGGGGGAAAGGGTGAATATTATTCTACATGTTGATTGATGATTGAGAAATGGTCATACGACTCCTGAATACGTCAGTTCAGGAGTCGTGCAAACCATGTTCCTCCAACACTATTCTTCCTTCGTCTATTAAGGTGTTGAAGAACATGGTCAGGGAATGCTAATCGACATCGTCTCACGAGCTGATTCAATCAGTAACAAAGGGTTTCTAGTCAATGCTTCATGTATACGTCATCAAGCTACATGTACACATAATGATGATGATTTCGATTAATCGTAACCATCATGGGGGAGAGAAATGTGTACACCAAGGACGCACAAAAGGTTCACGTGATCGAGCTTAATCGTGTATCCCGGTGTTGAAAAGCCGCAGAGATGATCAATGGTTCAACTTGTCACCTTGGTATTAACGTTTCAATGTTACGTCATGGTATGATTAATCGTAACCATCAGGGGAGAGAGAATATGTACATCAAGGACGCACAACAGGTTCACGTGATCAGGGCTTAATATCCAAATATGGATACATTCTATAGATGATCAGTGGTTCAACTTGTTACTTTGGTGTTATACTAAAGACTGAAGAAGGTTGAGTCATCAGTCTATTCTTCATTCTCGGTTGGGTGTTATCATCTCATGTGTATACTGCGGGTTGATGGGTTACATGTAAGGTTACTGGAAGGCATTTGGTGAGATGAAGGCGGTTGGTATTCTATTCCTCCATATTGGGCAATCTTGAAGAAGGTCGAGTCTACAGTCTTCTCTACATTCTCCGCTATGTGTTAGAAGACTAAAGACGGCGTGCATTCAGTTATCAAAAGACTTCTTCATATTATGGGCGTTCATCCAAATTCTTTCTTCTATTATGGGTGTTCATCAGAAAGGTTGTCAGATTGGGGGAGAGCACTAATTAGGGGAGAGTGAAAAGCCAGAATCAATCCCTGATTAAAAGTGCTCACATTGCTCTTCAGCAAGTCAAGTGATGAATGCGGAGAAGATTCAGAATGCTGAGGAGTAATGATTTCTGGTTCGTATCCTTGTATATATTTTGCTTCTTTCATCCTTTTTCATATCGTATACCATTTTGTAAATAGATATATAGAAATCTTGCTAATTGTAAATAGAGAAACGTAAAATCAGAAAATCCATAAAAATTAAAAAAATTAGAAAAGACCAAAAATAGTTTCACCTAGGCATGTCTTCTGTTTATCGATAACATTTACGGACTTAGAAATGTCATTCAATAATGGCACGGGTCTTTAAATGAAGCTCGAGCAGAAGTTAAAATGGATTGGTAAAACATGTCTAAAATGGCTTGCTATTACTTTAGATAGCAACCCGTGCTTCAAAATGGGGAAAGCACGTCGCCTAAAAGACGGCTGTTCCTCCAACTGGGTGATGTTCACCTGGGCATGGATTACTTTATATCCATGTTTCTCCGATCTGATGTACGTTTCAGTGCATCATTTCTGGTAAAGGAAGAGAAATCTTCTTTGTATGCAAATAGTTTTCATTCTATGATTCTTCTGAAAATTATTTGTGAGACACTTGGTGAATATGTGTTGTATGAAATTTGTTTAAACTTGGATTATGCATAAAATTTGTCACTCAATCAACGACTACAAATCTTTAATACGGGTCATTGATTGAGGGGGAGAGTGAATTCAAATTTTATATCATCAAACGAGTTTCCTGGTTAACTCATACTTGTTGAAATGGTTTTGCAGTTAATGGGGTATTAGTTGAAGAGGATCTTGCTAAAATTTTATATCAAATGGCCAAATGTGTGAATTGCTAGAAAGTTTAGGACATTATGTGCAATGTGCTTATAGTTTCCTAGCTTTATATATCTAGAAGGTTCATTTGTGTTACTTTGGAATCCTCGTGTAATCCCCTAAATACTTTAAGACTCAAAACCTAAAAGAAGTAAGAAAACCAGTTGCAGTTGATGTTTTTGAATACTCCTATGACATGTGTATGATCTGAATGAATGAGTTTCAACTGTTGTTTGACTCTTGTTAGTCGATTGCTGCTTAATTGTTGTTGATATAGTGCATATGTTCTCAGGATTTCCTTAGGTATATATCTATCGTGTTAGAATCTTGTTCCTAAGATCCTGAATTGAATGATGAAATATGAGTGAATTGCCATGATCATGATTGTTGATTGCTATTCATGCTAGATAGTAGTTTGACCTATTTCCTGACTGTGGTTTGATTAAATGAACTTGGTATTATAATGTGGCAAGCTGCTGAAGGGTAGCTATTAAGGAATAGTTGATGAAGCGAAAAGTGTACCGCTTTTAGGGGGTCATTTAAGCCCTAAATCGTATTTATTTGATCAAATATTGCCCTAAATCGTTCCTTTTGTCATTTTAGGTACTTTGGAGAAGAAATCTGGAAAAGGAAGCATTTTGGACGTTTTTGGAGCATAAAAGTGAAGAAAACGACAAAGTCTCAAAAATATGCTGGAAAGTACATGTGACGGCGTCAAGCTCTATTGTGACGCCGTCAGACCTTGATAAGCCAGAGAAATTTTGGAAGATTAAAGGGGGACGGCGTCAAGAAGGTCGTCAAGCCTTGATAAGCCAGAGCGGATTTTGGAGGATTAAAGAGGGACGGCGTCAGGAAGACCATCCGGGAACCCTAGCCACGGCGAGGTGACGGCGTCAAGATCTATAACGTGACGCCGTCAGCCACTAAGTTCTATATATAGTTTTGCAATTTTTTGTCATTAGTGTGCAACTTTGTGAGGAGAAACCCTAAGACGAATTTCTGCCATTTTTAAGGGTTTTCATACCCTTGGATCTCCCATGTTTAATTGAAGATAAGTAATCACTTAATCAATCAATATGTCTATGTGTTGTTTGATTATATCTTGTTCTTGTCTTTTGATTAACATGCTAGGCTAGATTTATCTTGTGTTTGCTTAGATCTAATGAAACCTAACTATTGATTATTGGTTGTTAGTGTGTTATTAATTGTATTGATGATTGTTTATCGATGTTAGGCTTAAGAAAACTGGCTAACCTCCTATACGGTAACTTGCTTGAACGTCTTAAGAAACATGAACCAATGCGTACTAGGTTTATATGGTTGTATTTAATGCATGAGCGAATTCTAGTGATCCCATGTTAGGAGCTTCTTAGCCGGCTCGACATAGGAGTGAAGTAGGAGCTTGTAGAGTTGGGGAAGTACGTACGCCACCCCACGATTGGTATTAAGGAATACACCCGTCATCCACGCAATTAATACACACTAATCAACCGGTAAAAGATAGTTAGGGAGTAAGGAAATCTAAGTAAACACATTTCTCTCCATGTAAGTTTCACAACCTTTTCATTTTCAGTTATTTTATTTTATTTGCATTAGTAGTTATTTGGTTTAGTTGACTAGCAACTAATTCCGCCCACTCTTTCAAACCCAAGATTTTACTTGCTTTCATAAAAATTATAAAAATACAAAAAAGAATCTTCCCTCACCCTTAGACCTATTAGAGTAGTTTTTCAATCCTAACGACACTATTCCGCTAGAGAACGATCAATCCCCCGGTACTTGCCACTTCACTATACTACATTGGTCAGGTACACTGCCTGGTGGGGATTGCAAGCCTCTTGAGATCCCTCGAGAGGTAAAACCTGTTGTAAGGTCGTAAAACCACGCATCAAGTTTTTGGCGCCGCTGCCGGGGAATAGTTATTGTTTAGGTTGAATTTTTTATTTTATTAGGTCTACTCACTAGATTCCTTTCTAGTGAGATTTTTATTTTTATTTTTCTAGATTTTCTTTAGTCTATCTTTTTTCTTTGTTTCTTTGTTCGTAACCATTACCATCCGACATCATGGAAGGTGGTAATATCCTTGATCCCAACAACCCACCACCACAACAACACCCACCTCCTAGATCCTGTACCTTAGGAGACTACTCCCGTCCTAGCCACCATGGCTATCGAAACACCATTGAGCTCACTCAAGGAGCCAATGTCATTCCCTTGCGATCCGACACCATCCGGTTGGTGCAAAGCGGATGCGCATTCCATGGACTTCGTTCCGAAGATCCTAATCAACATCTCAAGGACTTTCTCAAAATTGTTGATTCCATAGACCTTGATGTTGCGACTCGAGAGACGACCCGACTGCGTCTCTTTCAATTCTCTCTGCGGGACCAAGCTAGTCAATGGCTAGAGCGTCTACCCGCAGGATCCATCACCTCTTGGGATGATCTCACCACTCGTTTCCTTGCTCAGTTTTTCCCACCAGGAAGAACTACCAAGCTAAGGAATGATATCTTGATGTTCCAACAACGTCAAGGTGAAACCCTCTACGGGGCATGGACTCGATTCAAGGACTTACTCCAAAAAGTCCCTCACCATGGCATAGAACTTTGGCTCCAAGTCCAAATCTTCTATGACCATATCAATCTCTCCACGAGGCAAACCATTGACCAATCGGCCGGTGGTAAGCTACGTGATCTAAGTGTGGAACAATCATGGGCTCTCCTAGAAGATCTTGCTCTTTATGACAACGAAAGTTGGAGTGATCCCCGTGATTTGAATAAAACGGTCAAGGCAATATCTTTGCCTTCGAACAATTCAAGCACTTCCGACCGTAGGATCATAGAACTTGAAGACCAAGTCAAGTTTCTTATGAAATCCTACGAGGCTCCTAAACCTTCAAGCCAAGTGAACAAAATCACTTCTTCATGTGAATTATGTAGTGGTCCCCACGACACTCGTGATTGCATGGAACTCCCCGAACAAGCTTTTGCGGACTACGCATCCTCGCGTACCGACGGAGCGGGAGACAAGTGGTACACTTTCAAACCCGAGCCAAACCCCTACGGTGATTCATACAACCCCTCTTGGAAAAATCACCCAAACCTTAGATGGAAACAAAACCAAAACGCACAACAAACCAATTCTTCCAACCCACCTAATCGTTTCCAATCAAGCGGTTCCAACTCGAACCGTACTTTCAATAACAATCCTTCTAACAATTATGGTAGTACCAATAACTTTGAAGGATTGATGGCCCAATTTATGGCATCTCAAGAAGCTCGTTTAGCCAAGTTTGAATCCGAATTCAATCAACAACAAACGGAGATGACCAATAAAATTGACAACTTATTGAAAGCCCTCAACAACCAAGTGCTATCACCTCCACATAAGGACGCTAGGAACACAAATAGCGGACCCCAAGTAAAAGACCCCTCTTCATCCAAACACGTCCACTTCGTCAACATTGTCACTATTAAACCAATTGATAGGAATGAGGATAATGGTGAACCCGAGGATGAGGTTAAGAAAGTCGAGGTTGATAAAGAAGTTAGGAAGAGTGAGATTGAAGAAGTAGATGATGATGAGGACTACTTCAATAGGCTACCCACTAAGGAAGAGCGCGCATATCATACAAACTTATTCGATGACCCCGAGACACCATACTTCCTAGGTAGACCAATTATAAAAATGGGCGACCCTTCTAATCTCAACATACCATGCAACATCGGACATTTGCATGTGTGGAAAGCTTACATCGACCTTAGATCGCCCATAAACATCATGACTAGAGCCCACTACAACTTGATAATGAAAGATCAACTTGGGTATAGGATGTTCCATGATAAGGGTTGGATGAGTAACTTCACGGGAAGAGTTAAGGGATTACCGGTTTATGTAGGAAACTTCACCTATGTCACTGACTTTGTAATTGTAGAAGATATCCGCCCAATAGTCGATGCATCCTTAACTCAAGTAGTTTTTGGAAAACCATTTGTTGAGGTCTCTAGAATGACTTATAAACCTTCCTTAGGGATAGTTAGATTTAAGGATGAGACCGATGAGGTAAACTACCAAATGCCATATAAGATAGAGCAATTCCAACACTTTTCAAATGTTGAGAAGGAGCTTAAGCAAGCGGTCTACTATAGGAATGATGAGGATAGAAATAAAGGAGTAGACTATGTTATGGAAAGGATATCCGGTTTCTACAAGGATTGTTTGGAATTAGGACCGGAATATAAAACCGGAAATGAGAATGGCCTAGGAACCGTGACCAATGATGGAGTCACGTAATGTACGGTGACTTTGAGTCTAGCTACAAGACTCGTTAATAAAGAAAAGCGCTTCTTGGGAGGCAACCCAAGCTTTATTTGCTTTGTGTGTTTATTTATTTGTTTGTTTGATTTTATTTGTTTCCGTATGTATGTTTAATTTTTATTATTATTGATTCATGTTCAAAACTAAATTGTGAAAATGCTTTATCTTGTTTTTAACTTCGTCTTAACTACATATAAAGGTATTTTGCAAAAGATAAGTGTAAGGGAAATCCAAATCGGTTTATTAGAACAAATGAACATGAATCGTAATAATATTAAATTAACATACATATTAGTAATTGTTTGAGTCAAATGCTTGTATCGAGTCATAATGATATTTTGCAGGATTTCCAGGAAGTAAGGTTTAGGTTTTTCCAGAAATTTTCCGGAAACTTAACATGAGAATTCTGTCAGATCATTTCTGACGGCGTCAGGCATTACAACCTGACGGCGTCAGGTTTTAATTTTCTGAAATTTTTGAAAGTTTTGTTTTCATAAAAAGTTTTTATTAAATCTCTAACTTATAAACTCCAGGAATCTGCAAAATTATCATTCCACAAGCATTATATCCTTATATAGAATTTATCCCGCCGATGTTATGCAGGTTTTCGTGTTTGTTTTCTCAGGTTTAACAGGTTATTTTGGACAAGGAGATGTATGTGGAATCAAGCTTTTGGCGATGCTTTAGTCTTGAAGCTTCTACATTCTCTTGGAAGAAGATCTAACCATGTTACCTCTTTATCCACCAAACGAATCAGGGGAGTATTTGATTTCATTCTTTTACCTTATTTACTTTTACATCTTGTTATTTGAACATTGGGGACAATGTTCATATTAAGTGTAAGGGGGGGGGGGGGGGTAAAGTACGATACTTTAGAGAATGCTTTTACACTTGATTTTTGTTTGTTTAATGGTAAATGTGTAATAAAACTGAGAGAAATACATGTTAAGGCAATTTTAGTGCCAAATTTAAATTTTTTTACAACATTTAGGAGTGAAACTTTGATCTTAATGAGCGTCTCATGGATAGGAGTTATATGACTAGCACAAAGCCGTACCACTAAAAAATTTTCCACCCCCAAATATGTGAGGATCGCCCCTAGAATTGGTAGGAAAAGCATTTATGCTATGATGTGTGTACCGGTAGCACTTAGATTCTAGAACTTGCGTTAGGACCATTCCGAGGCCACAAGTGAGACTACATTCGTGCAGTTAGATTTACTACATGATAAGAGGCATTAGGATTAACCCATTGTTTTACACCTGTGTTTTTGTTATAATTACATTGGCTACATTGGTCAAGTAATTCTCCCACACCCTTTGCGTTGTACCCATTTTTGGTACACGATACCCCTAGTACACCCCTCAGAGCCTATCTTTTCATTTCGACCTTTAAGCATTTTACTTAAAGGAAGAATTTGTTACACCCCACTTAAATGTACACCCAAATCGCCTTAGCCTACCTTGTATGCACTCATTTTTAGTGCATTATTGTGACAACATTTGTTTAAACCCCAAGTTAATTATCTAATTGATTACATGGTTGCTAAGTCGAGTCATATCCTTGTACATATTGTTTTGGGACGATTGGGACTCATGGGTAAAGTACTAGTGTAATGGAGTAATGGGGAAGAACAACATTATTACCCCCATATGTGCTAAATATTTTAAAAGTACTCCAAGTGTTTCGATTATCTTAATTCGAGTCATTAGAATGGTTATTTGTAAAGTTATGTAAAAGTTCAAGTGTAAGGGGAATGCAACGCCCCTATGATGTATTATTTTGGATGGTAGGGCAAGAGTGTATGAAAAAAAAAAAAAAAAAAAAAAAAAAAAAAATCAAGAAAAATACAAAAAAAATGAGAAAAAGAAGAGTAGAAAAAACATACGGACTACCATCCCGTTTCATTTTATGTTTATTTTATCTTTTTGTTATTTTTTTTCATTAGCTTAAGTCGAGTCTAGTCTTGGCTTAGCAACGCCATATTGTACATGTAATTAATCAAGATCTTTAACTCGCCACCAGTAAAATATCCCTTATCCAACAAATCCGTGTTTATCATATCCCTACACCTTACGTTATAACCCGTTTAAAAGCCCTCTTTGATAGTTTATCTTAGGTGCTTACGCCTAGTGGAGGAGGTTTTTGATCATTTCCCAAGCCTATGGTAATCTATTTGCTATGACAGGTAGTGAGAGATATTATCCGTTTTCATTTATGAGAAATACTTTTATGACACCTGAGAGATGTGAGTATCTAAACACTACTTGTGAGGTGCTAGTTTGTAATCTCCGTGCTTATTATGATTAAAGTGGAATGACTATTTGTTGTAATTACTTTTATATTAGCGTTAAATGACCCCTAACTTGTATTTTGATTAGAATAAAAGCGCATTTGCTTGAGGACAAGCAAATCTCAAGTGTAAGGGTATTTGATGAAGCGAAAAGTGTACCGCTTTTAGGGGGTCATTTAAGCCCTAAATCGTATTTATTTGATCAAATATTGCCCTAAATCATTCCTTTTGTCATTTTAGGTACTTTGGAGAAGAAATCTGGAAAAGGAAGCATTTTGGACGTTTTTGGAGCATAAAAGTGAAGAAAATGACAAAGTCTCAAAAATATGCTGGAAAGTACGTGTGACGGCGTCAAGCTCTATTGTGACGCCGTCAGACCTTGATAAGCCAGAGAAATTTTGGAAGATTAAAGGGGAACGGCGTCAAGAAGGTCGTCAAGCCTTGATAGGCCAGAGCGGATTTTGGAGGACTAAAGAGGGACGGCGTCAGGAAGGCCATCCGGGAACCCTAGACACGGCGAGGTGACGGCGTCAAGATCTACAACGTGACGCCGTCAGCCCCTAAACTCTATATATAGTTTTGCAATTTTTTGTCATTAGTGTGCAACTTTGTTAGGAGAAACCCTAAGACGAATTTCTGCCATTTTTAAGGGTTTTCATACCCTTGGATCTCCCATGTTTAATTGAAGATAAGTAATCACTTAATCAATCAATATGTCTATGTGTTGTTTGATTATATCTTGTTCTTGTCTTTTGATTAACATGCTAGGCTAGATTTATCTTGTGTTTGCTTAGATCTAATGAAACCTAACTATTGATTATTAGTTGTTAGTGTGTTGTTAATTGTATTGATGATTGTTTATCGATGTTAGGCTTAAGAAAACTGGCTAACCTCCTATACGGTAACTTGCTTGAACGTCTTAAGAAACATGAACCAATGCGTACTAGGTTTATATGGTTGTATTTAATGCATGAGCGAATTCTAGTGATCCCATGTTAGGAGCTTCTTAGCCGGCTCGACATAGGAGTGAAGTAGGAGCTTGTAGAGTTGGGGAAGTACGTACGCCACCCCACGATTGGTATTAAGGAATACACCCGTCATCCACGCAATTAATACACACTAATCAACCGGTAAAAGATAGTTAGGGAGTAAGGAAATCTAAGTAAACACATTTCTCTCCATATAAGTTTCACAACCTTTTCATTTTCAGTTATTTTATTTTATTTGCATTAGTAGTTATTTGGGTTAGTTGACTAGCAACTAATTCCGCCCACTCTTTCAAACCCGAGATTTTACTTGCTTTCATAAAAATATAAAAATACAAAAAAGAATCTTCCCTCACCCTTAGACCTATTAGAGTAGTTTTTCAATCCTAACGACACTATTCCCCTAGAGAACGATCAATCCCCCGGTACTTGCCACTTCACTATACTACATCGGTCAGGTACACTGCCTGGTGGGGATTGCAAGCCTCTTGAGATCCCTCGAGAGGTAAAACCTGTTGTAAGGTCGCAAAACCACGCATCAATAGTGTATCTGTATGTATGTATATCTGTGTTGATATTCTTATGCAGATTCCATAGCCAAAATGAATGTGCCAGTTCCCATTCTAACCATTTGATCAGACGTTCAAACTCTATTGATTGGCTCAGAATTCACCACGACAACAACATCGGCAGCAACAACAACAACAACACCATCATCATAGTCGACTTGTGCATAATAAGCAGTGGATCTCCCTCTTAGTTTAAGGGGGAGCAAAGTATGTTTCATCATCAGAACATGTTAAACCTGACCACATTTTCTCCCACATTTTCTAACTTATTTAAATCAATTGGGATCACAAATCTCAAAAGGTTTGAAATTTTTGATCGGGGGAGAGAATGTGATTTAAATATGAAACCTGATGAAAATGTGATGTTTTGGACTTAAACGTTAGGCTCTCCCATATGTGCTAAACTCTTTCGTATATCGATGCACATATTGAGGGGGAGCAAATGGACAAAAAGGATTTGGCATAGCATGAGATCGTGACTCAGACTTAACCAATGAATTGACGAAACTTGAATTGTCATCAATCGAAAGGATACGTCTTGGCCGGGTAATAATTTCAAGCTGGTCTAACCAGTGATGTAAGCGTGTCTCGAAAAAGACGTATCTGAGTAGAGTGTACCATTTCGAGAAACTTTCTGTGGACTTGACCAGGCCGGGTAATAATTTCAAGCTAGTCTAACTAGTGATGTAAGCGTGTCTCGAATCGGTCATGTTCACTGAAAGTGGATCAATTCAAAAAGTGCGAGCTCTACCTAACATGTGCAAATTTATAAAACTATCACTCGAGCACATGTTGAGGGGGAGCATTTGAAAAATATAAAACTCTCAAGTGTTTGCAAAAATGTGTTTCAGAATCATGAACACTTTGAGAGATTTTTCAAAGATTTGGTTTGGCAATCGTGGATGAATACCAAAGACCGACCATTTTAATTAATGCATGGAGTTATAAGGATGGTTAGGTTAGGCTCAAGTTCCCATGATCCCGCCAGAGCCGGAGGGATCTACCCAGGGACAATCCACTAGTTAGTGTAGAAGTCCTTAGGTATGATTAAAAAGGAGAAAAGTGGATAAGGGAAAAGTGTCGACTGAGATGGAGCTAGCACTGGAACAAACCCAACAAGGTTCTAGTAATGAAGTCTCGGTAAGCACTGAAGGGGTTGAAGAATTAAAAAGAAACGAAGTGAGAAAGGGTGAAAAGAAATAGCCCTCCTTACAACTTAGGCAGAAACCGGGTCAATACATATGCTGTCAGAATCACATAGTTGATTGCTGGCATTGAAGACAAAGTATCATGGACCCAGTGATACGCTGCACAACCCTCCCTAGCCACTCAAGGTCCCTCAAAGGATTCTTGTTTCAATTGTCACGGAGTTCAATACATTCCTATCATCTCTCTCACTCCGAGTTAGATGATATTGAAAAGGTGGCAGTCCTCTCCAGCCTCCGCTCACTAAATCAAAACGCACTATCGAGTCTAGAGCCACGAGATGCATAAAAAGATCTCTTAGGGACACAAACTATTTCTACACTGGTTGTTCAATATTAAGGACACCAGGTGTAAACTCATGAGTCCTACGCAGATCTTAGCAATCTGCCAGAACATTTATGAGAGAATTTACATATGTAATTCTCAATGATTGAATGGAAATTCCTGCCAGGGTCAACATCAAGCAGCCCTGAAAGCAGGTCACTTCGGTAATTCCCTGTGGATTACGCTTAGTGATCGCGGCGGTTTCAAACGGTCTACAGTCGTGGAGTGATCTCCAGCGACTCACCTAATCGTTGATGTGCTACGGTTCGATCTTAAAAAGCCCTCTGTGGGTTTTCGATTAGGAACGGTCTGGGTAAGGATTAGAGAGAGTTTTCACACTATGCTGTTAACAATCTCAAAGTCCGAACCTGTAAGTACCGGACGTTTTATTGCTAACTGTCGTATGCAGGAACATCTGGCGATTGTAGCTGATTGCTGTTGCAGCTGATTGCGGTTGTAGCAGATTACAGAAAAGATGCCAATCCAGCACCACATGCTCACACTACATCATCATTGGAATTCAACAAAGTCATGATCAACCTAAAGACCTTCAACACGGCTTCTGCTTACTCTGATGCTAAAGATCATGACACCAAATAGTGTGAGCATGTCGGCTCAAAGAATATCACATCACATGGAAACATACTGCTGAACGATGACATGAAGACAAATGTTGGATGATAAAGTCGAAGAATACTCAAAGATCATCCAAGACTAAGAATGGTCATCAAAAGAACACTGCTGTAAGCACAATGATCAAAGACATTGAAGAATCAAAGACTACGAGCTATGACGTCAAGGTCAGAAGACAGAATGCAAGAATTCAAGTTATTATTTCCGGGGTGACCTCCCTTAGGGGGAGATTGTTAGGAATATAAATATTCATATGAAGGCTCGGTCACCCCGAGCATCTATTTAGCATTCACATAGCTCTTAGGCTTATTTATATTATATTAGTATTATTAGTAATATTAGTATTAGTTTAGTTAAATATATATTTGTGGAGTGGGTCGGGGCTTTCCCCACTGTCAGCTCACTCCACAGCCCACTAGGGGCAAAATATTAGGTACTATATATAAGCCCTTCCCACACTTGGGAAGGGTTGGAACTCTCATTTACATTGAATCTAATCTTTTCTGTTTTTGAGTTTCTCCCACCTCTCTCTAGTTCTTCATCTCACTAACTCCATGGATCTATACTTTCATAACACAAGGTCACCCAAATCATCCACACAATCAAGATGTTCATATTCTACACAAGGTATATGATTTGTATAGACACATTTTAAAGAAAGTTCATTTGTATTGAAAGCGTCAAAAAGGATAAAATAGTCGGGTAGGTATGTCTGCAGGAATGCTTAAATGTCTAACGTTCCGTGTCTGGTGTTTAAATAATGCCTAAAGGTTAATCTTGGGTAAGACTTATGGGTATGTATATCCAACTTTGCTTGATCCTTTCTAAACTGGGTCATGATTTAGGTTCGTTGTCCTACAGGGTCTAACTAGTACCTCTGAAATGATAAGTTTTGGTGACTATGCTAAAGATAATGATTTGGATTGCCTCGTGAGATCTTATGTTTTCCGTTGCGATACGAATCAACTTGCTGTATATTTCTAGTCCTTGTTTGTGGTTCCAAAACCCCTTTCGTTGTTTTCTTATGTCGTGAAATTCTCCTTGTAGATGGGAAAGTCTTTCCTAGAAAGGTAAATGGTAAAACCCAACTTACTGTTAAGTAAGTGACATGTGGTGTAGGTACTCAGAGAGAGTTGGCCGATAAGGATGTTTATGAAGAGTTTACTTGTTTACAAAGCTTTTCTTTCTTGGGATGTTTTGAATGAAAATTGTTGTTAGAAATCTTGAAAAGATAATTGTTTCCATCATGGCATAATCTTCCCTGAATTAGACATAGGTGATCAGGCTATGTATAATTGAGGGAAAATAATGCGATGCTTGGTTTGGTCAAAATAGCCTTGTGTTTCTCAAAAGTTTTAGATGGTGCTCAACGTGTTGTTTGGTAAAATGGTAGTAAATAGTTGGTAGGATGGCAGAAAGCCAATTTATAAGGCTATAGTAACATAACTTGTTTTGGAAATGTTGTGAAATAACTCCCTGAGATGATAGTAAAATAGCTTAAAGTAAGGTTAGGTGAGACAGTTTTTAATAAGCGGTATTAAAATATCTTGCAACAAAATCTGTTGAATGGGTTATGGGACGTGTGGAACACCTTACGGAATGGTAATAGCCTATAGTTGGAGACAAATCCTTACTTAACCCCCTTCTAGGATAGTGGTGTGTTGTTGTGAAATGGTTGAAAATCGCATAATCGAAATAGGAAATGAAATAAACGAAGATTGTGATCACGGTGGCGATGCTAAAAGATAGGGATTACATTAGATAGAAGAGTACATGATACAACGAGGTTACAAGAAAGTACTTAAGATAAGCTACTTGAAGAAATACAACCCTAGCGGGCTCCATATATGGTTTATTATTAAGGCAGAAGTTCCTTGTTCTTATCCATTGTCATTGTCGTTGTTGCCTTGACGAGCTTCACATTTCAACGAGCTCTTCCCTCATTCTGGTTTCTCAGCTCTGGGCATTCGCTCTTGAAGTGCCCAATTATTCCACACTCATGGCAGGTCACCGTGACTTTCTGGCTCATTAAGCGGGTGGGGGCCTTGCAATTCTTGGCTTTGTGCCCGACCTTTTGGCAGTTTCCACATTGAGTGGGGCAAGGTCCATTGTGGTGAAACCGACACTTAATGCACTTGGGTAGTGTCCTTGCATATCCTTTCTTTTTACTTGGCCCAACAGTGCATGCTTCCATTACTTCTTGTATCTTAGGTGGTTGCGGGGTAGCATTGTCACCCTGGTTGTTGTCCCATTTTCTCTTGTTGTTGTTCCATTTTTGTCTGTTGTCCATATTGTTTCCTACGGCCTGGGTGTGAGCTATGTGTTCCTTTGCCTCGATCGCCATATGGATAGCTTTAAGCATGGTATCGGGTTCTAATGAGGCAACCAACATGCGAATTTCAGGGGAGAGTCCCCCGATATACCTCTCAAGTTTCTTGCTTTCCGGTTCATCCATTGTTGGGCCTAATCGTGCTAATTCGTAAAACTGAGTAGTGTACTTGACAACATCATCTCCTACCATGGTAAAGTTAAGGATTTCCTGTTTTAGTGCTTGTAGTTCGCTTCTTGAACAATATTCTAAAGTCATCATCCTTCTTAATTTCTCCCAAGAGATTGAGTAAGCAGCGTTGACCCCTACTATCTGAACATGTTTAGTCCACCATTCCTGGGCATGATCCCGAAAAGTGCAAGTGGCAAACTTGACCTTGTCTTCCTTGCGGCAGTCGCCACACCGAAATATCGTTTCTACTTCTTCGAACCATTTGTAAACTTCCTTCGCTCCTTCAGTTCCGCTAAAGGTGTGGGGGTTGCAATCCATAAATTCCTCATGGGTAAGATTTTTGGCGAAGGATGTGGCTTGTGTCATGTCTGGAGTGGCTTGCTTTAACCTAACTGCTTCAAAATCGTAAGAGACCATGAGAATTTATAAGTGATAAAGATCATCATACTCACATATACTCAACCATGACACGTATAAGTGGGGTGAAATCGTGACAAGACGAAATCGTGAAATGTCATATTTGTAACCATAACACACGTGGATATCTAAAATGAAAATTTCGGTCTTACATGGACCGATATCATAGATAGCACAACCATACCCATATAGTAAGTCAATACTTGGGGATTTCATTGTACAACAATCAAAATACTACAAGTTTCTTTGAACCATACCACACATCCCGTGGCTGGGATAATAGTAAAAGCTAGTAAAGATATAAGTCTAGTCTAGGGATTCCCTAGTGCTCCTCTGAGTGAATCCAGGGTTGTGGCTTCTTAGGGTCGGGATGAGTCCTGATGTGGGGTCTGGAGTAGTGCATCGATCATGTCCGAGATAGTGTAGATTCCAAACCATTCTTGAGGAATCTGCTGATGTTCCTGTTGAGTCGGTGATCTGGGTATTATCCACAAGGTGTCATCTAATTCCTGATACGTGGGAATGGAAAAGGGTAATGACATTGGTGGTGATGGGAAGGCAGGGGCAGTCTCCTGAATCTCGAAAGTCTCGGTGTCATACCTGATAGCATTTTCTAAGTCTGGCTCAGGTGGTGCTAATACCTCAAATAGGTGGAAATTATCATCCAACAATGGTGAGTGTAGTGATGTAGGTGTACGAGTGGATGAAAAAGCGTCCTCGATATCCGAGTCTGCTAGAATGATAATAGGGTGGTTGGGTAAAGACATCTCTGTGACAATCGACGTAAAATGAAAGTGAATAACACCTCACATTATGCGAGTTATGATGAAATGATGTATGTATGAAACCGCATGTATGGTGAATATGCACTTATGATGAATTGATGTGATGCTGTGATGATGTAGTTATAGTCTAGGGTCAATGATACAACCTAGTTCGCTATAACCTTTGCTCTGATGCCAATCTGTCACACCCCCAAATTTCGTGACTTGCAGCGGAATGGAACACCCGGGGGCATGACTGGTCATAGCACCACAGTTACAGTTATATTGAACGACCTAAAGTGTTGTTTAGAAAATATCGTTTGATTATTTGAAACATTCAGAGTTACAAAGTTTAGGTCCCAAAAGTTGAAACATGTTTGCGGAAAATCAGGTTAATACAAATCAAACGATAGATAAGTGCATAAAAATGTAAAGTGAGACGCGTCGACTCCGCGACTCCATGCATGTCCTTATGCAAGCCAACATGCGATACCTTAATTACCTGAAAATACATTGCTAAAAATGGTCAACAATAATGTTGGTGAGTTCATAGGTTTATGTAAGTGAAATGCTTCTACGGAAACCACAAGTATAAAATGTATGACAAAAATGTCACATAAAAATAATACATTAGCTCTTAAGCTCATGACCCCGAAGCTAGACTGATATAAATGCCCCAAAAGGGAGTGCTTTGCCAAACACTCTGAATGTATGAAATGAAATGCGTTCGTTTGACCAGTTGGTGCTACCAACCCGAACGGAGGCGTCACCCTCAATAGATCTATCCACTCACCTTCGCTTGCTCACAATTAACGGTCCATGATAATTAAAAGGGGACTTTAAATTGGCAATGATGTAACTTAAGCAATGTAAATGAGTTTGGATACTTTGGTCCGCACATAAAAATGGTGCAATGTATTCATCCCCGAGAGTTTAGAAATAAAATAAACAATTGAAAACGGGGCTATGAAAACTCACCTGCTATGATAGCAACAATGATAACAATGGATATGATGAGATGAGGCTCGGTCTCTAACCGGGACCTATTATGAGTGATATGATCTAAGGTAAGCAATGATACGATGCTACACATGCAAATACGTATGTTAACGATACCACTTGCTAATTTTGAAAATAACGTTTATCGTCGAAAAATACATTTTTGACGTCTCGTTAAGTTATAAACTACTTTTCGCGTAAATATGTTGAAACGGTACTCTATGATCCTTGTTTGGTGTTCTATCGACAAAATATAATGTCTTCGTCGCAATTTAATATTTTCTTTAACTTGTGAAAATATACCCAAAATGGCCTCGTAAAACTAGTCGTGGAATATTGTACGTTAAATGTTAGTGATCGAACTCGACGTTCTTGAAAACCTTGTAACCATGTCTTAATGTCGTTTCATTTAACTTTTGATCATACGCGCCTCGATCAATTTAGAAAATCGGCTATCAATGTTATGTCTTGTAAAAACACTAGTTTTTATACTTGGATTATTTTTCTATTAGTGGGCTGTCAAAATGATTAATATTCGTCGGGCTTTAAACGCGTATATCTTGGTCGTTATGAGCTCGTTTTCTACGTTCTTTATATCCACAGATTCGTATTAACATGAACTAACATAATCTCAGTAGCTCGGCTCCTCTAGATCACGTCTAACGCCTCGTTTGGTCCTTTGAAATTCGGCAAACAGCAAGCTTATTTTCAGAAAATTAGTTTTCGTCGTCTAACTTGTAAAAATCATATCTCCTTCGTTATAAGTCGGTTTTTAGTGATTCAAGCGGCCATGGTTTCGTTTTTGAAAGAAATTTCTGAATATGAAGGCCAAAATAGTTCAAAATTTTCTGAGTTTTCCAGTTTACACGTTTTTGGACAGTAGGTTATTTAGATTGTTAAAAACTCATTTTCTTGGTTCTAAACTTGATCATACCACTCCAAATCAACTCTACAAGTTCGCAAATCCTACCATACACCTTCTTAGGGTGTCATGGGGTCCTAAACATCACCAACCTTGGTGGATTTCATGAGATCACTAGTGAAACTTATAGATCTAGTGTTTATAAAGAAAGTATGAAACAAGTGGTATGAATAACATAAACTTCGCATGATTAGTTAAAATAAAACTTGATATTACAACAATATATAAATAAAATGAAAGTATGAGATGATCAAAGAGATGTTCTTGAGCTTACTTGATGATTTGATGAGATTTGGATGAAAATGCTTAAAACCTTGGGGCTTTTATCACAAAACCCCAACAATGAAGGTAAATGGAGCTTGATTATGACTTTAACTTGAAAAATTGATGGATTGTTCTTGTGGATCTTGATATGGCCGAACCTAGGAGATGGAAGGAGAGGGTTTTGATCTTTGTTTAGCTAATGAAATATATAAGTGAAGTGTTTGTGTAGTGGGATGGAAATAAAAGGGTGAAAATTCATTAATGAGTTTTTTTTTTTTATTAATCAAGTGTATAGAGAATTAGGGGTGCTTAGGGGGGGCGGCACATGTGAGATAAAAAGGGTGGATTTGATGCTAATTAATGCTTGTGTCCCCAATTAATTAGAATTAGTTAGTTTTGGGTATACATTAGGTGTTATCGTGTACTGAGTTAACTAGAAATAAATCACGACGAGGTAAAATAAAATACGACGAAGTTGTAAAATTTGTAAAATCATATTCCTTGCATGAATCGGGTGTTAGAATGATTATCGGGTTGAAATATCGCAAACCGACGGAGTTATAAGCGTCAAACGAAAAATATAACGATTGATTTAAAAACACCGGGTAAAGTAATAATATAATCTCTATATCATTATAATTAGTTTGAAAATGTGTTAGGATCATAGTCGGGAGTATTGGGTATGATGTTAGCATAAATGACTGAGTGGTAACGTTAATTTAAACAATTAAGCATACGTTAATGAAAATTACACAAACCCGTGCATGAACTGATATGAAAATGAGGTTACTAATGATATGCAGACTACCCTAGTCTGTTTGACGTGCCTTAACTGATGATGCATGAATACGCAGCTAAACCTTACTGGTTACGTGAATTTGAATACCCGTAAATCTAGTTTACGTAATGATAAATGATGCCCATGAATAGTGATTTCCCTCCTGGAATGAATAGTGTCACGTGAATAGTAAAATTTTTTGACGCCTTCTCAAATTCTCAAACTAACTTCAAAAATGATGAATAGTGAATTATGAATAGTAACGCGTGAACAGTAATTCCCGAGATGAATAGTGAAATTTGAAGCTTGAAAAAGGACCTGAAATTATGAGTTGTGACACACGGCTACTACACATCACAACTACTTCACAACTTCTACTCTACTTCTTCTTCACAACACTACTATTTCTTCACAGCTACAATCTAATTCACAACTATACACTACTTCTTCACTTCCTAATACTACTTCTTCACACCTTTGCTATACTTCTTACACACCTTGTATTTCTTCACTCCTTAGCGACTTCTACTTCTTCAATATCTCACGACTTCTTTACGACGGCTTCACAACTTCTTCACACCACAACTACTTCACCACTTTACAATACTTCTACACTACTCCTTTACAACACAACTACTTATACACCTTCTTCACTACTTACACACTACACTACACCTAATATACACACCTTATACACAAATGAATGAATGATTTACAAAGTTTACTAAACTAACAACTTAGGTAACAAGATGATACTTAAGTTGTAATACTTCTAGTCTTGATTGATAGAAGTATTCTTCTCTTTGCACTTGGATGATTGAAGCTTGAATCACTTGGAAACAAAAGCTTAAGATTATGTGATCAAAGGATTTAGAAAGATATAAGAGGAGATTTAGAACAGAAGGTTTTGGGGTGCAAGAGGTGAGGAAAAAGTCCAGGATTAGTCCAGTATTTATAGGCAAAAATTGACAGCTGAAGGAGCGGGGCGGTCCCCTTAAATAGGGGGCCGGTCCCCTTAATAATTAAGGGGGCCGCCTTGATAATTAAGGGGGCCGCCCCCCATAACCGTTGCCCAGCTTTGTCTTTTTGTGGGGAAGGTTTTTCTTGAACATTTTTGCCATTTTTGGTTGAAAATTTGAATTCATAAATTTATAATGGATTAAACATTTTTATTTAATACCAAAAATGATTTTCTAAAAGATATAAAATGTTTGTGTCATTTTATAAAAAATCAAGTGATTAAGAAAATGTTCCTTTGATCATATAATGCATTAAGTATTTGTTTATTCATACCTTAAGTGATTTAGTTGTAGAAGTGAATATTTACAACTAAATACTTGTTTATTTAATAAGTTTATGTTTAATGAGTTTACATTTTGTGATTATCAAAACATAGAGATATCAAGAAGTATTAATAATGTTTTTAGGCATTATTTATATCAACAATCTCCCCCTTTTTGATGATTACAAAACTTAAACTCATTAAATCCAAAAAAAATTATTTTTGGACAAGTATTTAGTGAGTTTATATTCACTTCTCCCCCTTTTTGTAGAATTAAAAAGGTTATGCCGACTAGATTTAGATACAAAATTTGTCGGAACGAGAGCTCCCCCTTGATGTGTACTCCCCCTCGTTCGAGGGCACCAAGGAATTGAGATATGGAATACTTGCAAGAAAAATATTAGAAGCACGAGCATATATGTATCATAGCATGAAAAATAAGAGCAACAAGCATAGCAATCAAATATTAAGGACATGAAACAAAACATATATTAATTCAAAATGATCATGTGAAAAACATAATCATTGATACAACATTTATTATGCTTAGAGCATACAATAAGTAAAAAATTCTAATTTGCCAAAGAGAGCCATCGGACTTGCTTGCAACATAAAAACTTGAACTATTTTGTTTGAGAAACAAGAAATATAAGCATATAGTATGCTTGGATGGTTAATGGTGGAGTATTTGGAATGGAGGTGGTTGAGTGAGGGTGAGAATGTTGGATTAATGGAGGTATGTTTTTGGGTGCATAGATGTTGGAGAGTTTGGTGGTGGAGAGTTTGGAGCGAAACATGTTGATTGAGGGTTTTGATGTTGTTCAAGTGAGGGTGTTGGATGAGATCTAGTGAGAAGATACTCAATCCAAGTGAAGTGCTCATTCAATGCAATGGTTTGTTTTTAGAGAAAGATGCAACAAGGACAATTGTTGACATGTTTCTCAACTTGACTCAAGTTGTGGGGTGATGAGGGAGAGCTAGATGGAGGTTGATCTAAGTTGCGTTGAGCAAGGTGTAGGGCAAGAAGAGCACTAAGCTCATGGGCTTCCTTAAGTTCTTCAATGAACTTCAAGTGTTCGGAGGAAGGTGATGATGGTGGAGTGTGGTTGTTATTTGGGATGGATGTTTGGACATGCAACATGGGAGTAACATGTGAGTTGGTAGGAGGTGGTGGTGATACTCTTGGTGGTGGAGACATTTGTGAGCTTGGGTAATCATGAGTGGATGAGGATGGAGATATGGAAGAAGAGGATATTCCAAGAGTGGTGAGTGTTTTGGATGGTGCATTGGTGGGTTGAGCAAGATGTGGGGTGGTGTGAATGAGATTGGGATTATTGTTTTGGGATTGATCATGCTCTTCATATGAATCATATGGGTAAAATGAAGGTGTATTTTTGGAAGCAAGGGTGGATGATTGGTTATGTTTGTGAAGGGGTTCATTAGGGTGAGCATGAGACTTAGGTGTTGGTTGATTTTGAACAACATCATTTGTTGAGTTGGAGTTATGACAAGTGTCAAGCTTTCTTCTCCAAACGGGTCTTACGGAGATTTTAGCAACTCTTGAAGGCTTGGATCTTGGGTTGTTAGGAGATGACATGTTTGGATGAATGAGCACTAATGATGGAGAAGGATATTTATAGTGTAAGAATGGTGTGGTTGAGGAAGGTGAATTTTGGTGGGTGGTTTAGGACAAAATATGTCTGTGAATTTTGGGAAGTGTAGGATGAAATGGGCTAAAAAGTGAAAAAGAAAACAGTGCTCCCCGACCATCAGATGGCCGGTCCCCTTAAAAATTAAGGGGGCCGCCTAATGAATTAAGGGGGCCGCCCATCTGCTGATTCCCAGGTTACCAGAAATGGGTTTTTGGCAGAAAATTGTAGAAAAGATTGTGTTTTTGGGTTTAGTTTCAAGCAAGTCCAACTCTTTGAGGCAATTTAGCATTTAATAACTTATGTATGCAAAGCATATTTATTAAAGACATTAAGCATTTATATCTAGCATGCAACCTACTCATTAAGCAAGTAAAATACATGTATATATATGGACAAGAAAAACAATGCATAACACCAAGTAATACATAATATCATTTTTAGGAAGATTAATAAGCTAGTTAATTAATCCTAATGAGTGTTTATGTGCAAAGGAATGGGGAGTTGTGATAGCATGAACTTCTAGACTTGTACTAAGCGAGATCTTAATGAGTAAACCATGATTTTTCAGATTCGATTTAGTTCACTTATAAATGTCATATACACAAGTATAGATGATAGATATGAGATCACCATGCATGATTTAAATAAGTGTTTTTAGCATTATTCAACAATGTTTAAGAGTAGGTTTTTATGTGGATGTGAAAACTAATCTAACGAAATAGATTTGGTTTTATTTCAAATTGTTTTTATGAGGAAAGAAAACAAATTTTTCAATTTTTGGCTTTCATAAACATATAATTATGGATGAAAGTTGGGATGGTAAAACATGTTAAGAAGAAAGGTGGCATAATCTTTTGAAAAATTATTTTTCCAAAATGTGAAGTTTTTGCATATTTAAAAACAAATACCATTTATTATAGATTTTAAAAGGAATGGTTGTAAAAGATCTCATGCTCAAGGGAATTGGTTAAGGCTATTGTCACATGCTACCCCTTTCTACATATCCTGTGATCATAAGAAAGTGATAACTAAATTCTATATGTTTGATGCAAGAATGGGATATATGCTAATATGGCTCCTTTGATTTCGCACATTATCTATCTTAATACCATAGTCTATAAGAGTTTGCTTTATCCATGGGTTATATTGTGATATATCTAATCCTACTTCTATGTTGACAATTAATTCACTTTATTCGCTTTACCTACATGAGTTCTCTACTAGTGGTCACGGAAGATTTCCATATTCAATTTTAGAAGGCTAAATGAGTTTGACAGTGAATACTTCATTTAAAACTTAGGGGAGTTTACTAAAGGGTTTCTAGTTTATTAAATCGTAAGGCGGATATAACTAAAAGTGTAAAGGCAATGCAACCTATCAAACTAAGCATATCCTAAGGCAATGATTAATAAGGCTATATGTATGAAGTAACTACTCATGAAATTTAAAAAGAGAACGTACCTTATGTCCAGCTTTTAACGTCTTATAGGACCAAAGTGACTTGATCCGAACATGTCTTGTACTTGACTTATTTGATGTCTTAGCCTTGATGCATATAACTTCTTTTGTTGAGATTTTCACATCTTCATTGCAACCACATCATGCTTTTTCAACAAGTACTTTTTGATTTTGACTCCTTTGTAGATTTTTTTTTTAAAATTTCCAATTAAGTAGTAGAGATGTCTTCATTGATTCTCCAATAGCCGCACCATTAATATTCCACTACCTCATTAGCTATTTCTTGAGATGAATCATCATGTGAGATATTGAGTGTGATTCAAGATTAGATAATTCATTTGTCTTCACGCGCACGTTTCGTAAGATTGAGTTTCTTTCCTTTGTGCGTTTATTACCTAATCAAGCAAAACAACTTGGTACCCGGATTCTTACGGGTCCGAGATGGTTAGTTGATGACATCCATTGCATTTGTATGCACATGGTGAGGATGTCGCCAAAAAGTACAAGAATTCCTTAACAGTTTGTTTTAATGTACAAACAATGGATTTCTTGACTTATATTGTTTATAATCATTGTAAATAACCTTATTTCTAAATTGTTCTACTAGGTTTTACAAAATTAATTTGTTTTGATTTACTAGTTGATGAGTTATCCGAACTAAATCCTAAACCGGTTTTATCTTCGAATGGCTTTTGACAACTTAGTAGGTATTTAAGAGATTTGGAGCTTTCTTCAAATTTAGCTAATATTTTTGCTCTTTCATTTAATCTTTTAATTTCATGCTTATATTCTTGACATGTTTTGCATTCTAGATCAATTTCAATATTACTTTCAAGTCTAGACATTTTATCTTCTAAAATTATTTCTTTTTCAAAATTACTTTCAAAAGTTTTTGATGATTCATGTTTAGAAATGGTTTTTAGATCTATGTTGCAAAAATGTTTAAACTCATTTTCTAATTTTGAAAATTCTAAAATGAATTGATCATAGCAAAAATGTTCGGTTTCGGATTGTACCTTATTTGGAGTTTTATCTGTGTCACTCCATGATTTTGAATTGAGTTCACTTCGGAGTTGATTCATGTAGTCTTCGTCATTAATACCTTCATTAAAAACATTTGAACTAGTAGCACATGTATCTATTTTATCTAAATGTTTATCTATTAAATTTTCTAGGACAACTAATTCATGTACAAGATCAAATTCCTCATCTTTGGCTTGACATTTTTCTTGATGAAAGTTTAAGAGATTTTTCCAAATATCATTAGCCGTTTGACAGAAGAATATTCTTTCATATTCAACTCTCGGCAAGGCTTTATAAATAATTATTTTAGCTTTATTATTTTTGTCATTCTTTGTTTTGAAATAATCATTTTGACTTTCAAAATCCGTTTTAGTTGGTTGAAAATCACCAATCGAAATGACATGCCAAAGATCTAGATCAATTGATTTCACATAATTTTCAAATTTATTTTTCCATTCAAGAAAGCTATAATTTTCAAATAGTGGTGGTTTATGCATAGATTGCCCTTCTAAATATTTTTCCGATTCCATAGATCGATTCAAGTTTTAAAATAAAATATATTTTAAAAATCTTGTTTAACATGGCTCTTGATACCAATTGTGAAAAACTAGAAGGGGGGAGGGGGGGTTGAATAGTTTTACGTCTTTTTAATTTATTACAAAAACCTTGTTTCCTTTTAAAAACTTAGATTATAGTTTATGTGAAAAATATTGCTTGAACAATATTATTAATTATATGTGTATCCTTTTAGATTAGTTATAAAAGTTTTGTTTTTATGAATGGAGTTTTAAATTGATCTTTATGTGAAATCAACTTCAAAATAATACTAACAATTATATATGCCTATGTGTATAAAAGTAATAACGATATAAATAAAGAAGTAAGTAAGAGATGGAAAGATCAAACCGAGACACGAGAGATTTATAGTGGTTCGGCTACAAGGATACCTTCCTTGCCCTACTCCACTCTCCGAGCACCTAGCTCGAAAGTTTTCTTCACTACTTCAACAAGCTCCCTGTTGTTCCCGTTACACTTATAGAAATAACTACAAAGTTATCCTAAACGTGTACTAAGACTGATATAATGTGATGATTAATTTTACCAAATAAGTAATAACGTAAAGATAAAAACAACAAAGGTTTTTCAACGTTTAAATTCTTATTAGAAATTAATCAAAGAATCTATTACCCAAGTGTTTTGCGGAATAAACACTTGGGATTGAATAGACAAGGTATGGTGTTCTCCTCTCTAAACTCAAGTTGTTCTTGAGTGACAACAAAAAGACCCACTGAGCTATCTCAGGGATGTGTTGTTCTTTGGAGGAGAAAAGTGGTTTTGTGAAAGTCTAAGCTTTTAATGCACAAAACTTGTCCCACTTTTCTCCCCATCTATCCTATTTATACACAAGTATAAAAGAACAACCCGTGACTAAAAGTACAAAAAGAATGACCTAGCTAGTCTGTCAAAATACAACAGTATTTTGACAGTTACAAGAATCTATTTTGGGATAAGGTTGAAACTGCTTTCTGGGCGTCAGTGATAACACTGTTCTTGTTCTCACGCCATTCAGGGAAAGTTTGACTTTGCTCTGATAAGGACCTCTCCTTATCTTTTCAAACTCTTCCCGCCTTGTCCCGCCTCTCTTTCAAACTTCAGATTCTTCAGGCTTGGTCTTCAGTCTTCAGTCTTCAATTACATTTGTTGTTGAGGAGACTGAGGGGTTCAGTGAGCTCTTGTCAGTACTCACTGAACCTATCATCTTCTTCTTTGGCTTAAGTCACACTCAGGGAGTCCCGCCTTCCTGAGTAGTGAATCCTTCTTCTTGAATTCTCCTTAAGCTTCCTGAAGATGACTCACTGAGTTACTGTTCACTCAGTGACTTGAATTGTTCTCGGTTGATAAACACTTGGCTTAATTTGTGTTCAAATCCTGTTTAAGATAATTAGGTATTTACGAACCCAACAATCTCCCCCTATTTGGATATAAATTATGCCTAAGTGTTTTGATCAGTATGAGTGAGCTAAAGGCTTCTTCTCATACTGAATATATTAGAAGACAGTTAAGGACACTGAAATAACATAAACATGGACCAACATTTTATTCATATTATTACAAAGTCCTAACATCTAAACAAAATACTCAAGGTTCCTGAAGGATACCCATGAGTTCTAGTTTCGCCTTCTTTGACACCAACACATCTTTGTCAGGTCGTTCCTTCATCATTTGATCCATCAGCCTGACAAACTCCTCATTATCAGGACTCCTGATATTAAACGCCATCAGTTTGTAGGCAAGGAGTGTTGTCGTTTCCACTTTATCAATGTCAGAGACTCTCTGAAATGCTTCCTGACCAAATTCATCCACAAAGAAGATACCATACTCAGGTTCCTTGATGACCAGGTTGGGACAGAACTTGACTCCCTGAGGAGGAATCCTGTTGCAGTGAAGTGCATCTATGTATTGTTCAGGTTCTAGAGCCACAGCTTTTCTTTTCTTCCCGGCCTTCTGAGTAAGTTCAGGGATAGTCAGTCCCTGAGAAGCAAGTGCCCTCTCATGGTCAATTCCAAGACTTTTGGCCACTTTCGAGAGTTCCTCATACTTAGCACTTAGAGACTTGATGAGGGTTGGGGCATTCTTGCTTGAGGTTTTCTTCCTCAGGATGGGCATCATCATATCCCATTCTCTTAACCCATAGTCTGAAAATTTGATTGTTGGAAGATGTTCAGACTTTCTTGGCCCCCTATGAATTGTTATGCTTAGGGGTTTGGTGTTGTGAATGGTGATGTCAGTGATTGTGCCTTCATCCTTAGTTTTGGTCATGTGCCATACGTACCTCTCATATATTCTCTGGCTCCTTTCTTCCTTAAGTTTGGCTTGTTTGTTGTGTTCTTGAAGAAGTTGGGCTTGTAGCCTGATGAATTCATCTCCCTGAATTTCTTTATCAGACTCCTTGATTTCCTCCTTGGTGACCTCATAAATTACAGACCTGTTGAGTTCCTGCTCTTTCTCTTGGTCCTTCCTGAGATCTTCTTGGTATAAGATTTCAGCTAATTCTTCATGAGTCCTATAGACCCTTTTCCCTCCCTCTAAATCAACATAGAACGGTGCATCAGGATCTGCACGTCTTTCAGTTGAAGCCTTGACTAAGCGTGCTTCAGGAGGAGGGTTTGTTTCAGTCACCATGATTTTCTTCCCTTTGTCAATGGGAGGGGGTTGACTGGTGGATGTTTCAGGGATGTCACCAAAGCAGAAGTAGGATCAGGGATTGGATCATCATTTTTCTCCCCTCAGCAGGTGGTGGAACTTCAGTGGAGACACCTGCTGACTGAGGAGTTGGAGTAACATGAGAGGCCTGAAGAATGGATAGAATGCTGGAGACCATAGACTTTGTTTCAGAAGTCTCATTCTTCACGGCACTTAATTCGGCAGCCATTTCCTTTTGGTGGGTTGTGAGGTCATTGACATGGGTGGTGTAGTGGGTGATCAGCTCATTATGTGTTGTTGAGAGCTGATCATAGGCTGAAGAGATTTTGAGCAGGTGCTCCTTGGATGCAATAACAGCCTGATGAATTGACTCCTGCTATGTCCTTAGACCTTGAAGATCTACCCCCTGAAGGAGCTTTAGAAGCTCAGTAATGTTGGTGGAGGTGGACGCCTGAGAGGCCAAGTAGGCATCCAGTCTTTTGATTAAGATGGGATCATCTGCAAGTTGTTCTTGGACTGATTCAATAACCTTAAGGATGTTGGAGAGTTCCTGATGCTGTCCAGTGGCTATTTTATCTACAGATTTGTTCAGGTCGCCAAGTTGTTTATCAGTGAGTTTGGCGGTCTGAAGAATCTTTTCCTGAGATTCTTCTACAGAGGCCCGGAAGTCGGCATAGGAGGCTGCCACTTCAGTGTGCTTATCCCATTGCTCATCCGTGAGTACATTGTAAAGACCATCGTTGGCTTTGCGAAGGAATTTGGCCAGTTGCCTTTCAGATGCCGGACGAGCATTGTCATACTTTTGCAACCACTCAGGAGTGGCTGAAGCACCTGATGATGATTATGAGGTTGTTGGGGAACTGGGTGGTTGATCCTCAGGAGGAGGAGAAGAATGTTGTTGCTCAGAGTGCTGAGGAAGGTTTAATTGACCCTCCATTTCCTCCTCAGCATCAGGGATATCATCATCACCAAAATCAATCTCCTCCTCTGACTCATCAGCTAACAAGTTTTCATAGTCAGCCAGAGAAGGAGCCTTCAGGATATCCGGCTCCCCCTCAGAAGAGGGCTCACCTTCGTTGTGGCCAGGTTCTGACTCTGTTGTCATAATAACTGGTGGGGTTTGACCAGACTGACTAGTCATAATAACTGGGGGGGTTTGCCCAGCCTGACTTTTAGGGTCAGTTCCTGAGAGAACAAAAGTGCCTGAGATGCCTGAGGTGGTTTTGGGTTCCGTATCGGCGGGTGGTTTATATCCCTCTGAGTCTTTGTCCCCCTGAGCGCCTTCAACCACTGATGGGTGTTTTCCAGTGGAATCATGAGGCACTCCTTGTGAAGATTTATGGACCCCCTTCCCATCAGGATTGGACTGTCCTTTTGGGGATTTAGGGTCCTGAACTCCCTGAGACTCTGAGTGTGATTTCTTAGAGACGTTAGCGGGATGTGAGTGGGTGTGGGTCCCCTTCTCAGTGGAGTAGTGCTGCCCCACTGAGGATATAGAACCCTGTACTCCCTCAGGCTCTGATTGTGATTTATCAGTGCCTTCAATGGGATGTGAATGGGTGGATGTTCCTGATCCCTCTGACTTGTTTATGTCAAAGGAAACATGCGGAAAGGGTTTGTCCGAGGACACTGAGGATGATTTCTCAGTGACCTCCGGTGACGGTTGTTTTGTGGTCAGAAGGGTCTCTGTAGTGGGTGTCTCAGAGGTCTGGGCCACAACATTAAGGGTGCCTGAGGCAACAGTCTCAGTGACGAGTGGTTTAGGTCTAACCACCTTACTGGACTGTCCTCCTTTCTTCTTCTTCACTTTCTTGGTTGGTGAAGGTACTGGGGAGCTTGCATTTTCACCCTGAATGACTACTAACATGTAGCTGGTCAGGGCGGTGGGTTGTACCTCAGTGATGTCACTACTAAAATTGGTCTTATGCAAGACGTCAGGTTTTGTACCTTGATCGTCAGACCTTAAGTAGTCAGAACCAAGAAGGTCCTGAAGCACACAGGAAATGAACCTAGGATAAGACATGTGTCTTTGCCTATGTTTCCCTGAGAGCTTGGCAACGAGGTCACGGAAGATTATACCTCCGATATCAATTTTTCTACCCTCCAAGAGACTGAACATCATCAATTGCTGTGATGAGTTCAATTGCTCAGTGGAGGATTTATTCCCTCCGAGGACTTGAATGACAAATGTCATCATGAGTCTCCAGATGGGGTGAAACCATGTCTTCACTATGGGAGCCTTTTCTAACAAGGCTTCAGGAGACAAAGTAGGACGCTTAGCGTCATGAGGCCCAAGGAATAGCATTTCTGCTTTAATTTCCTGGTCAGTAGGGTTTGCCTCAAAGGTCTGGGAGAAATCAAGACCAGTGGCCTTGAGAAAGGTCTTGTAGTCCAGGGAGAGGGGTTTCTTCCCATTCATCACAGTGAATGTGATGATTGATTCTCTGGTGTCCTTAGGGCTAGTAGCCGTTGCGGTACACCAGAACTCCCTGAGGTAGTCATGATAAATGACTGATGGGGTTTTGGTAAAGGCCGTGGCAAGGAAGCAGTTATGTAAATACTTAACCACATCCTTGTACCCCTCATATTGTTGGGGGTAGTGGAAATTCCCAACCACGTTGTTCTTGGTCATATCCACGCCCTCCATTGTGAAATTCACATTTGGGGCGAGGGTGATAGCATTAGAAGATGCCATTTTTGTGTTAGGGTTTTGGTCAGAAAAATGGTCTGGGTTTCTAATTGCTAAGAACACACACAATTTGTTTGATAGAGAAAAGGGCAAGAATTTGCTTATGATTTCTAAATAAAACGTGTGTGTGTGTTATCTTTTGTTTGGGTTTTTATAGGGAAGTGGAAGTTGAGGGTATTTTGGGCATAAAGGGGTTATTCTCAAAATTTTGAAAATTGTTTTATGAAACATTTGAAGTCCGCATTTAATGCCACGTTTCCACTTCCCCATGTATTCGACAACCGTCATGGTGAACAGTTGTGCCGTCTGCAAAAAGTGTAATTTGAAGAGTTGAGTCATCACATTTCTATTATGTGATTGGAGAGGCATTTAATGCCTAGTGGGAATGTGGGGGCCCAAGATGTGTATGCCAGAAAGGTAAAAGAACATATATTCCTATATTAAATAAGAGTTCAGTTATCTACCTAGGACATTTACTAACTAAATACTTAGAGCATTTAAGTTAGCATTGAATGATATCTTGAGGGCCTGAATGACAATTCATTCACTGAGGGGTTCAGGAAGGGTGATTCAGTGATCTTGTTCACTGACGAACACATTGAGTCAGGGACCTGAGGTTTTAAGAATTTACACTTCAGTTGGAAGGATTCAATCAGTGGACTGATTCTCGATATCCAACATTCCTAATTCAGCTTTCAGTCTTGTGAAAGTTGGTTCATCCAAAGGTTTGGTGAAGATATCAGCTAACTGATATTCAGTGGGGATGAAGTGTAATTCAATGTCACCATTCATGACATGGTCCCTGATGAAATGATATCTGATATCAATGTGTTTTGTTCTCTGATGAAGAACAGGGTTGTTGGATATTGCAATTGCACTTGTGTTATCACAGAAGATGGGTACCATCTTATACTGAATGCCATAGTCACTGAGCTGACTTTTCATCCAAAGTACATTTGCACAACAGCTAGCTGCTGCAACATATTCAGCTTCTGCTGAGGACATGGCAACTGATTGTTGCTTCTTGGCACTCCAACAGACTAATTTTCCACCAAGAAATTGGCAGGAGCCTGAGGTGCTTTTCCTATCCATGTTGCAACCAGCATAGTCAGAGTCTGAGTATCCCTTGAGATCAAAGCCTGAGCACTTAGGATAATATAATCCAAGGCTTGGGGTACCTTTTAGGTACCTGAGGATCCTTTTCACAGCAGTGAGATGAGATTCTCTTGGGTCAGATTGATATCTGGCACACAAACATACTGAGAATTGGATGTCAGGTCTTGATGCAAGGAGATACATCAGTGACCCAATCATACCTCTGAATATAGTTTGATTGACTGATTTACCAGTGAGGTCAGGACCAAGGTTGTTTGGAGGAACCATGGGAGTCTTGACTGAGGCACAGTCACTGAGATCATACTTCTTCAGTATGTTTCTGACATACTTCTCTTGACTGATAGAGGTACCTTTATCAGTCTGCTTGATTTGCAATCCAAGAAAGTAAGTCAGTTCTCCCATCATGCTCATTTCAAATTTCTTTGCCATCAGTTTTTCAAACTGTTTGCAAAGTTTGTAACTTGTTGAGCCAAAGATGATGTCATCAACATATACTTGTACAAGTATGACATCATCATTTGTCTTGTAGATAAACAAGGTGTTGTCTATCTTGCCTCTGACAAATTTGTTTTAGATCAGGAAGGATGAGAGAGTTTCATACCATGCCCTGGGAGCTTGCTTCAGTCCATAAAGGGCTTTGTTAAGCTTACAGACATAGTCAGGAAACTCACAACTTTCAAATCCAGGAGGCTGTTGGACATAAACTTCTTCTTTCAGTGAGCCATTTAAGAATGCACTTTTAACATCCATTTGGTACACTTTGAAGTTCATGTAGGTTGCAAATGCAAGGAAGATCCTGATGGCTTCCATTCTTGCAACTGGTGCAAATGTTTCCTCATAGTCAATGCCTTCTTGCTAGTTGTAGCCTTTGGCAACCAGTCTGGCCTTGTTTTTGATGACTATGCCATTTTCATCAGATTTGTTTTTGAATACCCATTTCATGCCAATGACTGTGATACCATCAGGACATTTGACTAAGGTCATCACCTTATTTCTGTCAAACTGTTCCAGTTCATCATGCATGGCCTGAACCCAACTAGGATGTATAAGTGCTTCTTTGACACTTTTGGGTTCAATGGTGGAAATGAAATCCACAAATAGGCATTCATTGGTTGAGGCTGCCCTTAGTTTAGCAGCCATGCTTCTAGTGAGCATGCCTTCAGTAGGCTCTCCAATGATGTTGACAAGTTCTATGTCCTGAGACCTAGTCCAACTGTCCTGAGGTCTAAGATACTGATTGGAACTTGTGGAGGCCTGATTTGGTAGAGGTGTAGGATCAGGTTCAGACACTTGAGAATTTTCAGGATCCTGAGTGTCTGAATGGGTTGGCTGATCACTGAGATTGTTTGGTTCCTGAGCACCTTGAACAGACTGATTTAATGTATCAGTGTTTGTTTGTGCTTCAATAAACTCAGTGATGGTTGGGTAAGGGAGGTTGTGAGGGATAATGTGATAGGAGATATCAGCATTTGCTTGATACTGAGTGGAAGGATTGTTGTCAGGATCATATTCATCAGGAGGATATCTGGATGAATCATTGATTCCTATTTCTTCCACTGAGGCATTTGAGAACCTGATAGCTTCAGTGCTCTCATCAAAGGTAACATGGAATGTTTCCTCAGTTTGTTGTCTCCTTGTGTTGAACACCCTGAAGGCTTTTGAGACAAGGGAATATCCTAGGAAGTATCCATCATCAGCTTTGGCATCAAATTTCCCTAAGTGATCCTTGTGATTATGAATAAACACAGGACACCCAAAGACATGAAAGTAGTTGATGTCAGGGATTCTTCCCTTGAATAACTCATATGGAGTTTTGCTATGTCTCTTGACAATGATGGATCTGTTCTGAGTATAACAGGTAGTTTTGACTGCTTCAGTCCAAAAATGTTTGGAGAGGACTGATCCATTTAATATTGTTCTTGCAGCTTCAATGAGTGTTCTGTTTTTCCTTTCAGCCACACCATTTTGTTCAGGTGTGTAAGGTGAGGAAATTTTTTGATGGATACCTTTCTCATCACAGAAACTTACAAGTTCATGGTTCCTGAACTCTGTCCCATTGTCAGTCCTAATCTGTTTGACTTTGATGTCATTCTGATTTTCAATGTTCCTGACAAAGGACATGATAGTTCCTACTGCCTGACTCTTTTTGGTCAGGAAGTAAACCCAAGTGTATCTTGAGTATTCATCCACAATGACCAGAGTATACTTCTCATGGTTAATAGATCTAGGACTGATGGGCCCAAAGAGATCCATATGAAGAAGGTGTAGGCAGTTCTTGATGGAAAAGTTGGTTTTGGTTTTAAAGGATGCTCTCTTGTGTTTGCCTTTTTCAAAAGCTGAGCAAGGTTTGTCCTTTGAAAACACAAGAGATGGTAAGCCAAGGACCTTGTTTTGTTTCACAAGATGATTTATGTTTTTGAAGTTCAGATGGGAGAGTCTCTTATGCCAAAGCCAGTTGAGGGTCTCAGTGGCCTTAGCAAAGAGACAAGTTCGATTCTGAGTTAGACTGGTCATGTCTAACACAAAAACATCTTGCATTCTTGGTGCAATAAGGACAACTTCCTTGTTTGCATTGAAGATGGTTCCTTGCTTATCATCAAACTGAACTATGTACTTTGCATCACATAGTTGACTGACACTGATCAGATTATACTTAAGGCCATTTACATAAGCTATCCTAGTAAAGACTATACCATTGCAGTTTACTGAACCATACCCTTCAGTGAGACATGATGAGTTATCAGCAAATACCACCTTGGGTCCTAGTTCCTCTACATATTTGTGCAGATATTCTTTCACACCAGTCATGCTCCTTAAACATCCACTATCTAGATGCCAAATTGGCTCCCTGACATGTCTCTGCACAAATTGTAAACTAAATTAGTTCTTTCTAGGACCCCTCTTCTTGGAGGGCTTGACTTTAATAGCCTGCTTAAAAGTAGAAAATGATTCATGGTCAGTGGTGGAGTGGATTGAGCTCCCACAAATTTTGCATTTGATAGCAGTGGATGACTCAGCAGACTGAGAGGATGGTTTGGTCATTCCTCTTCTTGCCTGAATGACCTCCTCATGTCCTGAGGTGTCATGAGTGGGATCACCACATAAGTCACAACATGTGTCCATTAGGCAATCCTCAGGGAGGTGGTCATTGAATCCACAATGAGGGCAAGGTTCAAAAGGCTTTGCCTTTTGTTTCATTTTCTGCTTTGAATCAGATGGATACTTATGAGCAACTGCTTTAAAGTTTGCCATCTTTGATGAGGCTGTGTATGATTGATGATCAGATGTTCTGTGATCTTCCTTTTTGCATATTATGCAGTAAAGGATTCTATAGCAATCATCAGTGGAATGATTGGTAAAGTGACACAGCTCACATTTCAGTAGAGGTTTGGTGGGCTTTGGTTTTAGTTTGGAACTTGTGGAAGCTGATTTTGTTTCCTTAATCTTAGATTTAGGAGTTTTCTCAGAAGATTCTATCTTCTCACTCAGCTTCCTGACAAGCTCAGCCAACTGATCAATTTTTGAGTCAGGGCTTTCAGTTTTAACTTCAGAAGGGACTGAAGTTGATGAGTCATCAGTATTTACTGAGACCTCAGGGGTTTGTCTTTTCAGGATTGTTTTTCCCAGTCCTGATTTCTCCTTTGGAGAATGTTTAGAATAGACCAATGGTGTGAGGTCTGAGCTTGGAGAAGCTCCCTGAAGGACTTTCAGTGGTGGGAGAGGTGCAACTGATTCTGATTCTGATTCAGTGATTGAATCAGTACTACTGGGTTGATCAGTGAGTCCTAGCATACTTTTCAGAGCCTGACTTTCAGGAAGCAAGATTTTACCAGTCTCAAAGTTGGGTAACTTACTGACTGGGTTGTCCCTGACAATCCAGTCATTTGACTTGGGTTTCATCTCTTGCTCAAAAGATAAGCCAGCTGGAATAAAAGCCTTTTCTTTGTCAGTCTCACTGGGGGTGTCAGTGAGTTGGTCACTTCCTATGATTTTCTTATTTTCACTAGGAATTAGACTGACAGATTCATAGACTCTTGGATTCTTTTTAGTCCAGCTTTCTATGATAGCCTTTTCTTTGTTAAGTTCATTTTAAAGGGCTTGATTCTTTTTCAAAATCTCAGTGTTTTGAATTTGCAGTGTGACAACTTCTAACTTGGTTTGTTTAAGTACAAGCAATTCATCTCTACATTTATTCAATTCTAACATAAGATTATTATATTTTGAAAGCAAATTCAGCCTTTGTTCTTCTACAAACTTAAGATCTACAGAAATATAGTTCAAATAAGACTGCCAATCAGAATCATCATCCATAGAAAGTAAAATGTTTACCTTCTTCATTGTGATGTTGACCCATTCTCCATTTCTAGCATGGCTCTTTCCAACAGCCAGCTGATCACCATCAGAAAGTGCCATCAGTGCACTCACATGAACTTCTTCATCATCAGAGACCTCTTCTTCATCCCAGTCATAAGCTTCAGCCATAAGGACCTTGTTCTTGGTCTGAACAGGTTTGGGAGCCTGAGCCTGAGAGACTGAGGGAGTGGCCTCAAGAAGAGCAAGCTTAGCTTTTGCTTTCCTATACTTAGTTTCAAAGTCTTTTTGACTACTTTGAGAGGTTTGAGAAGACTGAAACATCTTAGGTTGAAACTTGCTAGTTCCTGAAGAAGAACTGTTTCCAGAAAATTTGTAAGAAGGTTCTGAGGTTGTTTTTGAATAACAGTCTTTAGCAAAATGACCCTTTTTACCACATTTAAAACATTCAGTGGTCTCATTTGCTTTAGCTTTTGAAAAGTTTGACTGATTTCTTTTGATAAACCGTTTTGAATTTGCAAGGAGTGCCCTTTCTTGGAATTCCAAGTGTAAGTCATTTAGGTACTCCTCACAGGTTCTTATCATCAACCTCATCATCAGAATCCTCTTGAAAATCCTGCACAATACCATTAGAATAAAAGGCAGTTGATATGGGTGAGGAAGTCAGGGCCTTTTTGGTCTCAAGGGCTTTCTTTGAGTCTGGGTATCTCCTTGAGATTAAGTTGTCTTCATAGACAAACTTCCCATAGATCTCAGCAAGCTCAAGGGTCTGAATGTGATTTGCATTCCTAAGGCCCTGAGAGAAGTTTAGCCACTTCTCAGGGAGACTGTTGACAAAGCCAACATTGATCTCATGCTTAGACAAAACTACACCATCATTGGACAACTCATTCATCAGGGTCTTGTACCTGGTATAGGTCTGAGAGAGACTTTAAGAGTCTTTGGCCCTGAAAGTATTATACTCAAGTTTAAGATCCATGATCCTATTTTCCTTGGTATCTGAGGGACCTTCAAAGCTATGAACCAAGTCAAGCCATGTTTGTTTGGCTGTGGTACAGTTAATGACTGATTCCATTGTATCGTCAGGGAGACAAGATATAATGATGCTTCTCAGGCGCTGGTCTTGGTAGACCACCCTTCTCTCATCATTAGTCCACTGAGCTTCAGGTTTGATTAACCCTTCAGCAGTTTTTGGGACATAGGGACCTTCATTGATACAAGTGATGTAGTATGGTTCCATACCAGTCAAGTAGCAAAGCATGCGCTTTTTCCACTTGCTAAATTTTCCAGCTTCAAGTCTGGGAGCAACAGCTGAATAGCTACCTCCCTTTTTATCGACTAGCTGGGGTACATTGATATCAGCCATAGTAGGATCTTGGTTTTAAAAACCTTGAGCACTCTTAGTTTTGAAAAGATTTTATAAACCAGAGGCTCTGATACCACTTGTTGTTCCCGTTACACTTATAGAAATAACTACAAAGTTATCCTAAACGTGTACTAAGACTGATATAATGTGATGATTAATTTTACCAAATAAGTGATAACGTAAAGATAACAACAACAAAGGTTTTTCAACGTTTAAATTCTTATTAGAAATTAATCAAAGAATCTATTACCCAAGTGTTTTGCGGAATAAACACTTGGGATTGAATAGACAAGGTATGGTGTTCTCCTCTCTAAACTCAAGCTGTTCTTGAGTGACAACAAAAAGACCCACTGAGCTATCTCAGGGATGTGTTGTTCTTTGGAGGAGAAAAGTGGTTTTGTGAAAGTCTAAGCTTTTAATGCACAAAACTTGTCCCACTTTTCTCCCCATCTATCCTATTTATACACAAGTATAAAAGAACAACCCGTGACTAAAAGTACAAAAAGAATGACCTAGCTAGTCTGTCAAAATACAACAGTATTTTGACAGTTACAAGAATCTATTTTGGGATAGGGTTGAAACTGCTTTCTGGGCGTCAGTGATAACACTGTTCTTGTTCTCACGCCATTCAGGGAAAGTTTGACTTTGCTCTGATAAGGACCTCTCCTTATCTTTTCAAACTCTTCCCGCCTTGTCCCGCCTCTCTTTCAAACTTCAGATTCTTCAGGCTTGGTCTTCAGTCTTCAGTCTTCAATTACATTTGTTGTTGAGGAGACTGAGGGGTTCAGTGAGCTCTTGTCAGTACTCACTGAACCCATCATCTTCTTCTTTGGCTTAAGTCACACTCAGGGAGTCCCGCCTTCCTGAGGAGTGAATCCTTCTTCTTGAATTCTCCTTAAGCTTCCTGAAGATGACTCACTGAGTTACTGTTCACTCAGTGACTTGAATTGTTCTCGGTTGATAAACACTTGGCTTAATTTGTGTTCAAATCCTGTTTAATATAATTGGGTATTTACGAACCCAACACTCCCTTATGGCGCAGAAAACCTTACACAACTTTCGCTTACACCGTTTTAATGACGCAAAGCTAAATGTCGAGCTCTAATCGTAGCTAGAACCAATCTCACGACTTCAATCACTACTTCTTCACGATCTCTTCACGACTTCTTCACAACTTCTTCACTGTGGCTTCACAACTTCTTCACGACTACTCACGGCTACTACACATCACAACTACTTCACAACTTCTACTCTACTTCTTCTTCACACCACTACTATTTCTTCACAGCTACAATCTAGTTCACAACTATACACTGCTTCTTCACTTCCTAATACTACTTCTTCACGCCTCTACTTCTTCACACCTTTGCTATACTTCTTACACACCTTGTATTTCTTCACTCCTTAGCGACTTCTACTTCTTCACTATCTCACGACTTCTTTACGACGGCTTCACCACTTCTTCACACCACAACTACTTCACCACTTTACAATACTTCTACACTACTTCTTTACAACACAACTACTTATACACCTTCTTCACTACTTACACACTACACTACACCTAATATACACACCTTATACACAAATGAATGAATGATTTACAAAGTTTACTAAACTAACAACTTAGGTAACAAGATGATACTTATGTTGTAATACTTCTAGTCTTGATTGATAGAAGTATTCTTCTCTTTGCACTTGGATGATTGAAGCTTGAATCACTTGGAAACAAAAGCTTAAGATTATGTGATCAAAGGATTTAGAAAGATAAAAGAGGAGATTTAGAACAGAAGGTTTTGGGGTGCAAGAGGTGAGAAAAAAGTCCAGGATTAGTCCAGTATTTATAGGCAAAAATTGACAGCTGGAGGAGCGGGGCGGTCCCCTTAAATAGAGGGCCGGTCCCCTTAATAATTAAGGGGGCCGCCCCCCATAACCGTTGCCCAGCTTTGTCTTTTTGTGGAAAAGGTTTTTCTGGAACGCTTTTTCCATTTTTTTTTGAAATTTTGAATTCATAAATTTATAATGGATTAAACATTTTTATTTAATACCAAAAATGATTTTCTAAAAGATATAAAACGTTTGTGTCATTTTATAAAAAATCAAGTGATTAAGAAAATGTTCCTTTGATCATATAATGCATTAAGCATTTTTTTATTCATACCTTAAGTGATTTAGTTGTAGAAGTGAATATTTACAACTAAATACTTGTTTATTTAATAAGTTTATGTTTAATGAGTTTACATTTTGTGATTATCAAAACATAGAGATATCAAGAAGTATTAATAATGTTTTTAGGCATTATTTATATCAACATATCTTTATAATTTGTCCCCTAGCAGATTTGTAGCGCAGCTGCTAAAAACTACTCCATTTGTTTAGAAAAAATTCTTAGACAAAAAACGGAAAATTGGATCACTATACTCTTCAACTAATATCTTTTGATTGATTGAGACAAGAACGGGCAATTATTTTGAGATATCTCAAAAATGGAGATGGGGACTATAATTTTAGGACGAAGGGAGTATTAAAATTTGCCACGTTGACTATTACTTTCTGCCTTCGCCTCGCATATACAGAGCGTTGTCATGATGCGAATCACACCAACAACCAGTAACGCTGACATTATTAGACAATCACAGCAAAAGAAGGAAACCATTGGTCTGTTCTTGGATAACAAGCATTTGTTTAATATTCAAGTATTTGTAGAGAATTTAAATATCTAACCAAGGTTGAGCATGTGTTCTGCTACTTTTATAGACATTATTTTTGTATTCGTATGTCAGGATCGAACTCGAGATCACGGGATTGCACACTTTACGTATGAGAGTTAAAATTTAATAATTAAATGTAAAAGTTTATGTTTAATTATTAATTACAAAAAACGTCTAATGACCGTTAATATTTAACGAATAATGACTAACGACAGTTAACCAATAAAAGGAAAGAATTATGTGTGAATATTTGGTATGTCAAGAAGTTTCCGGAATACCCCTTAGGGGTGTTAGCCGATCGGTTATGGGAGGGGAAACCCAACCCATAATTTAACTTGAGCTCCAAGTTTCTATTCCTATATAAACAAACTTAGGGATCATTATTTGTTACTCTTGTACACATAGTTTATCCCTAAACTTTTTTTCTTCTTTTCTTTTTGTTTGGCCAATCGACAAACACCCTTCATAGGTTCGATTGGTTTGATTTTGCAAACCAAAACGTTTTGTGTTCTTAAACTAGCATTTACTTTAATTCGTTAATAGTACGTGTGTAGAAGAACGTGATTCAATCACACTATTGATTGAATCTTTGATTGAATTTTAAAACGGTAAGGGGTAATTCCAATAATCCACATAAACCCTAATTAGGGTTCATAAAGTTGATTGCTTGGAATTAGATTCTTGTTTGGCTAGAATCTTAAGGTACGCATACTTTTACGTTTGGTTAATTAATTTATATATTATATGTTCCTACTCGCTTCCGCATGTTTACTTTGATGTTATTGTTTAATTATGATTGTCATGTATTAAAATTCCAACAGTGGCATCACGAGCCTTGGATAATGTGTAATTAATTACCAAAACACATAAAAAACGAATTTTTGATTGTGTTTATATATGTTAGTCGATTTTTAGGGATAAAAATTTCGAACCCTAATTTTTTTTAATAGGGCCGATTGCCTTATTATTTATTTTAGGGTTTGGGTTTTAATTTTAATATTGATTAGAAACCCTAGATTAACATGTTTATGTGTTAGTATGCGATCTTGTGGCAACTTGATAATAGTTATGTAGAATCCATGAAAACGTGCATGTTTGGCATGGATTTATTATTGTGATAATTTAAATTGTTTAAATTTGCTATATGAATTAATGGTTAAGTTTTACACATGTAATTTAATTGATAGATGTCGAATTGAGGAAGACTCCAATATATTAAGTAATCAATTACGTGCAATATGGTATATATTTGCTATAACTAACGCAATCGATACGTCGATGCATGTGGTTCACTTACCTTTGTAAGTGATAGTCTTAGTTGAATATATACAAATATAAACCTATAATTGATTATTAATATGTTTTATTGAATTAAGTTTGCATGTGGCTACATGTTTTTTACATAATTAATTGTTATGTTATGTAAGTTTATTTAGTTGTTTTATTTTTTATTTGTATTACTTGTTTTTTGTTTATTTATTGTAAAGACATGTTTATAAACGAAAAAGGGTAATTTTGAATAGAAAAATAATATGGACTAAATAATGGTGAAACAATGAATTGTCTTCAAAAAGTTAAATTTTCAAAGTGTTTTAATTGATTGTTGAGTTTTGTACAAATAGTACGAACGGCTCACCCAAATGTGACAAACTATAAGAGGGGTATAAGTAGGAACGGGTTTTTAATAAGCTTCGCGCTGACCTTTGTTTCTACGCTCCTTTGTGCGTCAAATTGGAGCTACCAAGTACGACTATTTTATGTACAAAATCACCTTAAGGGTGAATTAGCTTTAATTACATGCGCCACTTTGTGGTAATTATCCGAAACACTAAGGTTTTGGACTTATGCAAATGTACGATATAATGGACGATAATTAAAGGTAAATTCTTTGATTGGTGAACCCAATACCTCAATTGAAAACGTTTGTAAATTTGATCTTAATGAATTGGTAAATAAAAAGGTTTTATTAAACTTATGATACGAAGATGTATGCATGCTTCTTCGTACATATTTTGATTATAAACATTAAAAACTAGTACCCTTAAAATTAAGTTGATGTCATCTAATTAAAAGAACACTTGAAGTTGTAATTTACGTCATGTGAGAGATTGGACTAGATTGCAATGGAAAGGTAAATTCATACATTTATTACTAACAGATCAACTGGTGTAATGGAACTATGTTAATTTGCAGTTCTTTAAATTAGACGACTTAATTGAGTTGTAAGTGAGAGCTTGGGCTCAAGACATAAGATGGGAATAAAACATGCTTACATTGCAATATTGTTTGGCAATGTAAATTCCATAAAGATCTAGGAATTGGAAATTGTTTGCCAATTATTGTTCGACAATTACCTTGTTGAATACTTTTATTACTAGCAGATCAACTGATGTAATGGAATTATGTCAATTAGGATCGTAGCTTTAAGAAAATTCTATTGTTTATACGAATATTAACCAATGGGTATTTAATTTTCTTAAAGATTGTATTATCGAAAATACTAAAATTGAATTTTATAAATTCTTTTAAATGTATTAATGCAACATTAAACCGTAAACGTGAGATATTCTTTTATTGGTAAATTGATCTACACCCGTAGGGGTTTTTTTTGCTAGAGTCAACTTTACTAAAAGGATAAACCTATTCTCCTTTCCATGAGAGAAGCGTGAGACTTTATCCTATTCCTTTTCATGAATTAGATATGTATGATAGGAAAATTAGAATTGTCTAAATTCTAAATACATAACTCATAGCAAACTTTAATAGTTAAGCTTATTGCACATTTTATGAGTTATTAAATTAGAAGCTAGACTAATTACCGCAAAATGGTAAAAGAAAAACTAGTATATTTTATCTAGTTGTTTTGTTTTGACCATTTAAAGGTGCTACATACCATTGTGGGGATGATAGACCTATTAAGGAAGAAATTGCACGCCCAATTTTTTAAGTTAATTGCATTGATGGATAGTCCATCATTTACAAAGTAGAATTAATTCTTTTAGTACCTAAGTAATTGTTACATATGGGTTTTCTCAAAGGTGTAGGAAAGTAAATAGCACACTATTTGCTTTTACTGGTTATGAAACACTTATAATGTTGTCAAATCCAGTGGGAGCATTGTGTTGTAATTACTGAATAATGAATTATTGTAATGATCTGTAATTCAGTGGGAGCTACAAGCTTTGACATCTTGGTAGTAACCCAGATTATCTCTAGAATGTCTTGAGATAATTACTTTCCAATAGTAGACACTTGTGTTTTTAAGGATAGTCATGTACGTTTCCTTACTAGAAAATGTGGTTCTATATCTACTAATTATGATAATATCTATGACACAATCATAATGATCACATAAACAAATGAGTGACGTGTTATTTATCTGATACATGATGTTGTTCCATGCACAAGTGGGAGAAATCTTTATTGTGTGCAAGGTACAACACATAGGAATATGATTTAAAGGATTCTCTTGACTGCAAGGTAAAAGACTAACGTTCTAATGTGACTTATTCACATCTAATCCAAGAAACACTTGGTGTTGCAATTTACGTTATGTGAGAGCTTAGCTAGATTGCAACAACAAGGTAAATATCCATGTTACGTGAGACCGTATTTGGAAAATTTGCAGTTTCTAAATTATATACCTATTCGAACAAGTGTCAATATGATAATAAGACTACTTCAAACTAAATATTTATGTATTATTGAAATGACATAAATAAATGAAGTAATCTAATACTACTTCAATTTGAATATTTATGTAATTTTGGAATGACATAAAATAAGTTAAGTAATAAATTAACTTGAAATTACTATTGAAACCAAGAGATGGTGTTCATAATTACTTTAGTTAAACATGTTTATGTTTCATTGTAAAGATATAAACATGAAGTCTTTTAATTGTTACAAGACTTATAGTAAAGTAAGACGTTAACTTGTTATGTTTTTTAATTAAAACATATACAAGAAGTCATTGAGTTGATCAATGATTTATAACGTATAGTGGGATTATAACAGTTTATGTCTTCTTGTTGAGACATGGACATGAAGTGACTTGGTCAAAAAGTACTTATGTTATATAGCATGCAATTGGCTTAAAAATTCTATTATACCATTAAGTTGACTTAGTTGGTGAATAGATAAGCCAAACGAAATATATTTATCTTACATATTGTAAGATTGTCTTACAATATTAATCCTAATGAAATACCAAATGTTTATGGTATGTTCAGTTAGGAAAATCAAACTCTTGTTATATTGTTTGATTAACGATAACTATGACTTCTTTTCTTCCAAAAGTTATCAAGGTTAGAAAATTGAGTATGGATTGGATATACTCAATAAGACTCCAATCTAGAAGATTAATAAGACACCATTTTGTTATGAAATGTGATGAATCACATTAAGTCTTAAAATGAAGTTCTGAATTTGTTAAACTACTTATGAGTAGGTTATTAACAAACTAAATGTCAGAAACTGTCAATATGTATTTGTAATGTCCCAAAAAGAGAACATTGTATTGTTGCTTTATTTGCTAAGTATTTATAGATAGTCTATAAATTACAAAAAGCAAGTGGGAGTTTTTATCTTGAAAAGATAAAATTACAAGATACATAATCTTCTAAAACACACCAATGAAAATCATGATGAGGCTAAACATGTAAATGATAGACCTCAAGATGATGGAATTCTCATTCATAGATCTGCAAGGATATCTCAGATATTTGATTAATATGCTGAGGATTATATTATGATGCATTACCAAATATTGAATTGGGTAAATTACTCATACTATGAATGTTAAAGATGCTGTCCATAAAGATTATCAATTTTTGGAAAATTGGTTTATCTTAATTCTTAATAGTTAGACTAGAGAATGAAGATGAGTTTCTTCAAAGATAAGGTAACCCTAGTGGTTTAAATCTTTGTGTAGAAATCATATGGACAATATTGTATACATATTTTAATGCATGTCTTATGACAAGATTATTAATCATACTTAAGCAATTAACTATGATTGAATATTCTTTTCTAAGCACATTAAATATACAAAGATGGTAATTGTCATACTTATTTTCATGAATATGAAATTTGACAATGGATTATTAAACTCTTTCTTGTATAATTACTTAAGCGAGGACGATAAGTAATTAAGAGTTTTATGAATTCATATAATCTTTGAAAGTGTACAAAATGCAAGAATTCATGTATGGATAAATGCATGCATCTAGGAGATGAGTCTTATGTTTAAATATTAAATCCAAGTTTTGATTTATAATTTAAAATAAGATAACTCCTAAGTATTCCTGAAAGCTAGTGGGAGTATTATGTTTACTTTCTTAAATCATATATGTTGGATAACATATAGGAAGTAACATTTCATATAAGTTAAATGTTAAGTCTTAACTTTGAATGAAACTTCACTTGAAAGATTTAGGAAATAAAACATATAACCTTGGAATGTGTGTTTATTATTATAAACATATGCGGTAAATAAATCTAATAGAACATGATATATCATTTAGAATGTCTAAATGGATACATATATTTTAAATAAGATAGAAAGTGAATGAAATCTAAGTATGACTCAAAGATTTTTCATGAACATCATGTTACATAAACGAATTGTTATAAGATGTTATGACAATGTTGATATCTAATTGAAAGTTATTAGATAACTAGTGTAGTGATTATTATAATGTAATATGTTTTGATATAGAATTACATCCTCAGCCTGGAACAGCTTCCAGATTCTATAAATGAACAATTTGTCAATTGTTGTGCAAATTGTCATAGCCAACAAACTTGAAAGTTTGGAAGGCATCAAACATTACACAATAGATATTCAAGTTTACGGAATTTTAAAGAGCATATTGTTGTTTGTTTACAATGATGCTGGTTTAATTAAGATGACACTCAATACTAGTCATGGTATGATTTCATCCTTGGACATGTGAACTAGTTGTGCTCACTAAGAGCATAGTTGCTAGAAAACGCAAACGGCTTTGTAAAGCGATCAGACGGAGTATTGTGCTTCAACGATAGAAGCTGGGTACCACTCTATGGTGGGATACGAGAGTTAATTATGCATGAATCGCATAAGTCCAAATACTCTATTCATCCCAGAGCTGATAAGATGTACCTCGATCTAAAGAAACTTTATTGGTGGCCTAACATGAAGGCGGATATTGCACTATATGTCAGTAAATGCTTAACTTGTTCTAAGGTTAAAGCAGAACATCAGAGACCGTCCGGATTACTGGTTCAACCTGAACTCCCTATGTGGAAATGGGAACGAATCACTATGGACTTCATAACCAAACTATCACGAACATCCAGTGGATATGACACGATTTGGGTGATTGTAAACAGACTCACCAAATTGGTACACTTTCTTCCCATCAAAGAAACTGATAGTATGGATCAACTCGCTCGTTTATACCAGAAAGAAGTGGTCTCCAGACACGGGATACCAATTTCGATCATCTCTGATCGTGACAGTCGTTTCACTTCAAACTTTTGGCAGTCACTCCAGAAAGCTTTGGGAACTAAACTCGATATGAGTACAGCTTACCATCCTCAAACTGACGACCAAAGCGAAAGAACCATTCAAACCTTGGAGGATATGCTCCGAGCCTGTGTAATAGATTTCGGCAAGAAAAGGGATGGACATTTACCCCTAGTCGAATTCTCGTACAACAATAGTTATCACACAAGTATAAAAGCTGCACCATTCGAGGCACTCTATGGACGTAAGTTCTGATCTCCCATCTGTTGTACAGAGGTTGGAGACAGTCAACTCACAGGTCCCGAACTCATTCATGAGACAACCAAAAAGAGTGTAGATTCGTAATTAGATGCAAGCTGCACAAGACTGACAAAAGAGTTATGCAGATAAGAGATGCAAACCTCTTGAGTTCCAAGTAGGGGACAAAGTCACATTGAAGGTTTCGCCATGGAAAGGCGTGATACGTTTTGGCAAACGTGGAAAACTAAATCCTCGTTACATTGGACCTTTCGAAATTCTAGAAATAATTGGACCAGTAGCGTACCGACTTTAGCTACCGCAAGAACTCAACAACGTACATGATGTATTTCATGTATGCAATCTAAAAAAATGCTTGTCCGAGGAAACTCTTACTATTCCTCTGAAAGAAATCGAAATTGACAATCGAATACACTTTATCGAAAAACCTATTGAAATCATGGACCGTGAGGTCAAGAAATTGAAACATAATCAAATACCAATTGTCAAGGTTAGCTGGGATTCCCGAAGAGGCCCTGAATTCACTTGGGAATGTGAAGATGAATTCAAGACCAAATATCCCCATCTTTTTGTATCTGCATCTGATAACCTGGATTGAATGTCGGGACGACATTCAGATAAGGTTGGGAGACTGTAACAAATGGTAATTTTCCATTTTTAATAATAATGATTAATTATCATAAAATGCGCATTTATTATTTTCTGACACTTGTTAATAAGGGATTATCTCAATTAATCACATTATCACACTATGATAACTTAAACATTTATACATGATTAAAAAACCATGGAACGAGCTCACACACGGACCAAAAATATCATTTAAACCAATATTTAACCAAACAGATCCCTTATTCCATAATTGGGCCAAGATAAGCCTACTACTGTTCATAAGCCCAAACCAAATTCACAACTATTTTATATAAAACATCGACTGAACACGATTCACTTTACCTCGATATCTTGCAAATTCGACACATGACATACGGAACTTTTTACGCAACTCGATTCCCTATACATCAAGGAATCAGGATCAACAAATTTCATGTTCTATCTCGAACATTTGGTCACCAAACGAAGGGCAATGTAAATTAGGTTCGAAACATACACAAGTTTGACCTATAATTTTCCAACTTAACAAAACTCGACCAAACCAAGTATTAACCTATGTTTTTCATTTTTACTAATCGAATATAAGTTCTTAGCACCATTTCTAACCATTTCCAAACTCTTGGACACGTTAGAAACGTTTTGGACCCATTTAAGTGTCATTCGACACATATATGTATACCCGGTTTGACCATAACCAAACCAAGCCTTAAATCCCCCCTCCTAAGGCACTCCTACTCGACTAAGACCATATCTTATCTTCAGTAAAATCTCACAAGAATCTAACAAGAGAATAAAATCTCTCAACTTGCATAATATTAAAACATATAACTCATATACATGTGTATGTATACATCGAACAATATACACCTTTGCTTAAACACACTCAAACTCAAATTCACTCTAGTCCTACTCATTGCCGAGACCCACAAGAAAGCCAGAAGTAATCTCCAAGCCATTCGAACCATATTTCGGCCATTCAAACCATTATGTGATCGAATAACAAAGTGAAGTGCACCATCTTTGAGTTCTTGATCATTTTAATCGTATACGAACCATCCCAAGTGTGTTGTAAGCCTCTTTCATTCATATTCTTCTCGTACATATCATTTAACATATAGCATGCATCATTTTTTATTTTTGTTCGATCGCGTATACTTCTATTTCTTTTATACGCTCGTTATTTATTTATTTTTCGTACGTAATCTTTGAGCTCCTTCATGGATGGCTAGAATCACAATATACACATCTATATTACATTTACATATTCATTATGATGCTTATCGAACGTTATTTTAATTCTCATTATATCGCATAACATTACACATGTCATTTTAATCTTTTATCATGCTTCGATCGACAAATAAAAGGGCTTAATATAATCGAATTTAAATACATGACATATTGATTTTATTATTCGACCTGTTTCCTTACATGACCACCTAACAAATTGATGTTTTGAGTTTCCCCTAATAAGCTCTTATAAGCTCTTTTTAAAAGCCAAACCAATCGCTACTCGGACCAAATAAAAACTCTTTATATATTTTTCGATTGGGCTTAATCCGAATAATAAGCCCAATAAGCTTATTCGAATAAGCAGTATATAAGCAGTGTGGAACATGTTTTTGTGATGATTAAATAAGCCCAACAAGAAGCCCAAACCCCTCTTAAACCTAACGGATCAAATTTTGATATTGGGCCTTGAAATGTCTCGTTAAAAGCCCAATATATGGAAAAATAAGCACTTTTGAAAATAAGCTAATCATTTTGACTTAAATAAGCTTTATTAAGCTGTAGAAACTTTCGGAATTCAATTCCCACTATTTTTGTGATTTTTGGACTAAACTTGCAAAATGTTTCAACCATAGGGACTAAAACTGCCAAGTTTGTAAAATCACATCCAAAACTGTCATTTCAATGAACTAAGGCTGGAAATTGTTAAAAACAGTAAACCTAAGGTTAGAAATGTAATATTTGACTTTTATTGGACTTAATATGTAATATTTGACTAATGGAGGACTAACGGTGCAAAACCTACACCGTTAGGATATAAATTGTAAATTTGGTGAAAGAACAAGGGCTGAATAGTAACATTTATTATTACTCATTTATATTTCATTTGAACATATGCATTTACGATTCGTTTTGATTTATTTACTTTCGTTACGTTATATTATTTTAACGAACTTTTAACGAATGAATTTAACGTGTTATTCAACGACACCCGAGGAAACGATAATTATGGAATCAAAACCATAAAAACAAGATAATATTATATATATAATGTTATTTTTGAACTTTAAGCATTTTAAGCATATCAAACTCACTCATGACAAACCAAATGGTTATCCGTTACTTGTTTTCACACTCATTGTGCATACTGAGCCAAATCTGTAAAAACTCAGACTTCATTATTAATTCAGGTAGTGTGTTGAAGCCGTTCCCATAACTTGCTTAGTTTCATATTACACCTTACCAGATATACTCAAGGTGAGTCATAGCCCCACTATTACTTGTTCACTCATTTTGAACTACTTAGGGTGAGAAACATGGTTACTTTTATGGATCATCTTAACAATGCTTTTGTTTGTAAAACTATTACCTGCTGGCCTAAGTACTGTGTTATTGCACTCTTTGCTTGTTTATTTCTACATGGACCCTACCCATATTTTTTGAACTCTTAGCATATTTATGATTACGTGGACTCTTCCCATGTTATTGATGCACCCTTAGCATGCTTATTACTACATGGACTCTACGCATGCTATGATATGCACACTACGCATAAAACTGTCATAACTTTGGTGATATGTGACTTAGAGTAGGGTAATAGCACTTTTGTATAACATCTCGTACTTAGAAATGTTAACTCATGAACTTATGATCCAACTGTACTGTTTTATGTAAACCTATGAACTCACCAACCTTTGTGTTGACACTTTAGCATGTTTTTCTCAGGTGTTTAGCTGTTTACTATATGATGATGCAAAGCAGGGGCATAGGCACACTTTTGGAGTGTACACATAACACTCATGACCAGGGTTTTTGTACTATGGGACAACTAATAAATAATGGGCCTTGTTTTCCGCATTTCAATTATGTAAAACTGACGTTTTATTTAATAAAGCTTTTAAAACGAATTTGATAAATTCGTTCTCTATTACTTATGTTATGATCCAGTTAAGTAACACCCCATATGTATTACCGTTGCGATATGATTTTGGGGGTGTTACATAACTCTTTTGTCTGTCACGAGCAGCTTGTAGTCGTTTCCTGATCTTAAAAATCTTTTCGATTGTTTCGTGTATCTGTTCTGGTCCTGTGAGTTGTATGTCACCAACTTCTGCGCAACAAACAGGCGATCTACACTTTCGACCATAAAGTGCTTCAAATGGTGCTGCCTTGATGCTGGCATGGTAACTGTTGTTGTAAGAAAATTCAGCCAATGGCAAGTGTTTATCCCAACCTTTTTCGAAGTCTATCACACATGCCCGGAGCATGTCTTCTAAGGTTTGGATCGTTCTTTCACTCTGCTCATCAGTCTGAGGGTGATAAGCGGTGCTCATATGTAACACCCCATCCCGACAAGGGTAAAGGTGTCACAAGTACATGGTTTCATATCAGATACAAGCATTCATGAAATAAAAATAGCGGAAGCTTTAACATTAAAAATCCAAAGAAAATAAGTCAACACGACTTATATCAAGTGCAAGACAGGAATAACGAAGTACAAAACAGAATCCAAACTGCCCAAACAATGGCATAACAGAAATAATATCTAAAAGGTCACACTAGAATGACAAGGTCTAAACTTCACACAAGTTGCTCTCATCCCAAGCTAAAACCCAGCTCCTAGCTTAAATGTACCTGCCGCAGGAAAAGAAATGCGGCTGAGCTACGAGAGCCCAGTGAACAGATATAACGGAAACAAAGCAGTAGTAACGGAATAATAAAGTAAAAGAAATAATACCAGATGTAACAAGAGTCAGGAAAAGGAATACAAGAGTTATGCAGACATACCAGGAATTAAGGATGGTTACAATGGTGATAGTAAATGAAACCAGAACCCACCACCAGCCCAAGTCAAATCAAGTCAGGTCAAATGTCAGGTCAAGTGTCAGGTCATAAGGTTACAAGGTTTCAGGAGAACAGAAATCCTCTACGAGCCCAAACATATCAAATCACATCACATATATCAGGGTGTATGGAGGGGTGACCTCAGCATACCAGGAAACAGGGTTGAGGGGATACCTCCAGGGTTGGAGTTGCAAGCTCCCAGGGTTGTGAAAGACGTGGATTGCACCCATCATCAGTCACCACATATCAGATATCAGAAACAGGACAGGTCTAGGATGCATCCATTCGCCCCCCAAAACAAATCATATTGGCCATAATAACAGGAGTGTGCACATATCAAAATCAGGATGGGGACGGTGTAACCAAATCACTAGGGCTACACACTAGTCATGCCAGTGGTGCATCACAGACACGGCCATGTTACCTTCATGGCTAGGGAACAAACTTTTGGCTCGTAGTCTCAAACTGTGGGTCAAGGTCAGGTATCAAGTCTCGGGTGTCAAGTCTCAGGTGTCAAGTCTCAGGTATCAAATGTCAGGTATCATATCAGGGTTCATATCAGGGTTCATATCAGGGTTCATATCAGGGTTCAAGACAGGAGATTCATTATCAGGAGGTCAATATCAGGAAGGTCAAATACTGGAAGGTTCATAATAGTTTATTATAAGAAATCCTTTATACATGGTTTTTAATAAAATGATCGTTAGAACAGTTTCATAATAAAAGTCTTTTAAGGAAATGTTTCAAAACCTCTTCATATACAATTTAAAAATAGTTATAAAATCCTATGAACCTTCAAATACCCAAGGTCTTAATTATCCAGGTTATCAGGGGTAAACAAGTCATGTCAAGTGTCATAGCAGGGTTCAAGTCAAGGTTCAAGTCAAATGGTTCATATCAAGTGTATCAAGGTTCAAGTTCAGGTTCATGACAAGGTTCAAGACAAAGGTTAAAGCAAAGGTCCAAATCCATGGTTCACAACACAAGGGAAACATAAAATGAATCAGGAATCAAAAATGAGACGAAGGCTCTTTACAAGAAGAGCAGAATATCTGTACCTTATTCAAATAGCAAGCACAAACACAAGAGTAGCTGACAGGGATCAAGATCACTCCCTCCTCGAACCTAAAGGAGTAGAAGACAGAAATACGAAAGGGGTTCAGTTATCTTCCCATTATAAGTAACTTTCTATTTTTAGCAGGTTTCCATAATTAGTAAGTTGCCACATTTAGCAAGATTCAAGTGATATAATTCAAGTCAAGTCTTTAATTAGCTTATTCTGGAAGTAACATTCATTTTAACAAGTTACACAAGTTCAGGGTTAGTTATGACAAGCTTTTCATAGTTCAGGGTTATAAGTGTAAATTTGCCAAAGTTCAAGATTTAAAATGAAAATATCACCATTAACTCATTCTCACTCTCAAGTTATCCAGAATTACACCTTTAGTCCTTTAGATTTCACAATTTACATTTTATACCCTTGGAATTACATAAATACACTTTAAACCTTATAATATCCATAATTACACATTAAACCCTTAGTTTACAAATTTTACACCATAAGTACTTATTTTAGCATGTTATACGAATGTACCCTTGAATATTTATAATTTACACATTAAGTCCCTCTAGTTATCAAAATTACATATTTAACCCTTAAAGTTACATTTTCAATCTTTAATTATTAATAATTACATATCAAGCCATTAATTTACCAAAATTACACATAACCCCCTGAATATAATTTATTACTCAAAACAGCACCAACTTTCCAGAAATTACATATTTAGTCCCTCATTTTTATTTATTTTCAATTCGACTTATAATTTACAAATTAAATCATTATCTTGCCAAAATTACAAATAAGACCCTCATGTTATAATTTTTACATATTCTCCCAGGTCCATAAAATGTTACAAAAATATCCCACAAGTTTTAATAATTACAAAACACCCCCTTAACAATTAATTATTCAATCGGTAACCATAAAATCATATCAAAACTCGATTCTAAAATCCCCAATCATTATACCATCATTTTATCATCATTTTTCATCATTTAATTCCAGATTTCAAGTATATAAACCCTAGGTCGATTTGGTTATTAGGGTTTTCACAATTTTTCTTTTCTTTTCCTTTATATACGGTTTTAAGATAAATTCGACAAGTATGATTTTAGGCCTCAACAATTCGAACCACCATTTTTGTGATGTTATATGATCATCATAGAAGCCACGAAAAATAATAACCTGGCCCAGAAAATTTGTATACAAGATTTAGAGATATATTGTGTTTTTAGGGTTTCAAAACACATAATTTACATACGATCCAAATATGGTGCATGGCCTGAGTTTATCATTTTTCCCATGTTATATATGATTAGGAGAGGGTTAGAAAAATACCAGAAAAATTATAGATCAAAGGATTCACACGTTGTGATTTTATGAGGCTCGGTTAGGGTTTTTCGACCCAATTAATTCACCACGACCAAACGATCAACTCCAGGACCTTGTGGCTATTTTTCCCACCTCCTTTGCACCACCAAGAACTCCAGAAAAGTACCTCCTTGCCTCAGAAAATTCGGATGTGGTGTGTGGGATTTTTAAGAGTGGCGGCTAGTATAGAATTAGGGTTAAAATGGAGGAATTAACTTGGGAATTAATATAAATTATGTTGGACCGGTCTTTGGGGATGGGCTAGGATACCAAAATTTCTAGTTAGGGAAATTTATTGGGCTTTAATTACCATCTTAATTGTGTTTTTAATTACATTTAATGTCTTAATATAAATCATAAAATTCAAATTGGCGCACAAAGGGTATTTTAGTAATTTTGTAGCTTGCAAAAATATTAAATGGGTTTGTCAAAATTATTTGGGATCATAACTTGTTCATTACCCGAAGTTTGGAATCGATTCGGTACTTTATAAGCTTTTAATTAAATTTTTAAAGTTTCAGGGGCAATTTGGTAATTTTTGCATGTTTTAGATTTTCGGGTTTTACATAAGCGGTGCTCATATCTAGACGTGTACCAAGAGCTTTTTGTAGAGTTTGCCAAAATCTTGAGGTAAATCGGCTATCTCTATCTGAAATGATGGAAATTGGAACTCCATCTCGAGTCACTATTTCCTTGTGATACAACTGAGCGAGAGTGCTCATCTCGTCAGTTTCCTTGATTGGTAGAAAATGAGCGGACTTGGTGAGACGATCAATGATGACCCAGATGGTGTCCAATCCAGTTGACGTCTTTGGTAATTTAGTGATGAAATCCATGGTAATTCTTTCCCATTTCCATACTGGTAGTTCAGGTTGTACAAGCAATCCTGACGGCTTTTGACTTTCCGCCTTGACTCTTAAATAAGTCAAACATTTCCCAACATACTCAGCGATGTCGGCTTTCATGTTTGGCCACCAATAGATCTTTTTGAGATCCTGATACATCTTGTCAGAACCCGGGTGAATAGAGTACTTGGATTTGTGAGATTCATGCATGATAAGATCTCGAATACCTCCGTAGAGAGGAACCCAATTTCTTTCTTTGAAACAAAGCATTCCGTCTGATCTTTTCACGAAACTGTTTTCATTTTCTGGCATGCCGTAAATTTTCTCATGTGGTTTATTCTCTTCTTTGAGAGCTTCTGCTTGGGCTATGAGGATCTGTGATGGAATTGGTGAACAAATGGTCATTCCTAGAGATCGGACTCGAAGAGGTTTGATTCTTTCTTTTCTGCTCAAGGCATCAGCTACAACATTCGCTTTTCCGGGGTGGTAGCAAATTTCACAATCTTAATCGTTGAGCAATTCTAACCATCGGCACTGTCTCATGTTCAGCTCCTTTTTATCCAGGATGTGTTGAAGACTTTTGTGATTGGCGAAAACCGTGTACTTGGTACCGTACAAGTAATGTCTCCATATCTTAAGAGCAAAGATCATTGCTCCTAATTCCAGATCATGAGTGGTGTAGTTTTCTTCGTTCTTCTTGAGCTGTCTAGAAGCATAAGCTATCACTTTGCTTCTTTGCATTAACACTGCACCTAAACCGTGATGTGATGCATCACAATACACCACGAAGTCTTCACTTCCTTTAGGTAATGCTAATATGGGTGCTTCACAGAGTTTCTGTTTTAAGAGTTGAAAAGCTGACTCCTATTTTTCTTCCCAGATATACTTGTTTTTCTGGGTCAATTAGGTCAGAGGCTTTGCAATATTTGAAAAGTCTTCTATGAACCTTCTGTAGTAACCAGCGAGACCTAGAAATTGACGAATCTCGGTTGGGGTTGTTGGAGATGCCCAACCTTTAACCGTCTCAATCTTTGCAGGATCTATGTGGATACCTTGACTGTTGATGATATGGCCAAGAAATTGTACCGTTGGAATCCAAAAATCACATTTGGAGAATTTAGCGTACAACTTTTCATTCTTGAGCAACTCCAAAATGGTTCTCAAGTGTTCAGCATGTTCTTCCTTGCTACGTGAGTAGATTAAGAAGTCATCGATGAACACGATCACAAATTTGTCCAAGTATGGTTTACATACTCGGTTCATTAAATCCATGAACACTGCGGGTGCATTGGTGAGACCAAATGGCATTACTTGAAATTCATAATGCCCATAATATGTTCGGAAGGCTGTTTTGGGAATGTCTTCTTCCCTGACTCTTAGCTGATGATATTCCGATCTCAGATCAATTTTCGAGTAGACACTCGATCCTTGCAACTAGTCAAATAAATCATCAATCCTGGGCAATAAATATCGATTCTTCACGATGAGTTTGTTCAGTTCCCTGTAATCAATACACATTCGGAATGTTCCGTCTTTCTTCACCGGTGCTCCCCAAGGTGATGAAATTGGTCGGATAAAACCTTTGTCTGACAGCTCTTTCAACTGCTCAGACAGTTCCTTCATTTCGGAAGGTGCTAACCGATAAGGTGCTTTAGCAACTAGTGCTGCTCCAGGTACTAAATCAATTTGAAATTCTACTTTCCGAACTGGTGGAATACTGGGCAAGTCTTCTGGAAATACTTCAGAAAAGTCCTTGACGACAGGCACTTCTTCAAGTTGTTTCTCTTTTGATTCATTCTACTTCTCCTGAAGCAAAAACACGTGGCATCCTTTGTTTATGTACTTCATCGCTTTGATATATTAGATGATATTGAGTCGGGTTTTGCTGTGATCACCACGAACGATAAGAGTTTCACCATTAAGTGGAATTTGGACGACCTTCTCGTCACAGATGATTCTGGGATGGTGCTTGGATAACCAATCCATGCCAATAACGATGTCAAAGCTACCGAGTTGAATAGGCATGAGATCAATGGGGAAAGGTTTGTTTAGAAGTGTTAGGGTGCAACCTTGGATCATTGTGTTGGTGCCTACGAGATTTCCGTTAGCTATTTCGATTTCGTATGTAGTGTCTAGTTCTACGGGGGCAATATTAAGCAGTGAAGCAAATAAAGTAGACACAAAGCTCATATCAGCTCCGGAATCAAATAATATTTTAGCATTGTGTTGGTTTAGTAAGAATGTACCTGTGATGATGCTGGGTTCCTGTGGTGTGTTCCCGTCACCGAGCACATATGCTCTCCCACGAGCAACGTTGTTCTGGTTTTGTTTTGGGCAGTGGTATGTGCTTAAACACAAACTTTTATTTGACCAAAACCGGACCCAAATAGACCAAAAACTAACCATAAATGCCAAAGATATTGTGTTTTTGTGTTTGTTTCTATGCAGGTACGGATATCATGAAAAAGGGACAAAATCAAGCAAAATCCGAGAAAATGAGCACGAGACGTGGAAAAGAGATTTATAGAGCCGAAGCCGGGGAAAAATTCGTCAAAGATGATATTTTTGAAGAATGGCCCTTGGATTATTTAATATGGCAAAATTGGTCCGTTGATGAATTTTGAAGAGATGGCAGCTATGGTCCCTACAATTTCTAGATTTACATCTTTTGTCCCTAAACTAACTACCCTATACTATCCTACAAACCAACCGGATCCACCCATTTATCCTTAAAACCCAACAGCCCACAACTAACCCACTAAACCCAAAACTTACCTCAGCCCAACACCTAAACAAACCACAATCCAATCCCTTTAACCCACCTAAGCCCACTAACCATCCCCAAGCCCATCCTACCTAAAAAACCCGACCCAATCCCAACTATAACTAAACACGGGGTAAATAAGATTGGTCAAACCCCTCTTTATCCGGTCAAAATCCCTAAAACCAACTCACTTCTTCTTCTTCTTCCCTAAATCACCGCCCAATTAAACCATAACCTTTGCTAATCCCACCTCTCACCACTTCACCACTACCAGCCAAACCCTTCACGTGGGTTTGCTCTTGGTCCCCTCCCCTCCACCTCATCAATCCGAGGCACCAAAGAAGATCAACGGTTCAAGATAAAAAGTTGTGGGGAGCACGAAATGATCCAAGGGTCGACAAAGAAGCACAACCGCACAGAGAGAAACACTCTCACACAACAAACACACTCGAACTAGGGTTTTTTCTATTTTTTTGAGTATAAATAGTCGAGTAGCAGCCAAGTTTCTTCTTTTTTTTCTAGGTTTATTTTAGCTTTCTTAATTTAAGGTTTGTACTTTTTTTTATTGTTGTAATTTACTCTTGATTCAATATAAGTTTATTTTTATTTATTCGGCTTATTATTTTTCTGCTTATTTTTGCTTATTTGTTTTTTTTCTTCTGCTTATTTGGTCTTGAATATGCTAGCGGAATTAGTTAGTGTAGTTAGTGTATGCTTGATATTGTTAGTTAATTTAGTCTTTCTATTGTCATGATAAAATCAGTGTTATAAAGGTATGTTTGACTTTTTGAGTCAAACGGGTAGTTTGCTTATTACTGCTCTTGTTTTTTTTTTCTGCTTTTAGTTGCTTATGTGGTGATGCTTTAGTGTAGATTATAGCTAAGTTTGTGAAGTTTATAAGTTTGTTGAAGTGCTGAGTATGTATGTAGCATGATCTGTGATATACTGAGTATGCTAAGCTTGTTGCTTTAAGCTTCTAAAAGAAAGTCAAAAAAAAAAAAAAAAAAATTAAATTGCAAAAAATTGACCTCTGGGGTTCGAACCCAGGTCAGTCCAATCACAACACAAGCAACCAACCACTGCACTCACTTCTCTTCTTTGTTAAACCTTACAAAATTTTATTTAAAACTCTTTTATTTTTATTTTTTTTCCTTTTTAGCTTATTGTGAATTGTTTGCTTATTTTCGGCTTATTTAAAAAAGCATTTTCACTTTTTATATTTTTCATAGCTCAAGTTTAGTATTAAGTATTTTAGAAAAAAATTTCAGAATTTTCTTTTTTTCCATTTAGTATTTTTAATCAATTATTTTCTTTTAAATAGTTTTTAATTTATAAAAAAATTATTAAAAAGTCAAAAAAAATATTTTTCTTTTTTCCAAAATTTTCTTTTTATATTTAAGACTTAGGAAAATTATTTTGGTACTCGTAGGATTAATTTTTAAATATTTTGACGTTTTTACTTGTTCGTAGTTTCTGTTTTACGTTATTTGTTTTTTCGTTTTAGTAGATTTTAGAGACACAATCAACTCTCGTCTTTTCAAGCATTTTAATACCGAACCGAAAACGATATTCTCAATTTCACGCCTCGTTGGGACCTCGACCCGGGTATACGCTTATCCGGTTTATTATAACTTGATTTTTGCGTTGAACCGTTCCTCGTTGACTTTTCTTCGTGAGAGGTTGACTTGTGAATATTTCGACGCTAATCAATTTTTGGCGCCGCTGCCGGGGAGGTGTGTTGCAACAATATCGTCACGGTTTGACGATTAGTGACTTGAAGAACCTTCCTCGTGAAGTTTCGTAAATATCTTGTAAATATTTTTTATCCAAAATCCAAAAAAAAATTGAAAAATCCAAAAAACCCAAAAATATTCTTCTTAACCTAATGTTCTTGGTGCATGCGCACACGTTCTTCTTCGTCATCGAGTCCCTTACTTGAACTCGTCGCAATTCCGCGAAGACGTAATCGTAGACGTGCTGCCTCATTAGTCGAACCCGAGATTCGTACTAATCCCGATCCTCTCATTACCGAAATGGCCGAGGATCAACGTACCATGCAAGAGTTACTCCAATGTCCCACCGTGGGATACGGAGATGCTATTGTTATACCCCCGATTCAAAACACAAACTTTAAACTCGAAACCGGTTTAATACAACTTGTCACGGGAAATCAATTTCACGGTTTTGAGAGGGAGGATCCCCATGCACACATCCGATGGTTTAACCAATTGACATCCATACACCATCATAAGGATGTCCCTCATGACTCTATCAAATTAAGGTTATTCCCATTTTCCCTTGGGGGGGCAACCCGGATTTGGCTTGAAAAAGAACCCCCTCAATCGATCAATACTTGGGAAGATCTCGTCAAGAAATTCGTGAATTATTTCTTTCCTCCATCCAAAATGACTAATGCCAGGAATGAAATCACAAATTTCAAGCAACGATTTGATGAAAACTTTGGTGAGGCATGGGAACGATTCAAGGATCTCCTACGGAAATGCCCACATCACGGTTTCTCGGAATTACATCAAATCGATACGTTCTACAATGCCTTAACTCAATCAGATCAGGATTCACTCAACGCAGCGGCCGGTGGCAATATTTTGAGTCGAATGCCGAAAGATATCTTAACAATTATCGAAAACAAATCCAAAGTTCCCACTTCACGAAACAAACCGGTTGTTTCGAAAGTGAATTCTTCCACCCCTTCTTCTTCATCGGCCCATCCATCGGAGATGGCCGAGCTTGCCGATGCTATCCGGATGATGATGAAAGAGTTTAAGCTCCAGAATCAAAAACCGGAGCCCGTCAAAGCAGTTACAGAAACTTGTGTTATATGTGGTGGTCCCCATCCTTACTATAATTGTGCAGCTACCGATAGCCAAGTTTACAATGCTACCGTAGCAGCTGCAAACTACAATCAAAATGAAGGATTTCGTCCTCAAAATGCTAGTAACCTAATGGGACCACCCGGTTTTCCACCCGTTCAAAACAACCAAAACCGTTTTCCTCAAACCAATCAAGGTTATCAAAATTACAACCAAAATCGGGGAAACAATTATCAAGCTCCACCGCAACAAGTCTATCAACCTCCTCCTCCCCAAGTTGCACCTTCTCCCGACTTTGCGAGTTATGTGAAAGCAACCGATGCTAGCATACGAACTATGCAAGGTCAAATCAACAATATGAGAGCTGAATTATGGAAGGAGATTGATATGACGATATCTCGACAAACAAACGAGCTTAAGCAAATGATGAATGGATTTCTACAAATGAATCAACCCTCAACCTCGGGAACATCTTCTCTTCCTAGCAACACAATTTCTAACCCGAGGGGTGATATAAAAGCAATCACCACCAGAAGTGGTGTTTCATATGATGGACCCACGGCTCCGACTACCGCTTCTTCTCTTCCTCCCAAGGTAGTCGCCCGTGAGACCGAGGTGACAAAGGACACGGAACTTCCTACTAACAACGGAAGGACCGAAGACGTCCAACCTCCGGTTGTCCAACCTTCTAAACTTAAGGATGTGCTTGAGCCCGAAAAATCTCCCATAAAAACAACACTTCCTTATCCATCGAGATTGAATGATCAAAAGCTCCGCGAAAAAGCTTCAAATCAAATGGAAAAATTCTTCCAAATCTTTCAAGAATTGCATTTCGATATAAGCTTCGCGGATGCTTTACTTCTGATGCCTAAGTTTGTTTCCACTATCAAGAGTTTATTGAGCAACAAGGAAAAATTAATTGAATTAGCAAAAACTCCGTTAAATGAACACAGCTCAGCGGTTCTCCTAAAAAAGCTTCCGGAGAAGCTTGGAGATCCCGGAAAATTCCTCATTCCATGTGAATTTCCGGGGATGGTTGAATGCTACGCCTTGGCCGATCTTGGTGCAAGCATCAACCTAATGCCGCTCTCCGTTTGGAAAAAACTTTCTCTGCCCGATTATACCCCCACTTGCATGACCCTCGAGCTTGCGGACCGGACCATAACCCGTCCACTTGGAATAGCCGAGGATGTCTTTGTCAAGGTTGGGAAATTCCATTTTCCCGCCGATTTTGTGGTGGTTGATTTTGATGCTGACCCCCGGGTTCCTCTAATTCTCGGAAGATCATTTTTGAGGACCGGGCGGGCTTTGATTGACGTGTACGGAGAAGAAATAACTCTAAGAGTTGATGATGAAAAAGTCACGTTTCAAATCAATCAGAACTCTAAACCGCTAACCACCAAAAGCAACGTTGCTGTGGTTAATCAAAAATCTGATCCAGTAATTGCTTCCAAAAGAAGTGATTCGATTCTCTCAAGATTTGCGGTTAAGAGTATGTCAGAAAAACGTGCTGAGCTTAAGGCTATGAAAATTACACCCGGTTCAAGCAAATGGTTTGCGAGTTGTTCCGCGGATGTAAAGAGTATTCTTGATGATGATGAATCAGATTCGGAGACCACAACGGAAGTGGTGGAAATTGCTAGCTCTAAGAGCACACCACTTGTCCCATCTCCGGAAATGGTTTATCGAATTGAGACTATTAATTCTATACCTCTCACTCCGAATTCTGAACCAAACATTTTCGAGTCTTCCCATCCTTCTCCTCCGATTGAGGGAAGTGTTATCTCGAGGGAAGAGATCGAGGTGTTCTTTGATGATGCTCCAATTTCTCCGGAAATTGTTGAGCCCAATGGTGATCCGGGGGAAGATGTCTCGTTATTAAAAATGAAAGTTGATGAACCATTTTCTTTTCCCCCGGAAGATGTTAAGGAAAAGCCGTTAGATCCTTTGGAGCTCGAGCTCAAGGATGCTTTTCTCGAATATGAGAGTTTCATATTTGATGATGAGAGTAGTGGCAATCCCACTTCTCATTCTGATTTCTCTATCCCGGCTTTTGAAGCCTTCTACTTTGATATTGATCATTCGGAGGAGACGAGTAGTGGCAGTACCACTTCTCATGCTCATATCTCTCCTCCCGAATATGATTCATTTCTCTTCGAATTGAATGATCTCTATCACGAGGAGTTCTCCGATGAACTCTCTCTTTTGTTATCTCCTCCGGAATATGATAAATTCTATTTTGATCTGGAGGAAGATACTAGTCTGGGGGGAGGTGTACCTTCTCATGAAGATTTCATCCCGACCCTCCCGCCCGAGATTCTTGACAAAACTTCTGCTGATGATGAAGAGTATTTCATGATAATTATCCAAATCTTTATGCTCTTCATCACATATGCTGTGGCTTCTCCCATCCTTCACTCCTTCGGGAGTGAGGATACCATCTTTGACCCCGGTATTACCATTTCTGGTTCTTCTTTCTAAAAATACCGTGGGTATCTCATCGGAGTGGAACTTTCGTATGCTTCAATGTTTATCCAAACATCTTGAACGAAAGTCTGATGGAGATTTCTTTTTCCACATGCTCCCCCAAGGACAATTAAATTCGGGGTCGAGTCAAGCTACGTGACTCGGTTAACCAAAACAAAGCGCTTCGTGGGAGGCACCCCATGCTTATCCATCTATTTTCTAATAAAGTGACGTGAGGAGGGGTTTCCTCTTCCATTTGTTGTGTTTCGTGGTTTTCTGTGCTGTGCCCAGGATTGCCCGATGATTGAAGACTCTCGTGCTCATGGTTCTGCCTTCTCTCCACTCGAGTTTCATCATTCGTTGCTCATCCGATATCCTTAATCTTATCGTTTTACGTTTATCTTTGGCATAATTAATAAACGGCCTTAGATTTATGTAGGAGAACCCTTACCTTTAAGACATTGAGGACAATGTCTCGTTTTAGTCTGGGGGGGTAATCTTTCGATTTGATTTTTGCCTTGCATTTTTGCCGTTTTCTCTCGCAACCCCGTTTTTCCTCAAAATTTGAAAAAATCCAAAAAATGAGAAAAATTTAAAAATTTTTGCAAAAATATAATAAATTTTGACATTTTTGTTGACTTTCCGCTGGTGAGAGTAGGAATAAAATTCTGACTTGACCGGGCGTGTTGAGCCCTAGCTTGTCCCCTTAACCATTTATAATCTATAAGCTCGTGCTAGTCTTTTACACAAGGAGCTATAAAATGCGAATTCTTTTCAAGAGTTTGCAAGTTCCCGTATCGACTTTATATATGCATGGCTTGATTATAAGGCTAAGCATTCGCGGATCTTATTATTTAAGATTTTAAATTTGCGAAGAACGAGAAATGATAAAGTTTATTTAGAAGTTAGATGCTAAACGTGGAGTAGTTGGTTCTCTTTAGAGCTCATCAAAGTTACTTGTGGCCTTTTGCTCCCACAAAATTGTTTCACAATATATAACTGTAAGAATAATTAAAGATGTTAGGTTTTGCCGATGATTAGTTCTTAGTCTTCTTAAAAGAATTCTTGTTTTGAAAATTGGGTACACATCAAGGTTTCTTAATAAATAAGTTTAATAATAATAAGTTAAGTGCTCTAAGCTACGGATTCGAGATCGGGCCTTGGATCCTTATTTCCGGAAGGCCTTTAGGTTTTGGCTACCCTCTTGCACCGGCCCTTGGACCTCTAGTTCAGGAATGTGTGAGGTCTTGGTCTAAACACCTTGGATCCTCATTTCAGGAATGTCTAGAGTCTTGGAACTCTCCGTTGTAACGGCCCTTGGATCCTTTATGCCGGAAAGTGTAAGGTCTTGCATTTAAACCGTGAAGGTCCGTCGTTTAGGGTACGCAAGTGGAAAAAAAAAGTTAGTAAAAAAAAAGCAAAAAAAAAAAAAAAAAAGTGATGAAAGAAAAATAGAAAAAGTCAAAAATATAAATAAAAGCCTTGATGTGGACCTCATTTTCAAAGCAACGGTTCTCGAGAGAAGATTGAAAACTACTTAGCGTCTTAACTTAGCATCTTTATCGGCACTAAAACTTATCAAAACGAGAATATGAAGAAATTCATTTCTCACAAAAATAAAATAAATAGAGGAAATTAGGAAAAATGGGAGCAAGAGGTAATTACACAAGTAACTTTCATGGGTAGTGTTGGCATCTAACTTATAAATAGACAATGATTTCGTTTTTACGCTTAGTTTGGGGACTCGTGAAAAATCAGGAACGACGAATTTTATCCGTATGGTCACTTCTTTATGAGTCGTGTTTCCTACTCATTGATCCTAAAAGTTATCGTTAGATAATGATTGTCGACAAAGCTGTCACATGAAAATGAGAAAAATACAAAAATAGAATAAAAGGAAAATCGGGGAGTTTTTAGAACTTAAGATTTCTTAATCTCTTTTGAAAATTTTGCTACTTCTCAAAGTTAGTAAAAAGAGATTGGAAATTTTTGGTTTCAAAAACGTGTTTATATAACATTGCGTGAGGACACGTCAATATCTTAGTCTGGGGGAATTTTGGTATGTGCTTAAACACATACTTTTATTTGACCAAAACCGGACCCAAATAGACCAAAAACTAACCATAAATGCCAAAGATATTGTGTTTTTGTGTTTGTTTCTATGCAGGTACGGATATCATGAAAAAGGGACAAAATCAAGCAAAATCCGAGAAAATGAGCACGAGACGTGGAAAAGAGATTTATAGAGCCGAAGCCGGGGAAAAATTCGTCAAAGATGATATTTTTGAAGAATGGCCCTTAGATTATTTAATATGGCAAAATTGGTCCGTTGATGAATTTTGAAGAGATGGCAGCTATGGTCCCTACAATTTCTAGATTTACATCTTTTGTCCCTAAACTAACTACCCTATACTATCCTACAAACCAACCGGATCCACCCATTTATCCTTAAAACCCAACAGCCCACAACTAACCCACTAAACCCAAAACTTACGTCAGCCCAACACCTAAACAAACCACAATCCAATCCCTTTAACCCACCTAAGCCCACTAACCATCCCCAAGCCCATCCTACCTAAAAAACCCGACCCAATCCCAACTATAACTAAACACGGGGTAAATAAGATTGGTCAAACCCCTCTTTATCCGGTCAAAATCCCTAAAACCAACTCACTTCTTCTTCTTCTTCCCTAAATCACCGCCCAATTAAACCATAACCTTTGCTAATCCCACCTCTCACCACTTCACCACTACCAGCCAAACCCTTCACGTGGGTTTGCTCTTGGTCCCCTCCTCTCCACCTCATCAATCCGAGGCACCAAAGAAGATCAACGGTTCAAGATAAAAAGTTGTGGGGAGCACGAAATGAACCAAGGGTCAACAAAGAAGCACAACCGCACAGAGAGAAACACTCTCACACAACAAACACACTCGAACTAGGGTTTTTCTATTTTTTTGAGTATAAATAGTCGAGTAGCAGCCAAGTTTCTTCTTTTTTTTCTAGGTTTATTTTAGCTTTCTTAATTTAAGGTTTGTACTTTTTTTTATTGTTGTAATTTACTCTTGATTCAATATAAGTTTATTTTTATTTATTCGGCTTATTATTTTTCTGCTTATTTTTGCTTATTTGTTTTTTTTTCTTCTGCTTATTTGGTCTTGAATATGCTAGCGGAATTAGTTAGAGTAGTTAGTGTATGCTTGATATTGTTAGTTAATTTAGTCTTTCTATTGTCATGATAAAATCAGTGTTATAAAGGTATGTTTGACTTTTTGAGTCAAACGGGTAGTTTGCTTATTACTGCTCTTGTTTTTTTTTTCTGCTTTTAGTTGCTTATGTGGTGATGCTTTAGTGTAGATTATAGCTAAGTTTGTGAAGTTTATAAGTTTGTTGAAGTGCTGAGTATGTATGTAGCATGATCTGTGATATACTGAGTATGCTAAGCTTGTTGCTTTAAGCTTCTAAAAGAAAGTCAAAGAAAAAAAAAATTAAATTGCAAAAAACTGACCTCTGGGGTTCGAACCCAGGTCAGTCCAATCACAACACAAGCAACCAACCACTGCACTCACTTCTCTTCTTTGTTAAACCTTACAAAATTTTATTTAAAACTCTTTTATTTTTATTTTTTTTCCTTTTTAGCTTATTGTGAATTGTTTGCTTATTTTCGGCTTATTTAAAAAAGCATTTTCACTTTTTATATTTTTCATAGCTCAAGTTTAGTATTAAGTATTTTAGAAAAAAATTTCAGAATTTTCTTTTTCCATTTAGTATTTTTAATCAATTATTTTCTTTTAAATAGTTTTTAATTTATAAAAAAATTATTAAAAAGTCAAAAAAAATATTTTTCTTTTTTCCAAAATTTTCTTTTTATATTTAAGACTTAGGAAAATTATTTTGGTACTCGTAGGATTAATTTTTAAATATTTTGACGTTTTTACTCGTTCGTAGTTTCTGTTTTACGTTATTTGTTTTTTCGTTTTAGTAGATTTTAGAGACACAATCAACTCTCGTCTTTTCAAGCATTTTAATACCGAACCGAAAACGATATTCTCAATTTCACGCCTCGTTGGGACCTCGACCCGGGTATACGCTTATCCGGTATATTATAACTTGATTTTTGCGTTGAACCGTTCCTCGTTGACTTTTCTTCGTGAGAGGTTGACTTGTGAATATTTCAACGCTAATCAGGCAGTTGTTCCTGTAATGCCCTTTTTCACCACAACCGTGGCACACTACTGCTATTGGCTGTGTATTTGCACCCGTGGCTTGGCAGTCAGTAGTTTTGTGACCCACTTTTCGGCAATTGCCGCAAACTGCACGACAAGGCCTAGTGTGATGTAGTTTACATTGGTTGCACTGGGGTTGGGTTCCGATATAAGCTTTTTCTCCTGTGGGTGCAACAACATAAGCTCTAGCAGCTTTCTGCCTGCGATTCTGTTGGTGGTGGTGGTTGTTGCGGTTCTGTTGGTAGTTGTGGTTGCAGTTGTTGTTGTGGTGGTTGTTGTTTGGGTTCCTGTTGTTGTTATGGTAGTTGTTGTTGTTGTTGGGGTTCCTGTTGGTGTTATGGTTGTTGTTGTTGTTGTGGGTGGTGGTTCCACGATTATCTAGACTTCGTTTGTGATCGTTGTTTGCGGAGGTAGAAATTCATTTGATTTCCCGTTCCAATAACCGTTAAGCTATTGTGATAGCTTCCTCTAGAGTTGTCGGTTTTGATGAGGTGACATTTTCCTCGATGCTTCAAGGCAGTCCCTCTACGTACTTCTCCAAAGTTCTTTCAAGATCTGGCACCATGGTTGGACATAGTAACGACAGTTCTTGGAACCTTCGGTTATAGGTTCTCAAATCGTTACCCTTTACAATTAACTGGTGGAATTCCTCCTCCAGTTTCCTGATTTCTGTTCAAGGGCAGTATTTCTTTAACATTTTAGTTTTGAGTTCAACCCAGGAGATCCGATACGCTTCTTCCATTCCCATAGTCTGGGTTGTAGCGTTCCACCATGATGCTGCATCTTCCAGAAGTGTTCTCGTAGCAAAGGTAACCTTGCTTTTATCTGGACAGTTGCACCTCATAAATACCGATTCGGTACGCTCAAACCACTAAGCTAGTTCGGTGACTCCCTCGGAACCTTTAAAATATGTTGGCTGGCAACTCATGAAATCTTTGTATGTGCACTTGCGAGACGCAGATGCCTCGCTTTCAGCAGTTGATCGGTTGTTTTTACTCGAGCGGGCTATGGTAGCCGCTTGAGTCTCAAGAGCTGCTGCAACACTATCAGCTACCAGTTTCTGGATAGCTGCAGGAGTCATAGCTGTTGCGGGAGTGGTTGTTTCCTTTCTTGTACGTGCCATTGTTCTATTAATGCCACAAGAAAACACAGATTTAGAATCCACATAATGACCATGTTAGAATACATTTAGTAATAGGGTGGTTGTATATAATTCCTAACAATATTGTCACAATGTGAAATTACAACCAATTGGGAATCATAAATCACGACATGTTTGGGTACTATCGTAACTAAATGATCAACTACTAGGGAACAAAGTGATTCATCATCTACAAAAGCTGAAGTTCAGCAACTTTCTCTACATTCATCAAGTTTCTTTTGAAATTTTACTTATTATAAGTTTGTAATTACATTCCAGTCGTATCATTCAAAGAACCATAACAATCACAAGTAACATCAAGACATGTCTGAATACAATCACAATACACATGAACAACCATAGTAGCATAAATCAACATCAATATATAGTAAATCATAACCAACAACATATATTAATAACTTAAATCAATTGTGTTGCAAAACAGAATGATTACAAGGTCCTTTATTAATGCCACATGCAGCATGCTAAGATGCCTCAAAACTATACACATGTAAACTATGCCAAGCTACTGGAGGTCGCATCTGTGGGCCCTGTGAGCTGTAAAATCTGGTCCAGAAGCCTCTGTATGTCAGTCTGATGCTGGACCTGCATGTCTTCCATGAGGTTCTCTAATGTATCAGCTCTGAGGCGTGCTTGAAAAGCTTCCTCAATATGTCTCTGTCCCTCCCATAGTGAGACTGTTATGTGGGAGCGTGTCTCGAACATCTCTGACTGTATCCTAGTCAGACCGTTCTGAAAATCTATCCAATCGGATATGAGACCATGTAGGGTGCCGTTGACCGTCTCAGGGTGGTCAAGCGGTGTTCTGTCAACTATACTCAGGAGGGTATCGATCTACTCCTCATGACGCTCCAGACGCGTCATGATGGTGAATGGAGTAGGTGTGCGGGCTACTGCTGCCCTAGAGCTCTCTCCAGTCTCGAAGACTCAGGTTAGAGGAGTAAAACCGGGTGGAAATAGTAATGGTGATGACGATGAATGACTGGGGCCTGCTATACGGGCTCGTCTCGAAGAGGGTAGATCCTCTTCTGGAGTCGGCTCCCGCTGGTAGGGTGCAAATGGGTAAGTCTGTGTGAGTTGGTTGAACAGGTGGTCGGGTCTAACCGACAGTGGAGGGGGTGATAATCGTAGTGGTGGTGATCCATACTGATACTCGGGTGGTGATGGGGGTGTCATCCCGATCATGTCTAGGGGTGAAGTAGGGGAGAAGGGTGGAAATGGTGGTATAATCGGCACTATAGGTAGGCGTACCCTCTTGCGAGGTGTATGCATCTTGATAGGACCGTTGGGGTGGCTCCGAAATGGTGTTATGAATGGTTCAGGCTCATAAGGTTCTAAAATCCTGACTCGTCTGCGCCGGGCTACCGGTGCAGGTGGGGGTGATGGAGTAGGTAAAGGTGTATCTGAATCCTCTGCAGGCAGCCATTGCTGAGTCTGCATGTACTGGTCATCAGTAAGTGGGTGTAGGTGGGAGAAATTAGACGGTTCTCCGGGTGTGGTGGTGAGATATGTACCCATCTAGCTAGTACATACAGGTCTTCAGATAATGGTGAATCTGGGTTACCTATTACAATAGGTGACATGGGTGGTGTGGCAACAACTTCAACCTCCTCAAAAGGCTCCGTTTCATCTGAAGAGGTGTTAGACACTGCAGCGGTCGAAGTGCTGGGAACTATAGGTGAGGTGATAGATGATACGGTGTCCTCGGATTCCATATCCAATGATGAGGTGCTAAGGTGTGATACTGTAGACATGGTACTGTAGTAACTCGAAAATAGTAAATGTAAGAAATCTATAACATCAAGTGTGTGAAAATAAAGGTGAAATAATCAAGTGTGTGAGAGTAAATATCAAGTGTGTAAAGATTAATGTAAAATAATCTTAATAGGTAATATATTGAGCACAGTGTTATGCAGGCACGGAGGGCGTAAAGTGGTATGGTGTAAAATCATTCATTTTGAAAGTGTAATTATAGTCCAATGTTTAAAAACATTTGGTTTCCTATAATTATGTCTCTGATGCCAATCTGTAACACCCCCTAAATTATAAATTAACAGTGGAAGAGTAATAAGGGTATTACAAGGAGGATCTTTGTCATAAGCATAGAAAATGGCTCAAAAGAGGCGTTTTGAAAGTATTTGTCATTCAAATAATAGTTGAGGTACAAAAAGTGAAAATATCAGAGTTGAAACATCCCATAAAAGGGTGTTGTAGTTTGAAAATGAGTGACATAATTTACTTTACACCACATAAAAACCTTTGGTTTAATGCCCACTCCGTGCCTTGTCTGCTCCGCTAATTACCTGAGATAAACATGCTAAAAGTCAACAAAATTGTTGAATGAAATCATAGAGTTTGTAGTAATAATGAGTTTGGAACACAAGTTTGTGATTACCTGTGTATTACAATCATGTTTGAAATGGTGATATTGCAGTTGTGTATATTGCCCTAAGTCTCATGACACGCAAACGTTAACAGTGTAGTAACCGGTGTGGGGCCCTCGTGTAATAGGTGATTTTGCCATTTCCTATTTCCTTCAAATATAGTGCATTGCGACTAATCCGACTAGCAACTAAGGCTATCCGTCAGGCATTAGTGGAATAGGCAGTCAGCCTCCAATAGATCTATTCACTATATTCGCGTTCACTCGCAAGTGATTAATGGTTCATGATGTGAGGGGCTTTTGGCAATAGCGTAACTTAGGCAATATCAATCTGGTGAAGCATACAAAAATGCTTGAAAATACTTGTGTTATAGTTTGTAGAATGTATCTCCCCCATAGAGTGTAAACTTGTTAAATAAGTAAAAGTGGGGCTGTGACTCACCTTGTGTGTAACTGGCAAGGTGAAATGTGAAGTCAAGTGAATTACGGGAACGACTCCAACACACGACCTGAATAATAGTGAAGTCTGAGATTTTGACTTAATATGAATAGTGATTGTGAAAATGAGTAACGGATAACGATTTGGTGTATAATGTGAGTGTGTGATATGCTTAAAATGCTTAAAGTTCAAAAATAATAGGGAAAAGTGTTGTTCCCTTAACACACTTAGAGTTAGCTAGAAAGTTAATCTTTTTGTGTTTATGACTAATACAATGTATTGATTAATTCTAACAGTTAATGAAACGTAAATATAAAAACACACAAGTATTTTCAACGTTTAAATTCTTATTAGAAATGAATCAAAGAATCTATTACCCAAGTGTTTTGCGGAACAAACACTTGGGATTGAATAGACAAGGTATGGTGTCTCCTATCTAAACTTAAGCAATGCTTTAAGTGGTAAAAATTCGACCCACTGAGCTATCTCAGGGATACGTTACTCTTTGTAGGAGAAAAGGGGTATTGTGAAAGTCTAAGCTTTAATTGCACAAAAATACCTAACCCTCTTTTCTCCATCTGTTTGCTATTTATAGGCAAACATGTTAAGAGTACTGAAAGACTAAAAATACATAAACAAATAGGAAGTGTGTCTGACAACTACAACAGTAGTTGTCATTTTCAAGAACCAATAGGATTTGCGCCAAAAAGTCTTCGAGTGTCAGACCTTACACTTCTTCGACTTTTAGCCACTTGAGGGATGGTTTGTCTAACCCCGATAAGACATGTTCTTATCTTCTTAAAACCTTACCTCTTTATCCCGCCTTTTATTCAGGCTTTAGGTTCTTCAGTCATTTGTCTTCAGTCTTCAGTTATTGTTGTTGAGGAGACTTAGGGTTCAGTGAGCTCTTATCTAATGCTCACTGATCCATTACCTTTTTCTTCGTCTCAAGTAACACTTCAATGAGTACCGCCTCACTGTGTGGTGAATCTTTCTTCTTAGACTCGTCCTGAGCATCTTGAAGGTAACTCACTGAGTGACTGTTCACTCAGTGACTTAGAATGTTTTCGGTTAAATTTACACTTAGCTTAATTTGTATTCAAATCTTGTTTTAACGACTCTTGGGCACTGAAGGACCCAACAATCTCCCCCTATTTGGATATAAATTATGCTTAAGTGTTTTTTATCAGTTATGAGTGAGCTAATGACTTCTGCTCATACTGAATGTACTAGAAAGTAAATAAGGACACTGAAATAATAAAAACATCATCTTATTAATATTATTACAAGTCCTAACAAAACTATACATAGTACAAGGATAGTGGTGGTGTTGGCAGATTCATTCAGTCGAACTTATAACCTAGGGCTTCAAGCTTTGGCTTCTTGTACTCTAGCTCATGTTGATCAGGATGCTCTTGAATCTTTGTTCTCAGGTCTTGGCAGAACCTCACATTTTCAGGAGTCTTGATTGGTAAGGCCATCATGAGGAAACCCAGCATTGCCTTGATTCCCGATTGGTCAATATTACTTCATCTTTGGAAGGCTGGGTCTCCAAACTCATCAGTGAAGAACAAACCTCTTTCAGTTTGTTCGATGACCAGGTTGTTCCTGAATGGAACTCCTTCTGGGAGGGCTCTGTTGCAATCCAGACCAGGGACCTTGATCTCAGGCTCAGCTTCAATCTTCTTTCTCTTTCTTGAGGAAGACTGAGAGGGAGCAGGTTGTTCGGCTGAAGCAGGAAGAAGAGAGGGAATACCAAGTTCCTGAGGTGTCGCTGCCAGTTTTTCATACCTCAGACTCAGGGACTTCAACAGACCAGGGACCACAACATTTGACTTTTTCGCTATCATTGGACCTAATTCATCCAATTCAGTGATCCCGAAGTCAGCGAATCTAAAGGGTTCATGAACCTCATAAGATTCTCTTGTCAGCACTTCTGTAGACAGTAACAATGGCAGGCTTGGTGTTTCGATGAATCTTGACATCAGTGACTGGTTCTGGCTTCAACCTGTTTGTCATGACCCACTGATATCTCTCAATCCTGTTCTGCCTAATCTCTTCAGCCCTTTTCAATTTCTCTTCCCTTTTCTTCCTGAGAGCAATCATCTCAGCAGTCTGGGCTTTTACAAAGCTCTGACCACCCTTTCTTCCAGCAAGTTCTTTTGGCTCAAGACCAATCTTCTCAGCCTCTTCTGTGACAACCTGAATGAGGGCAGACTTGTTTTGCCTTTCTTCTTCAACAGCTTTCTTCAACCCTTCTTCCTTTTCTAAATGAGCCGTAATTTGTTTCTCAGTGAGGTGATACATAACTCCATTTATTTCATAAGGGACCCTGACTGGCTCATCAGGGTCTGGCCTTCTTTCAGAGGAAGCAGGCACCAAGATTGTAGGCTCAGGCTCAGTGGTTGTGAGAATGCCTTTGCCTTTGTCTTGGTGAGAAGATGAGGTTGTCTCAGGAATCTCCCCCTCAGTGTGAGAAGGAGGTTGTTCAGGTTGTTCTTCAGTGACCCTCTCCCCCTCAACTGTTGCTTGACCCTTGGTGAGAGCAAAAGTTGGTGCGCTCACTGAAGTTGAGGGAGCAGCTTGACCTTTGAATGCTTGATATATCTCAGTCATCATTGATTTGATGTCTGAGGTGTCCTGCTGAAGAGTTGAGACCTTAGCCTCAAGAGAAGCCTGAGAAGCCTCTAGTGCTGTCATCCTTGGCCCAAGGTTCCAAGCCAAGGAAGAAGAAGATGTAGCCCAAGATGCCAAGTGTGACTCCATAAGACCCAGGAAAGACTTGATGGAGTCCACAATAGAGCTGAGTCCCTGAAGATTGGAGGATCTCAGCATGTTTACCAGCTCAGCCAACTGAGTAGATTGTTGCTGGTAGGTCTCATAAGCCTGAAGAATTTTCCTGTTAAGCTCAGGGTCATCTTTTACTGACTCTTGAATAGTTTCAACGCTCTTGTGTATGTTGGTGAGAGCTTCATTGAACAGTTTAAGATTCTCATCAAGATTAGTCAGGGAGAAGGAGATAGATGACTTGTGCTCATTAACATCATCATGATAGGATTCCACTGATTCCTTCAGGTTGACATAATGAACAGCAGCTTCACAGTGTTGGTCAAAAATTTCTTCAGTTAGCCCAGTGAAGAGAGCAGTGTTGGCCTTTTGTAGGAACTTGACCAATTGCCTTTCAGTAAGAGGAAGAATGTTGTCATACTTCCTGAGTCCGGGAGGGCAGGATGATTCAGAATCTGAAGAATGATCAGCCTAAGATTTAGATTCTTCACCATGTGGAGAAGACTGATGCGAGTGTTCAGTAGGTTATGCATCAGTGTCCATATCATCACCTGCCTCAAAGACTTCTTCCTCACTCTCTTCATTGAGCTCATTATCAGAATTAAGAAGAGCCTGAATATCCACCATAGACTCGATCTCCAAAAGGTTACCCGGCTCCTCTTCATAAGAAGACTTGCCTTGGTTTTGGCCAGGTCCTGACCCCGCCATAATAACTGAGTTGGTTGTCTCAGCCTGGCTAACCATAATAACTGATTTCTCAGCCTGGTTTTTGGGGTCAGTTCCCAAAAGAATGGATCCGCCTGAGGGGGTTATGGGTTCCGTATCAGCGGGTGGTTTATATCCCTCTGAGTCTTTGTCCCCCTTAGCACCTTCAAGTACTGATGGGTGTTTTCCAGCACTATCATGAGGCACAGTTTGTGAATGTTGATGGACCCCCTTCCCATCAGGGTTGTACTGCCCTTTTGGGGATTCAGGGTCCTTGACTCCCTTGGGTTCTGACTGTGATTTGTCAGTGGCTTCATCGGGATGTGATTGGGTGTGGGTCCCCTTCCCAATTGAGTAGTGCTGCCCAACCGAGGATTCAGGACCCTTTTCTCCCTCAGGCCCTGATTGTGATTTGTTAGTGCCTTCATCGGGATGTGAATGGGTTGAGGTTCCTGACTCCAATGACTTGTTTATGTCAGTGGAGTCATGAGGAAGATGGGGTTTGCCCGAGGACACTGAGGATGATTTCTCAGTGACCTCCGTTGGCTTTTGTTTTTGGGTCAAGAGGGTCTGAGTGAGGGGTGTCTCAGAGGTCTCGGCCAAATTTAACCCTTGTTTAGGGTTGTTTGAGGCATCAGTGTTGGTCCACGTATTGTATGGATCTCTAAGTAGCCTTTAATTACTTAGTGGATGACTTGAATAAATCCAAATCAATCCAAGTGAGAAACTCTTACACAACTTTTAGTGTTAACGCGGAAAATTAACAAGAACAATGAAGAACACAGAGTTATCACTAACTTTGTATATTTCACTAACTCACACAATTCGTACATACATAATAATGATCCTTAGGGTTCCTTTTATACTTGAAGGAAACCCTAATTACAAAACCGTGTGAAAAGATATTTACATATCTTTTATAAAGATACCTAACTCATACATATCCTTTCCTAACTTATTACTAACAAACTTTCCTAACTTTACTGACCCGACTTAACTATTAAGTCAACAAGACTTAACATAACTACCAGACTTAACTATTACAAAACCAGACTTAACTAACAACCAGACTTAATATCATAGCTACCAGACTTAACTTAAGTCTGTTCTTCACTAAGTCTTCTTCGTACCTTGTGATAATTCCCAACAATCCTCCCCTAACTTGATCTTCATGTTCCATGAACTTCAAGTTCCATCTGTGTAGGCTTTTGAGGATTAAACTTTGAACACTTGGAATTATCTTGATCTTCAAACCACTTTAAATCTGCAAATTTGATTTTTGATGCAGCAACTTGATCTTTTCACCATCTGATATGCCATCCACTTGATCTTTCCAGCAACCATGACATTTTGTACATCAATTCCTGTTAAGTTTCATATCTATTCTCATCACTTCCAGGTGTGTAAACTCCTGTGAGAGGTGAATCATTGAAAATTAATGGATTTGATGTCTCTTTACCAATAGCCATCACTACTGGAGTAGCCAAATGTTTTGGTGTGTAAGACCATGGTACATTGATAACCATATGATTTTTAGTAAATCATCAACTATCAACAGATTTGTGATGTCTTTACCAAAAGCTGTACCCTTTTGGACTAGCCAATTCTTTGATGGAATGCACCTCATCATGGTGAATTGATTACCATTTATGGTTTTCCACAGCCTTTACCACAAGCCATAATCTTGTGGGCTAGTCAACTCTTCATAAACTCAGATATGGTGAGTTGAATACCATACAATTTTTGGCAAATTGTCAGCCATAAACGGATTTGAGCTATCTTTACCTGTAGCCGTTTGCTCAGGATTAGTCAGTCCTTGTGTGGATGAGACAAGGTGGACTGATAACCTTTTGTTGTGTTGGTGTTATGCACCTCCACCAAGTGAGAAGTTCCAATAGTCTCACTTATCATCTTGAAAATTCTTTCAAACACCCTTAAGCTACATCCTTCAAAGACTGCCTCTTTATCAAATCCAATAACATCTCATATCCTTCATCCTTCTTACCAGCATACAACTTTTTGCTCATCATTTCCTTGCAAACACTTGATGATAAAGGATATTCCACTTCTGCAAGCATATAAATATCAGCATTCTTTAATGAAACACAATGTACCTTGCAGGTATGAAAGTATCTCCAGCTGACAATATTTTGCTCTTCAGGAAGTTTCCACACTATATCTGACTCAGTTGGTGGCTCAAACATCACCTTCAAATTACCCTAAAAGACTCTTTTAAATTCATCTTCAGGTGGATGATCTCCATATTTAATGTTCACCAACTGATAAAGTTCTTGAAGATCCTCCCTATTCACATCATGTAGAATTCCAGCAAAATTCATATAAACAATGTCAGAATTATTCTCCCTTATAATCTGATATGCAGCTCTTTCACCAGTCATGATTAATTGATACTTGACTACCTTAATTGGTTCCTTTGTGCTTTCAATAGTCCCCATGGTGGCTCCTTCAGATGAAGGTTCTTCCTCTAATTCCTCTTCTTCAATCACCTTCTTGTGTTTACCTTTTCTTGCCATACTTTTTCTTCTTGTAAACATTGTGATAGACTTCTTCACCTCTTCTTCTTTTCTTACTTCAGTTGAAGACATTTCAACCTCAACCTCTGTTACTTTCTCAATCATCTTATCTGCTTTAATAACATGATCACTTTCTTTCACCTTTTTACTCTGAAAACAAAATCTTTGTACATCCTCATAATCAACAGCTTTATAACCTTGATCTCTTTCAAATGCATTGAGATATGCAATTTGAATCTCCTCATATGACTTTCCTTTCATCTTTTCCCAAGATAGATGCATTTGATTCTTTAGATACATTTTCATGTCATGCCTCTTTCTGCCATAGTCATTTTCTTAGGAACTTTTGTTTTCTTCTGAGTTTGTCTGATCTTCTCCAAGAATCCACCTAAAGTATCATCAAAAGCTCTTGAATTTATAAACTCTGCTAATTGTTTGGATTTTTCTTCAGCAGTCAATCCTTCAACAGCTTTGATCTCCTCATACATAGCTCTTACTTCATCATCAACATTTATCAGGTGTGTAAATGGATCATCAGACTCTTCAGCCAATCTTCTTGCATAAAGTGCATCATCCTTCTTTTGTTGTTCCTGTCTTTCTTTCTCAGCAAGATCTTGTGCTTTAATCCTCTCAATCTCAGCCAGGTTTGCTTGTTCTTCCCTTTCAAGACTTTTCTTTTTCTTAGATTGAGGATTTTCAAAAACAATCTCCTTCCCTTTTCTCTTATTACCAGCAACAGCCTCAGAACTTTCTTCACCAGACTTATCCTCAGACTTATCAACTCCTTCCTCAGCAGAATCCTTGTCATTTAGAATTAGTTTTCTTCCCTTTTTTCTTCTCTTTGATCTTGCCTAAGGATTGAGCCAATGTCTCTGCTACTTCCATTGCTTCTGGACTAAAATTTGTGCCTTTCTCTTGAACTGGTGTTTGAAATCTATGTTCTGCATCTAAAGTCCTCCCCTGTTTGGAAGAATTTTCAGCTTCTCCTTCTTGATCATCAAATTGAACACCCTTATCCTCCATAGCCTTTTCCAGTTTCTTTACTTTCCTCACCAAAGTGATGACAGCTTCAGTGAGTGCTTTGTTAGACTTCTCCAAAGTAGTCACTTTCTTAAGCAAAATGGGAACTAATGTTTGAATATCTTCCACAGACATTGAGGCACATTCCTCCTCCTGTGCAGGACTTGGAACATGTGATGGAGGGGACTGTGGAATAGGTGTAGGTTGTCTCTCAGCAGATGAAGGATTGGGTTGTGGTGAAGGTGTTGGTGTAGGTGTGGGTGTGGGAGTTGGGGATCTTGGTTGTTCCTGAGATTGCTCCTCATCAGATGACTCTTGTATATCCTCAGATGTACCTGCATTGTTAGTACCAACAAGCATAGCAGGAAGTAAAGGCCTATGGGCCCCTTTGAAATTTCTCTTCATGTTAGCAAATAATTTTGATGTGAAAACCACACACTCATATGTTTGCACTTTGTTTGAAGTTTCAAAGTTTAAAACCATTTGCAGAAACCTAGGATACATCAAAAACTTTGGCTTTTTAGCATTGGACTCCATGCCTTCAAAAATAAGTTTTGAAAAGTTAAATTTCCTTCCAAGTGATAGGCAAACCAATGCAGAAGCAATTTTGCTTCCAAATTGATCCCATCCACCACTCTTGGGACTTAGGCATTGGAGCAGGTGATGAACTAAAAACCTCCACTGTGGTGTGAAATAGTTTTTCCAAAAAGTAAAAGAACCATCAGTGGGATAACCGATGTTTTGCATTCCTTCTAAAATTTCCTCACGTGGCAAAGTAAATTCCCCTGAGGCATCATCCAATTGGAGACTACTCCTAATGGAAGCTTCAGTAACAGTAAAAGCCATGGTGTCCCATCATCAAGAGTCTCAGAGGTAACCGACCTCCAGAACTGCTTGACAAGGGACACATAAATAGTGGGATTATGAAGTAAAGCATACCGAATATGTGAGCCACGCATAAAATCCACAATTTGTTCGAAGCCCTCACTTTGAGTTGGTTTCTTCAAGAAGCCAACCTGATTGTGCTTGTCAACAAACTTTAGAGAAGCCATCGATAAGCAAATGATTTGAGTCTGGTTGAGAATTTGTTAGGGTTTGGCGTATATGAAATATAAAAGCAGAGTAGTTAGCCGAAAATAACGATGTTCAAATTTAGAAGTAAATAAAGATAAAAGTGAAAAAGATTTGACAATTTTATCCTTATATACCTCTTATTCTCGAAAATTCTTAACGGTAATATTTTTATATAAAAAACACGTTATTTTGACTGACCAGACCTAACGGTAATATTTTAATTACCAAATACACTACCAGACTTAAAGTTGGTCAACCCGACTTAATCATCCACTTACCAGACTTAACCAAGGAAGTTGACTTACACATTGATTTAACAATCGCCAGATTTCACATCTTCACCAATCCAAGTTTTTCTGCAAATGTTAGATCCAACAGCCAGAAAAAGAGACAAAGCAAGCAAAATTGCAAGTAAATGCAATTAGAAAAACTACCAGATTTAAAAATTTAAAGCTACCCGACTTTAATACACTGTACATTTAACCTCCCCTTAAATGTACATTACCTCCCCTTAATTGCATTTTTTTTTATCTCAAACTAACAACGATACTTAACTTAAAAAAAATAAAACTTTGGTCAACTTTCCAAAAGTACCATAATTAACTCAATGCCTGCAAGGAGTTAATTCATACACCAACCGAGCATTTAAGAGCCTTAAACCTTGATATTCTCTATAAAAGGCCCCTTATAGTCAACACCAAATCATCTTATATCAAAGAGAAAACTTGTTCAACATAATGGATTCTACCCCCATCAAACATCTTGGAGATTTCATCCGACTCGTCTTCTGAGTCATCTGATGGAGGATGGGAAGGCTATTTTCCACCTGGCTACACCTCACGCCTAAGGAACAAGATATCAAAGAAGACAATGCTTAAACGTTGGCTAGCTTCTTATGATCTTACTGCAAAAGAACCAGAGGATGAAGCAGTAGAGGCTTCAAAAAAATGTGTCTTCTAAGAATAGCATTGTGTTGCCTCATCCAAAACCAAACAAGCAGGTTCTAGGACTCTTAAGCCCAAAAGTGAGAGATCTACTTGGGGAGAAAGGGACCAAGAAAACCATGCTTGACTTGAAGGACAAGGGAAAAAGGAAGAAGTAGGTGTTGGCGTTTGGCTTGTTTATGTTTAGGCTTTTATCTTATTTTGCGTTGTAGGCTGCATCCTTGAATGTAACTTGTTGATTATGAATAAAAACTCCATGGTCTTTTTGTTTCATTTTGCCATAAATAAATTATTAGCAACAATAAAGAGTTGACAACTGCAAAACAAAGTTAAGCACAAAACACAAAGAAACAATCGTACTAGAAAAGTTGAAAACCATTAAACTACTAAAAATAAGAAGAACAAAAAATAAAACTACAAGACTTAAAAAAAATTCCAAGTACTGGAAGTATACAGACTATACAAAACATAAGAAGAGAAATCAATTTCTCTTAACAATCCAGGCCTGAGTAGGCTTGGGTCCGCCTTGTGGATCAACATATTTAAAAGTCTTATATGAAACTGATCCACTGTTGCTTAGGGATTTATAGGTATATTCATTCTTGAATGGATCCCAAGACCAACATGCTGAGGTCTTAACAGCAGAACCCCCATTACCCTTTACAGCATTAGAATTTGAAGGTTGTGCTGTATTCTTAGCAATTGGTCTCCTCACAGGTGAATGAGATTTATGAAAATGGTTTCTTTGATTATATGTATTCACCTGTGGTTTGTGGAAAAGCTGTCTGGGTCTTATTTGATTAGCATAACCAGAATTGACTTTAGGCCTCACAGAATTTAAATTTTGCCTACCCGAATTAAAGTTCCTCAAACCAGACTTAATATTTGGTCTACCAGAATTAATGTTAAAGTTTGGTCGGGTAGAGTTAACATGTTGGGCTGGTCTGGGGACAAATTGGTTGGCATGATTGATTCTGTTAACCTTATTCCACGCTAGTTTACTATTGACATTACCAGTATTCACATTCATTCTTTTAAGCTCAGCCTCTCTTTTCATTCTCTTCTCATGAAAGTCACAATCTCTAATCAAGTGACTTAGACTTCCACAAACAAAACATCTCTTAGAAGTGTAAGTGTAACTACTCCTAACTTCTCTGTGAACTCTATCATTTTTGGGTGACTCATTCATTGCAACAGATTCCCTAGGAGATTTTATGTGGTTGACACAACTAGGTTTAACTGTTTGGGGTTTTGGTTTAGTCACAATAGGTTCACTTTCCTTAACAATCTTAGGTTCAGGACTCTCTTTTACTTCACTTTTTGACTCAGACTTAGAGTTTTCAGAGACATCACCAATGGATCCTTCAGTGTCATTAGTTTGACAAGTAGAATAATCACTGGTTTTGTCATCTGAGGTGGTTGATTCAGGCATTTGAGGACCTCTTTTTCCATATACAAATAAAGAGTCATCTAACTCCTCTTTTTCAAGAGGAGTATAGTCTCCACTCAATGGATGTGGAACTCCCTTGAAATCATCAGCCTTAACAAACCGATTATATAAAGGTTTACCTTCATAGTCATCCTCTCTATGCTTAAATATAGCCTTTTTCTCATCCTCCTCATACCCTAAGCCATGTTTCTTATTTGACCTTACTTGAGAATCCCAACATTTAAACAGATTGTTATTAGAGTTATTCCACTGATCAATACGTTTTCTCAAATCATCCCTCTCTTTTTGTATTCTTAGGCCAAGTTGTCTATATCTTTTAATTTTTTCATCTTGTGCATATATTTTATTAGCCTGAAAGAATAATTTTTCGTTTAAATCAGCATGTTGTTTCTGAAGGGTGCCTTTTTGTGCTTCTAATGTTTTTAGAGCATTTTTATAAGCTAAAATTTGTGCTTCTTGGTCACCTATCAGTGTCAACTGCTCATCACACAAAGCCTTAACATGATTATAGGAATCAGTACATAATTTGGAACATAATGGTACCTCATTACTAGAACCAATGGCCATGAGTGCATGACTGGACTCTTCATTCTCCTTTGTGTGCTCATTCCAGTTAATAGCTCCAGCTTCCAATGTTACCATACTCATCTGGTTCCTTTCCAGCTTGTCATCCTGTTCATCTTTCTTCCTATACCCATCAGCAGACTTCTCCGTGCAGTCTCTAGCAAAGTGTCCATTCTTATGACAATTGTAGCATTCAACTGTCCTTCTAGTGTACCCAACTGGAGACTTGTTATTGAACTTAATAGACCTCCCATACTGCTTTTGAAACCTTTTTACCCTCAGAGCAATCATGGCAATGTGCCATTTGATGTCCATCTCTTCTACCTCAGCATCATTTATCTGCTCCAAATCTTCACTGATAAAGCTCTCATCTTCTTGTTGATTGGCGAAGAATGAGTGAATCACCTCATCTGCAAAGCCTGTAGGAGCAGTTCTTTCCCTTGTAGAAGCTTCATAAACACCAGACTTAACACTGCCAGACTTAATCTTGTGAGTGCTGCCTTTGCTTTGAGACACAAAAGCAACATTTGAAGAACTAGGAGATGCCTGAGTGGTTTCATTGATGTCCCGTTCAAAAATCCTAAGATTGTTGTACAGGTCATCTGGGGTCATTGAGTCAACTTCATCCTTCATCCTCATAGTCATTGACACATTTGCCCATTCTTGAGGTACAGACCTAAGAAACTTGTGATTGGCATCCTCATCAGATACAGCAGCACCATGTGCCTCTAGTTGTGACAGAAGATGTTGAAATCTGTCATAACCCTTTTCCAATCCTTCAGCCTTTAACACACTGAATGTTTCAAATTGCTGTTTAAGAACAGCCTTCTGCATCTTTTTAGAGTTTGCATTCCCTCCAAAACATTTCTTAATGGCCTCCCAAATCTCCTTGGCATCTATCATACCATGAAACCTTTGTAGATGCTCCTTTGGAATAGCCATAAGCAGCAAGGTTCTGGCCTTCTTCTCCTTTTCCATAGCCCGTATCTCCTCAGCAGTCAATGCTGGTAATATTCTAATCTGCCCATCTGTACCAACTGAAACCTTTTTCTTTGAATTTCCCTTCTGAATAACCTTCCAAACTTCACTGTCAATGTACTCCAAGTAATGTTCCATCTCCATGGCCCATATATCATATTCTTCTCTCTTCAGTATTGGAAGCTTAATGTTGGATATGGTGGTGGTTGTAGGGATGGTTGGTTGTGATTTAGAGGTGCTGGTTTCAGGGTTTTCTTCTTCATGATTTGATCTCTCATCCTCACTATTATGGTTTGAAAAAGTTTCAGTGTTGATAGGCTTCTCAATACTAGACATTGTGTAGGGTGAATTGATTGAGAATTTGTTTGTGGTGTTGTATTCTTCAAATTCAGAGTCTCTCTAAAGGCTCTGATACCACTTGTTGGTCCACGTATTGTATGGATCTCTAAGTAGCCTTTAATTACTTAGTGGATGACTTGAATAAATCCAAATCAATCCAAGTGAGAAACTCTTACACAACTGTTAGTGTTAACGCGGAAAATTAACAAGAACAATGAAGAACACAGAGTTATCACTAACTTTGTATATTTCACTAACTCACACAATTCGTACGTACATAATAATGATCCTTAGGGTTCCTTTTATACTTGAAGGAAACCCTAATTACAAAACCGTGTGAAAAGATATTTACGTATCTTCTATAAAGATACCTAACTCATACATATCCTTTCCTAACTTAATACTAACAAACTTTCCTAACTTTACTGACCCGACTTAACTATTAAGTCAACAAGACTTAACATAACTACCAGACTTAACTAACAACCAGACTTAATATCATAGCTACCAGACTTAACTTAAGTTTGTTCTTCACTAAGTCTTCTTCGTACCTTGTGATAATTCCCAACAATCAGTCTCAGTGGCGAGTGGTTTGGGTTTAACCACCTTACTGGACCGACCCTTCTTTGTCTTCTTCACCTTCTTTGTAGGCGAAGGTACTGGTGAAACAGTATTTTCACCCTGATTTATCACCAACATATAGTCGGTCAGGGCGACTGGTTGTACCTCAGTGATGCCACTAGTATAGTTGGCCTTGTGTAAGACGTCAGGTTTTGAACCTTCAACGTCAGGCCTAACATAGTCAGGGCCTAGTAGGTCCTGAAGCACACAGGAAATGAATCTAGGGTAAGCCATGTGTCTTTGCCTAGACTTTCCTGAGAGCTTGGCGACGAGGTCACGGAAGATTATTCCTCCGATGTCAATTTTTCTACCCTCCAGGAGACTGAATAGCATCAATTGTTGTGATGAATTCAACTGCTCCGTGGAGGATTTATTCCCTCCAAGGACCTGAATGACAAATGTCATCATGATCCTCCAGACAGGGTGAAACCAAGTTTTGACTATTGGAGCTTTGTCCAATAGAGCTCCTGCGGCCATCTCAGGCCTCTTAGGGTCATGAGGTCCAAGTAAAAGTAGTTCGGCCTTTACCTCTTGGTCAGTGGGGTTGGCCTCAAAACTTTCAGTGAAGTTAAGGCATGTGGCCTTAATGAAATTTGAGTAGTCCAGGGAGAGGGTCCTTCTCCCATTCATCACAGTGAATGTGATTATGGACTCTTTGGTGTCCTCAGGGCTAGTTGCCACTGCAGTGCACCAAAACTCCCTCAGGTAGTCATGATATATGACTGAGGGGGTCTTTGTAAACGCCGTAGCTAGGAAGCAGTTTTGTAGATACTTAACCACAGTCCTGTACGCCCAAAACTTTTGGGGGTAGGCAAAATTTCCTACCACGTTGTTTTTGGTAAGGTCTACGCCCTCCATTGTGTATTCCACATTTGGGGTGAGTTTGATAGCATTTGAAGAAGCCATTTTTGTGTTGGGAGGTCTGGGTTTACAAACAATGGAGTGGGTTTCTAAGTGCTAAGAACACACACAGATTTTTTGCTTGAAAGAAAAGGGCAAGAATTTGCTTAAGATTTCTAAAAAAACGTGTGTGTTTTTTGTTTGTGGGGTATTTATAGGGAAGTGAAATGGAGGGTATTTTAGGCATTTAGGCGGTTATTATCTCAAAAGATATTATTTTGAAAAACGTTTTGAATAAAAATGTTTGAGATCCGCATTTAATGCCCAACCCCCCCCCACTATCCCTGTTTGGCGCAATTGTCTAGGCAAACAGTTGCGCCGTCTAAAAAAAGTATAATTTGCAGAGCTGAGTCATCACATATCTGTAATGTGATTGGAGAAGCATTTAATACCAAGTGGGAATGTGGTGGCCCATGAGGTGGATGCCAGAAAGGCTAAGGAACAAATATTCTTATATTAAATAAGAATTCAGTTACCAACCTCGGAAATTTACTAACTAGATACTTAGAGCATTTAAGTTAGCATTGAATGTCTTCTGAGGGCCCTGAATGACTCTTCATTCAGTGAACCAGTTTATTCAGGACTTGGGTTTATTCCTGATGGTTCAAAGGTTCAGGAACTTGGGTTTAGTTCCTGAGGTTTAATGGATCAGGAACTTGGGTTTAGTTTCTGAGTTCCAAAAATTCAGGAACTTGGGTTTAGTTCTTGAGGTTCAGTGATCCATTTCATTGAAGAACACATTGACTCAGGGACCTGGGTTTTTAGAATTTACACTTATTTGGATGGAATCAATCAGTGGACTGATTCTCAATATCCAACATTCCTAGTTTAGCTTTCAGTCTTGTGAAAGTTGGTTCATCCAATGGCTTGGTGAATATATCAGCTAGCTGATATTCAGTAGGAATGAAGTGTAATTCTATGTCACCATTCATGACATGGTCCCTGATGAAATGATATCTAATATCAATGTGTTTTGTTCTCTGATGAAGAACAGAGTTGTTTGAGATGGCAATTGCACTTGTATTATCACAAAAGATGGGAACCATCATGTACTGAATTCCATAGTCACTGAGTTGACTTTTCATCCAGAGTACATTTGCACAACAACTTGCTGCTGCAACATATTCAGCTTCATCTGAGGATATGGCAACTGATTGTTGCTTCTTAGCACTCCAACAGACTAGTTTTCCACCAAGAATTTGGCAGGAACCTGAGGTGCTTTTTCTGTCCATGTTGCATCCAGCATAGTCAGAGTCTGAGTATCCTTTAAGATCAAGGCCTGAACACTTTGGATAATATAATCCAAGGTTTGGAGTACCTTTCAGGTACCTGAATATCCTTTTCACAGCAGTGATATGAGATTCTCTTGGGTCAGATTGATATCTGGCACATAAGCAGACTGAGAATTGGATATCAGGCCTTGATGCAAGTAAATACATCAGTGATCCTATCATTCCTCTAAAAAGAGTTTGATTTACTGGTTTATCAGTAAGATCAGGACCAAGGTTGTTTAGAGGTACCATGGGAGTCTTGACTGAGGCACAGTCACTGAGCTCATACTTTTTCAGTAGGCTTTTGACATACTTCTCTTGACTGATAGAGGTTCCTTTATTAGTCTACTTGATTTGCAGCCCAAGGAAGTAAGTCAGTTCTCCCATCATGCTCATTTCAAATTTCTTTGCCATCAGTTTTTCAAACTGTTTGCAAAGTTTATAACTTGTTGAGCCAAAGATGATGTCATCAACATACACTTGTACATGTATGACATCATTATTTGCCTTATAGATAAACAGGGTGTTGTCTATCTTGCCTCTGACAAATTTTTTTTGGATCAGGAAGGCTGAAAGAGTTTCATACCATGCCCTGGGAGCTTGTTTCAGTCCATAAAGGGCTTTGTTAAGCTTACAGACATAGTCAGGAAACTCATGGCTTTCAAATCCAGGAGGTTGCTGAACATAAACTTCTTCTTTCAGTGAGCCATTTAAGAATGCACTTTTAATATCCATTTGGTACACCTTGAAGTTCATGTATGTAGCAAAAGCAAGGAAGATTCTGATGGCTTCTATCCTTGCTACTGGTGCAAATGTTTCTTCATAGTCAATGCCTTCTTGTTGATTATAGCCTTTGGCTACAAGTCTGGCTTTGTTTTTAATGACTATGCCATTTTCATCAGATTTGTTTTTGAATATTCATTTCATGCCAATGACTGAAACATCTTCAGGACATTTGACCAAGGTCATTACCTTGTTTCTGTCAAATTGTTCCAGTTCATCATTCATGGCCTGAACCCAACTTGGATGATTAAGTGCTTCCTCAACACTTTTGGGTTCAATTGTGGAAATGAAGTCCACAAATAGGCATTCATTGGCTGAGGCTGCTCTCAGTTGTGCAACCATGCATCTTGTGAGCATGCCTTCAGTAGGCTCACCAATTATATTGACAAGTTCTATATCCTTAGACCTAGTCCAACTGTCCTGAGGTATTGGAAACTGATTAGAACTTGTAGAAGCCTGATTGGTAGGATCAGGATCAGACACATGATAATTTTCAACATTTTGAGTGTCTGAGTGAGTTGACTCATCACTGTGATTGTTTGGTTCCTGAGTACTTTGTTCAGACTGAATGATTACATCAGTACTTTGTGCTTCAACAAACTCAGTGATGGTTGGGTAAGGAAGGTTGTGAGGGATGATGTAATAGGAGATGTCAGCATCTGCTTGGTACTGAGTGGAAGGACCATTTTCAGGATGATGTTCATCAAGAGGGTATCTTGATAATTCATCAATACCTATCTCTTCCACTGAGTTGTTAGAAACACTGATTGTGTCACACCTCGCCAAGGCGGAAATGCAAGTGTAACTTCATGGATATCATCACAACACATGGTGTCTAAATAGAGAATTTCTACATGCACATAAATAGAGCAAAGTACAGACACAAAGTGTCGTAACGATACCCCAAAAGAAAATAACCAAAACAAATCTCCAAAGGTATCCTCAATAAAACATAAAGTACTAGTCGAAAGATATTAAAGTATCACAATCAAAATCAAACATATTCAAATCAAAACATGAAGATAAATCATTCTCAAATGCAACTAAGTCTCGTCTAGTCGCTTCGCTCTACCTTAGCCTTAGAATGCTCACCTGAAAATGATGCTTAAAACGTCAACATAATGTTGGTGAGGTTCATAGGTTTAAGACACATAATATATCTCAGGCAACCAGTTCACTGTGATTATAAAACATAGCAGGACAATAAGACTAGTCATTATAATAGATAGCATGCAATCTCAGTCATTCAACCAACATATCACTTAAGGGACACAAGGGACGGAACGTGCCCACGATCCAAATAGCAATATCCAACATCAATTGGGACGGAACGCGCCCACGATCCAAGTTCACAATAATGGGTAAACCATACCCTCTGATCAGACCACACAGAATAATAGTGAGTAGAGCTACTACTCTCCAATTGGATAATGGGAGCATAGCTACCCTCCAAATGGACCACACATAATCACCACACAATAATCTCATAACATGCAATACACGTATAATAACACTTACAAGTCCATGCATTTACGACCACATAATCACAGTAACTCAAAAATATTTCAACACAAGCATCATTCCCATCCCAAGTTAAAACAAAGTAAAAATGGAACTATGAAACTCACCTCAAACTTTGCAGCTTCCAAATTATCAATCACAAATCTATACAACAAAATAAGATCACATTACACGCAACCAAGCTAAAAGCTATAGTCCATGTAGCACACATATGATGGATGTCTAAGGTTCATGTAAACCACCATGGATCACCTAGACTCCATACTAACCACTACCAAACACTTACACTCACTAAATCCCTTGCATACACTTTTTCAGAATACGCAGATTTTTGGGGTACTTCTACCCACATGAAATCACAAAAAAATAAGCTCTACAACTCACAACAAAATTCACCATGGTCTTTCATGAGCATACAAGCTCCTCCCAGAAGGCCATGCACTAAAAACACACACAAGTGCTCTTTGAAAAATCAAACATGAAAACTATCCAGATTCGGATCTGAACACACACCAAAATGTTTTGACCTAACAAACATATTTTCACAACTTATTAACGCATACCCTTCGCGTGGAAGTCAAAGGGAATATAGAAATAAATTTCTCCAGAAGGGCTAACCCTAATTACACTTTTAAAACCACTTTTTACCTCAATACTTTTAACCTAAATCTGTCCCGGTCTAACAGCTTTGACACCTTTACTCGCAAAAATCATTAGACTGACTTCCGGACTTCAAAATCGCTCGTGGCCGAACTTTTTGGAAAGAACGTTCTCTGAACTACAATTTAGAGTCAAGAATCATCAATGAACTCATTTCCATCTATTAAATATCTTCGTATCTTTACAGCACTATGAATCTGTGAAAAACTCTAACTCATTAACTAATATGTTTTATGCCCAAATCTCTTCACCAATCATCATTATATTACTAATTATTGATCCCAACATGTTTTATATCAATAATTTACAGAAGTAATGATAAACCCTAATCCATCATATCCTTGTTACATGAATTATAATAATTAATTGGGATAATTACTAAAATAGCCTGATTGCCCAAGTGCTAAGAGTATCCGGCCCGCTCACAGAAAATTCCCCCTTAGCCCAGGGCAACTGATCCGACGGACCACAGGACGCCACGTCACCGACCAGAGTACCTCAACAACTGTTGCTACGATGTATAAGGGATGTATTGTATTTTGGGCAACTTTTGAATTTTGGGCAACAAATACATGAACAAAAGGATATTTTGGTCATTTTACGTGCATTAAAATTAGGCAGTTTTTTTTTAAATATATTAGCCTGTAATTCGATAATTCGATTACAATTCATTACAGAAAACACATCAATACACAAACAGCTTCTTTTCCATAGACAAAGCGTCACACAAGTAACAAATCATAATTCCTTAACACCCTGTAATTCGATATGCCGATTCAGTTGTACCGTTGTAAAATCGTTGTTCGATCTACAGTGAAGTTGCTTGCAGAAGTCAAAGAAATTTTGTCGAAGGATAAAAAGCGGGAAAGGTTGTTTAGAAACACAGTCTTTGGTCCGTGGTTGGATATTTGGTTTTTCGATAATGACTGCCCTTTGATGCATTTTGTTTTACAACATCAGGTAAAAGTTTCTAACATATCGTCCGATTCCCCACCATTGCAGTTCAAAATTGGGGATGATTTGTTCAAAATTGGGGATGATTTGTTAGAGTTCGGGCGTAAGGAATTTTGTTTAATAACAGGGTTTCGATTTGGGAAAGTTTGTAAAAATGAAAATAAAGCAAATGCATTTCGTGACCGCGTATTTCCAGAAAAAAAGACAGATGGTATAAAAACTGTATATGGCAGTGATTGTTTGAAACTACTTAAAGATCCAAATAGGTTCTTAGCTCTTTCGGATGAGGATGCTATTAGGTTGTGTCTTTTGATAGTTGCTATGTTGGTGTTTATGGGTATTGAAGAAAGGAATTGTATCCCTAATCATATACTGTCTTTGGTGGAGGACTTTGATGCTTGGAACGTTTTTCCCTAGGGTGAATACATGTGGCATAAATTTTATCAAAGGACTGTGAATGTTGTTGAGAGACACAGACCAGTACATTTGGAGAAGTTGGAAAAAAACCCATATTATAATGCGACATACAATCTATACGGTTTTGCTTGGGCTTTCAAGGTATGCCATACTTTCTACTCTGTACTAAAGTTCAATACTATTGTTATATATATGTATCCGGTGTACAAAATGTTTGTATCTGTTTTCTATCCATTACTAGGTTTTTTGTATTAGATATATATTGAATATATAGTTTTGAACACGGTAATAACATGCAGTTTGAGCATTTTTCTTTTCCACATTATATACATTTTAAACAACCACATATTTCAGATATGGATTTTGGAGACATTTCCTAAAAGCGGCAACTGGTGGGCGAAAGACACGAACGTCATTCCACGAGGTCTTGCTTGGTCTAAATGTCAAAAGTTTCGAAGATCAGACCATATAACACTATTTGGACCTGTAAGCACCGCACTATCTTTGAAGGCTAATTTGTTGGACCCTTATTTAAATTTGTTCACATACAAAGTTATTTACTATTTGTTTTTTTAGGAGTCAGTTCCTATTAAGGCACTTTATGCCACCAAACGCGAATTGAGACAACCGTGGTGTATTGCCAGCATCCCCTTTATAAAGGGTTTGTCTGATTCAGACCTGTCAAGTGCAGAGGAAGACCAACAACCTGATAGCGCAGAGGATGATCACCAACCTGCTAGCGCAGAGGATGACCGCCAACCTGATAGCGCAGACGATGACAACCAACTTCGTAGATCAGAGGATCACCAACAAGCTGGTAGCGCAGACGATCAACATGAAGCACCAAGTTTAGAAACTTTAGATAAAAATAATGTTGAAAACGCAAAAGGTGTCCAATCAGGCGAAGGCCAAGATGAAAAGAATTTTGGAACAAATCCTATTTTGGGCAAGATATTTGATTTGCAAATTGATATTTCGTTGATAGCGAAGCACGTAGCGTCTGTCCCTAAACAAGACATTCGCGAGGTGCTTCAGAAGGTGAAAACAAAATTTTTAGAGTTAGAGACAGTTATTAACGAAAATACCGATGATCCAGATTTTCCAGTCAAGTCTGATGTCAACCCTGATATTTACATGGTTTATATTCACCTTATATGTTTTATTCTCCTAACATTATACGAAGATCAATTCCTCGTTAAGTAACCTTATCTCATTTTGTCAACTACAGACCCCGTCATCACGTTGTGAAGATGATGTTGATAATGGTGTTACGCGCCGAGATGTTGATGATGATCATGCTGATGATGATGTCGATCATGCGCATCCAATGGAAGTTGACAATCCTGTTTGTTTAAAGGTTTACTTTTACTTTGTGTTTTTTTGGCATACGTTTATAAGTATCTCATTTCCCCGTTAATGTTTACCCTTTAATCTTACATTTAATTCATTAAATGTTGTATTATTTTGTCAACTACAGGCCACGCCATTAGCTTGTGAGGCTGATACTGGTGTTACGACCAGTGTTGCAGCCCATCACATGGAAATTGACATGGATGTTGGGCAGCAAGGCTACAACGAATCTCAGGTGGGTGGGATGGACGTTCTTGTAAAAGCATGTGAATTAGGGGTTACTCCTGACTTCCCTACTCTTGATCATCATCAACCTGCGAATCCAGTTGTGGCATCCCATGAGAAGGACATTAATCAAACAACATCCTTCGTCTACGGTGATGTATGTTATCTTGAAAAAAATACTTTTGCAAAATACAACCTTCCTTGTTTGCCTATTTATTTATACATCTTTATTGTACCAGTATCATCCGGTGGTGTATGATGATGTCATGAGTTATATAAACGACGGAGCGGATGTGACTAGTGTTTCGTTAGAAGAAGTACCGTTTGATAATGAAAATGGTAAGGGTGTTGAGAATGCAAATGCTATTTTCGTGCATAAAGAACACACAACCCCATTGCAGACATATGTTGAGGTACTTGGTTTACTTTAAATTTAAAAAGGTTACTAATTGTTCCTTTCTATGTCTTGTGGTCGGTGTTAATTACAACCTATGCTATGCAGGAAGACCAAACAACACCATTTCAACAAACAGTCACCAACCATGGGTTTGCAAATGTGGTCGGTCCCAATGACAAACCTTGCTTGCACTCTGTTTTTTCTGAACGTAAAAAGAAGAAAATCCAAAAGAAAAAAAATGCGCATAAAGTTGCTCTAGTGGCTAAAGCCTTTAAATCAAAGCACGATAAGTTTTTTGAATCTCTGAATTCAGAGAACGTCCAATCCGCACGACTGACCAGAGCAGCTACTTGCAGAAAGAAGTTGATTGAGCCTATAGTCATTTTAGATGTAAAGCACCGTAAAACATTGATACTGAAATCACTATCTGGTTGGCCTATGCTAATATATGGTATGTGTCTTTTCAGGACGTATCTGGAAACCCAAGAACTCGGTCAATTACTGAGTTCTATTCGGCCAACCCAGATCCTTTTGTTGAGGTAGTCTGATTTGTTATTCTTAAATTAACAATATTATGATTCGTTTATTGTTAATAATTTATTTGTTTATTTTAGGATCTGACTCGACATCCCAAATTGAAAAAGGACAAGGTGTCTCTGCCTGATTCGCTTCGTGTTTATTTAAAGCAAAAAAAAACAAAAAGCTATAAGTTTCCATGGGGCGGTCGTAACATTGTTTCTGATATGAAATTTTGGCTAGCGTTGGCATGTCTTGAAGATTGTAAAGGCGGTTGCCTGTATGACTATGTAAGGAACCATCATCACTATCTGGTCAAATACATTTGTATATACTTTTGATTGAGTAACCACTATAAGTTTTATAATTTTTGTTTTGTGTACACAGCACTTGGATATATGGTTTGACCTTATGTGGTCACTTAGACCAAGCAATGCTGATTGGACCTTGGCAGGTTCTCTGTTCGCCCGACATATCTTGGCTGGTCAGATGTACAGTCATTATTCAGATGGAACAAGCTACCCTGTGGCTTGGCGAGATGTTGAAAAGGTTAGTTTGCCACAATCCTTTTTAAATATAATTTTAAGTGTATGCATATTAATATGTACATTTCTTTGTCTATATTAGGTTTATTTCCCCGTGAATGAACCTGATAAACACTGGTGTCTCGCTGAGCTTCACCTACGTAGTGGTGTTGTTTCATTTTATGACACTCTTGGGTTGGTACATGGCAATGGTGCACGGTGGTGGAGAACTTTGAAAAGAATTTTGCCAAAACAACTTACCATGTATCTGGTTCAGCAGGGTATATTGGCGAGCAAGGGCATATCAGCCGAGGAATATAAAATAACATACCAGTGTCCTGCAGTCCCGAAACAAGCAGACGTATATGGCGATTGCGGTGTATGGGTATGTATTATTTTATATAGATTATGCCGCAACCAACCACTGAAAGTAGATGACCCGCTTCAAACAGCGGTAGCATACCGTGAGCGGATGCTTCAATACTTCTGGAAGCACAAGGAGTTAATAAACAATGTTTAATGGTATTTGGAAGGTAGTAGAGTTGATTTATAAATCTGTAACCCAAAATACAATTTACTATTATCTAGTAATCGTAGTAATCGTATGTTTAGAAAGTTTGTTATATTTATTTATAGAAGAGATTGATGTATATCTCTTCACACGTTTTCTTGTATGACGGGTAAGGTTAAGGAGTTCTTGTTAGTATAAAAGAAACACCCGTCTATGAGTTATGTACAAAGAATCTATAATCAGTGTCAAGCTATGAGGAATAAGATAGTTTAATTCAAGAAAAAACTTTGTGATTTGGTGTTGATCCCAGATGAGGCCTTGATAGATCTTTGTTAATTATATTAGATATGAATGTAAAACAATATGTATAGAAACTGTGTAGGATCGTGCCTCTTGATAGATATTTGAGCCAAAAGAACTTTTACATAGCTTATTTAAACACAAGCCAACTACTATGAGAATCTCTGTATAATAAACTTGTGCTTATGCGGAAACTAAACACAAGAGTTGAAGAAGACAATGACTAAAAGACTTTGATCCTCTATGGATCTTGTATTAACTATTTTCTTTGGAATTGGATGCAAAACACAATGTCGTATGTTTCTCTTCCTAAAATAACAAACATACAAAAAATACGCCATGACCAGCAGTAACAAACACTGCCAGCAGAAACTAAACAATGCTACCAGCAGGAACCATGACCGGCAGAAACCAACACTGCCAGCAGGAATCAAACTACACTAACAGCAGCAACGAAAATAAACATTATTCTAATATTTCCTAACAAACTGTTATCGAATTGACACAATATTAAACACAATTGCATTTGTATTATATACTGACACTCACAAATATTGTCTAGTACACTTACACATGTTAAAACGTTAACACTTATTTCATACATTTATGTGAACAGGTTTACCTCCGGTTTGAGAAGGTATGAAGTTATTGATCCAGCATCGTCGTTTGACATGTTTTCAGTGTGGCTTCGAAGTCTAGTGTCATTCGCCTTTGGAACCTTGTTACCGTCATCAATGGAAGGTGTTCGTTAACATGTAAGCTTCAAGAGTGTGGTGTTTCGATCTTTTCCTAGATCAGAGAATGAATTCACAATAATAAAGCTCATACTTGCGTGTTCCCCCTTGCTGAAGATGGTTTATATCAAGCTGTTTGATTTGAGTTATGATGAGGCCGAAAATGTGAGGATGAATTGGGAGTTGGCTAAGAACCTGTTGAAACTCCACCGAGCTTCCCGCACAGCGTTGGTTGTTTTCTTTTAGTCTTGTAGTTTATGCATGTATGGGTTGAATACTCTATGACAACCAACTTCGTATTTTGTTGTTTGCTATTACCTTATTAGTTATTACCAAATACTGTATAAAGATTTATAAAAATTGTTTTATTCCAAAAGTTTTAGCAAAAACTGCTTAAAGCAAGACGACATTGGAGTTCAATTGGGTTTAATGACCACAGTTGTTTGGTACTCAAAAGGTCTATTTAAGTTGCCCAAAATAGTTATGGCATAACTATTGTTGCTCTATTGTTATTTTGGTACGTTGTTAAGTAAATCTAATGAATCAACTTCCAAAAGGTAGATCACTTTCCAATGCAGCCCTTGCGCTACTGTTCACACAATGGAAATCCACTTTATTTTAAAAAAAAATTTAATGCCACTTGATACTTTAAGCATAATTAATGAGACTCCTATATATTCTTCTGAACGCCTGACGACTAAAATACTGAAATGTTGTCTAGCCACAACGATGCATCAATTTAAAGTTGCCCATCTTTTTTACATTGCACAATTTTATTAAACGTTGCCCAATTTTGCCATGTAGGTTACTCTACAGTTCACACAAATACATCTACTGTATTTTTTTAAATGGCACTTCAACCAGTAGGTTTAATCATAATCAATTAGACTCCAATATATATGTGTCATCAACTTTATTTATTGTTTCTACTTTGCAAACCCATATATTGTAAGGTTTTTAAAATGGAAAAACGTTGTATTTTTAAAAATAAATACGCAACAATATTTTAGATAATAGGTCATCAAATACGCACAACAATCTTTTACCAAGTAGAAAACCCTACCACAGTAACATAAAAAAATGAAAAAAACATAAAACAATTACAAATCTACCAAATTAAAAATAAAGTGCACAACAATCTTTTAGAAAATACGTAATTACGTTACAAAATATTGTGGTGTTTGGGCGAGAAGTCGCTTAAAAGAAGTCGTTTTATTATACGCATGCCATTTGAATAACCGGACTGAAGTCAGCATTACTTTTGTCTATATACCACTTCGTATGGTTACTTTTGTCAATATACCGCCTTGGTCTTTTAACTTCTTCCCACCGTTACTATGTCCTTCATGTTGTAAGGAGTCTTTTGATAATCAGGTGCAAGTATGGCACTTTATGCAACAAAATTGCCTCCTGTATCTCCAAGAAAAAGTGCTCTTCCCATTCTATATCTCCCTTCCGTGGTTTTGGGAATGCTTGCAGAGACGCCCTTCTGCACAAAAACGGTTCGAAATGCACCATATTGTTCGAAAGGACGCTCAAGAATGTTATGGAAGGGTGTTTAGATGATTGGGATTTGTAGAGCGTTATGGTTTATGGTTATTAGTCGTCATTTAAGAACGACTAACTGCTATTAGTAGTCATTTAAGAACATGTGTGGGCCGTCAGATGACCCTCTTGACGATGCTTGCTAACCCACGTAATGTGTGAGCACATACTTGAATTAACGAGTATGTAAATGATGATCATCAGCAAATGACGTTTTGTCATTGAGTGAAGACCGTGGTTATCATATATGGTAAGCAACTTTATACTGTTATTCAGCAACCAGTTGTAAAAAAACGATAACATCTTCAACTTGTCTCAAACGGTGGTTGTGAGTTCGATCGCTGTGACACTCTGTATTATTCTATGTGTTAGATGTCTTTATCGTTTTTTTGTGGGGTTGGTTGCGCCTTCTTTCGTTGTAATAACCTTTTATAGAGGATGAACCATTGTTGTGTCACGTGTGAACAGTCACGTGGTCTGGTCACGTGCCTAAACTTGTAGCTGGATGCCTACCTAGCATGTTGGATTAGACGTAAAGTATATTGTCTTGACTCTTGACTTTTCAACGTCTTGGAAGGTACACAAATTTGTGTTTAAACTTGTTGGGAGTATATCGGCTGAACTTTCCAAAGGTGGATAGTCCGCTCAACTGCCTTTAACATTTTATTTTGGAAAGCCACTTTAATTTTTTTAATTTTTATTTGACCGGCAGAAACCAACACTGCCAGCAGGAATCAAACTACACTAACAGCAGCAATGAAAATAAACATTATTCTAATAATTCCTAACAAACTGTTATCGAATTGACACAATATTAAACACAATTGCATTTGTATTATATACTGACACTCACAAATATTGTCTAGTACACTTACACATGTTAAAACGTTAACACTAATTTCATACATTTATGTGAACAGGTTTACCTCCGGTTTGAGAAGGTATGAAGTTATGGATCCAGCATCGTCGTTTGACATGTTTTCAGTGTGGCTTCGAAGTCTAGTGTCATTCGCCTTTGGAACCTTGTTACTGTCATCAATGGAAGGCGTTCGTTAACATGTAACCTTCAAATTATTGGCTACTATTTAGTCATCGTTGTGGTTTATCATTTCAGCAGAAAACTTAGTAATTGTACTATGTTATGTTGTTATTGTGTTGTATTTTTTTACTTGTTTATGTTTGTCATGGTTTGCAACCGACGTACGAAAATAACAATAAGAGCAACAATAGTTATGCCATAACTATTTTGGGTAACTTAAATAGACCTTTTGGGTACCAAACTACTCTGCTCATTAAACCCAATTGAACTCCAATGTCGTCTTGCTTTAAGCAGTTTTTGCTAAAAGTTTTGGAATAAAACAATTTTTATAAATCTTTATACAGTATTTGGTAATAACTAAATAACAAACAACAAAATAGCTGGATGCCTACCTAGCATGTTGGATTAGACATAAAGTATATTGTCTTGACTTTTCAACGTCTTGGGAAGGTACACAAATTTGTGTTTAAACTTGTTGGGAGTATCGGCTGAAATTTCCAAAGGTGGATAGTCCGCTCAACTGCCTTTAACATTTTATTTTGGAAAGCCACTTTAATTTTTTTAATTTTGATTTGATTGTCAAATTGAACATACACTAAAAATTGCCTGGAAACTTGAGAGGTACATGGATGGTTCCCATTTAATGTTATTAAATGCAAAAACTCTAGAAAGACTTTTGGCAGTGTCGATGCAATCAACTATTGTCTGCAACTGACAGGTGTAATGATGACTTCTCAGGGTAAGTTAGTCAATCACACTTGCAAGATGGGCAACTTAGAAAATGGGCAACTTAGAAAATGGGCAACTTTAAAAAACTTATGAAACTTTAGAAAATGGACAACTTTAGTTGCCCATGTTAACAAATTAAACAACTAAAATGTATTCGTCTGACGTGTTTCTATTTAATTAACATATTAACCAATAACACGTTAACGTTAACATATTAAACTACTAAAAAAACAACTGTTATTTTTATTAGAAAAATAAATTTTGTTTTCCATTTATTTTTCCGAAATAATTTTTTTTAGAAAAATAGTTTTTTTTAGAATTTTTTTTAGAAAAATGCTTTTTTTTTTTTAATTTTTTTTGTACACGTTAATATTAACTAAAATGTATTCGTCTGACGTGTTTCTATTTAATTAACACATTAAACAACAACACGTTAACGTTAACACATTAAACAAAACTAGTGTTATTATTATTATTATTATATATATATATATATATATAATTTTTTTTTTTTTGCCTTTGTTTTTGTTTTTATTATTTTTCGTACCAAACGGGCTCTAAAAATTATGAAACTTGCGCCATTATTAACGAAATACTTTTTTTCAACAAAAACGAGTATAAATATGCAATACTTTCTCGAAATCAATATATTTGTCTTTGTTTTTGTTTTTATTATTTTTCGTACCAAACGACCTCGAAAAATTATGAAACTTTCGCCATTATTTTGAAATTAAATTTTTTTTAACAAAAACTTTTTTATTTCGAAATTAAATTTTTTTTATTTTGAAATTAAATTTTTTTTCAAATAATTTTTATTTTTTTAGAAATTTTTTTCTGAATTATTTTTTTTATTTCGAAATTATTTTTTTTTTCAAATAATTTTTTTTAGAAAAATATATTTTTTTAATATTTTTATTGTATGTATACGTGATAGATCTGAAGTAAGGGAAAATTAACGTTATAGATTATTAAGGGAAAGAAAAAGGATTTGTAATGTAACAAGAATTAAAGACGAAGAGGAAAATGAACAAGGTGAGATACGTGTGTTATATATAGAGGAGAGAGAATATCAAATAAAATTAGTATTTTATTATTTTAATAATACGGAGTAGTAAATTTATTAATAGAATTAAGTATGTAAGTGATGTGAGATGATGGGGTAGGGAGACTAGAACTGAGCAAATTTAGGGAGGGTTTGTCTGCAACTGACAAGTGTAATGATGACTTCTCAGGGTAAGTTAGTGAATCACACTTGCAAAATGGCAACTTAAAAGATGGGCAACTTGCAACGTAGAAAGTGGGCAACTTAAATTGGGCAACTTTTAAAAACTTAGGAAACTTTAGAAAATGGACAACTTTAGATGCCCATTTTAAGTTGCCCAAATTTTAAAGTTGCCCATTTTAAAACATTGCCTAATTTTGCCATGTAGGTTGCGCTATAAAATGCCTTTTTAAAACATTGCCTAATTTTGCCAGCAGGAAGAGAAATGTCGCCAGCAGGTGCAAGGGTTTCACTACCTGTAGCAATGGAAGAGCTACCAGCAGGATCACTCTTCTTTGCCCATTTTTAGTTGCCCAATTTGTAAAGTTGCCCATTTTACGTTGCCCATTTCTTTAAGCTGTCCTTTAAATTTTGATTTTTTTTCCCATGAATTGTACAACAAAAAAAGAAACCAATAAAACGTCGATACTTAAACCACGTATTGTTGGTTGGTTTGTTGTTTTAAACGGAATTAAAAAAATATAAAATTAAACATAAACTAAATAAACAAATAAATACGTAAAAAATAGAGGCAACTGAAATGTTAATACAATCATAGTAATCACATAACCTGGTTGCCCAACAAATGGTGCTACAGTAGTATATATGGTGTTGTCAGTCGTTCAGAAGAATATATTGTACTGAAAGTACAAAATAATAAATGGCGCTAGTACATACTCAGGGTTGCCTAACTAATTGTTTGTAACACTTTTTTTGCACCACTTACCCTTATGCAATTTTTGGTTAAAACCACACTAATAGTTGGTGATATTTTTTGCACCACTTACCCTTACACAAATTTTGGTTTGTTGACTTCGGTAAAATCAAATAATTCATTGATATTTTTGTAAAAGGTACTAAACATACTAGAAACATGAAAACAACGTCATACTAAACTGCTTCAATGCATTTCACCCCAACTTGTTAGAACCGGAGCTCTCTTCCCTGCTTTCCATCATATTCTTGCTTTCCTTGAGTCGTTTAAACACAATTTCAAGATCGGTAATCCTCTTTTCTAGATTATAAGGGTCGTGAAACCCACCTTGTTGCTCCCCCTTGTTTTGAGGCACCACCACATTTTGCTGCTCCACCACATTTTGCTGCTGATCGTCTTCATTTTGCTGCACCAGTAACTCACTTTGAGCCACCACATCCTCTTCACCTTCCTCCTCCTCTTCATCTTCATCTTCCTCTTCGTCTTCTTCCTCCTCCCCATAATCATTCACTCCCCAAACCTCATCCCAGTAAAAGTCTTGCGCATGCAGCCAGTTCAAAATTTGACCCCTCATCCACGCATCTACCTGCCTATACGACCCATATTCTTCAATCGGTTCATACCCGAAAGCATCAAACACTGCGTCAAATAGTAAATTGTTGTTTAACACCCACTCGTACTCTTCAGCATCATTTTGAAAGTTGCCATTATTCGTTGCCATTGTTTATGTTTTCTTTCAATTGAAAGGGATATATGTGTTTGTCTGTGTGTTTTTGGTATACAATGCATAGTTATAAATAGGCTGGAGAGTTAGATTAAAGGTTCCCAACACTTTGGGCGGGAAAGGGACAAAGGCGCGCGCCAAAATTAATAGATGTGAATCGAAGATGTACGCAAAAAGTCTCGAATATCCTTTTACCAAGTATTGACCTTCCATGGCCAATGAGTTGACGCAACAACTAGGTGTATCTCATGCTTTGTGAATAATAAACTTACAAACTTAATATTACCAACTGGTTGTTTGTGAAATTTGGGATGATTTGGGATCGGGTTTGTTAATATTGGCCCGAGGGAATAAATGTTGGACCGTCACCGGAAAGGTCAAACAATATGTGGTTTAACTACGGACGGTTTCTTGGTTGGTTTGTTGTTGTAATAAATGGGCAACTTAAAAGATTTGCAACTAATAAAACGGGAAACTTAGAAGATGGGCAACCAACAACTTAAATTATAATGGGGGATAATTACCAAAATAGACCAAACACCAAATGGTCTTTATAATGGCTGTTGGGCAGGGTTAAAAGAATTGGCAACTTAAAATTTGGGAAACTAAAAATGGGATTCGCGCAGGCTAAAAAGATGTGCAACTAAAAAAAACGTGCAAAATATGGGCAACATACAAATTGGGCAACATAAAAATTGGGCAACTGATGCGTGGGTTTTGCAACCTTACAACAGGTTTTACCTCTCGAGGGATCTCAAGAGGCTTACAACCCCACCAGGCAGTGTACCTGACCGATGTAGTATAGTGTAGTGGTAAGTACGGGGGATTGATCGTTCTCCACAGGGAATAGTGTTCGTTAGGTGTGAAAGGCTACTCTAATTAGGTCTAAGGGTTGAGGAAGATTCTTTTTTATGTTTTTATTTTATAAAAGCAAGTAAAATCTCGGGTTTTGAAGGAGTGGGCGGAATTAGTTGCTAGTCAACTAACCCAAATTACTACAAATGCAAATAAAATAAAATAAACAAAAATGAAAAGTGGTGAGAAACTTATGTGTAGAGAAATGTGTTTACTTAGATTTCCTTACTCCCTAACTATCTTTTACCGGTTAATTAGTGTGTATTAGTCGCGTGGATGACGGGTGTATTCCTTAATACCATTCGTGGGGTGGCGTACTTACTTCCCCAAACTCTACAAGCTCCTACTTCACTCCTATGTCGAGCCGGCTAGGAAGCTCCTAACATGGGATCACTAGAATTCGCTTGTGCATTAAATACAACCATAAAAACCTTTAGTACGCGTTTGGTTCATGTTTCTTAAGACGTTCAAGCAAGTTACCGAATAGGAAGTTAGCCAGTTTTCTTAAGCCTAACATAGATAAACAATCATCCAATACAACTAATAACACACTAACAACCAATAATCAATAGCTAGGTTTCATTAGATCTAAGCAAACACAAGATAAAATTAGCCTAACATGTTAAACAAAAGACAAGCATAAGATAGAATCAAACAACACATAGACATATTGAATGATTAATTGATAACTTATCTTTCAATGAAACATGGAAGATCTCAAGGCAAGAAGCCCTGAAAAAGTAGCTAAAATCGTCTTAGGGTTTTATCCCAAAATTCCACACACTAAGCTCTCCCTAATGACAAAAAATTAGAAAACTATATATAGACTTTGACATCTGACGGCGTCACCTTATGCATTGTGACGCCGTCACCTCGCCGCTTTTAGGGTTCCCGGATGACCATCTTGACGCCGTCCCTCTTTAGCTCTTCAAAAATCCATTCTGGCTTATCAAGGCTTGACGCCGTCGGATCCTGAACGTGACGCCGTCCCCTTATGATTTAAGCCGTGACGCCCTTGATTTAGTTAAAGAGTGACGCCGTCAGAATTCTCATGCAAACTCACTGGCCCGTCATGAGTAAATTTCACATCCAACTTTTCTTGCCAAGGCATGACGCCGTCCCATGTTAATTGTGACGCCGTCAAGAGTAACTTTTAGCCGATTCTTGAGACTTTGCCGTTTTCTTCACTTTAATGCTCCAAAAACGTCCAAAACGCCTCCTTTTCCAGATTTCTCCTCAAAAGTACCTAAAATGACAAAAGGAACGATTTAGGGCAATATTTGATCAAATAAATACGATTTCGGGCTTAAATGACCCCTTAAAAGCGGTACACTTTTCGCCTCATCAAATACCCTTACACTTGAGATTTGCTTGTCCTCAAGCAAATGCGCTTTTATTCTAATCAAAATACAAGTTAGGGGTCATTTAATGCAAACATAAAAGTAATTACAACAAATAATCGTTCCACTTCAATCATAATAAGCACGGAGATTACATACTAGCACCTCACAAGTAGTGTTTAGATACTCACATCTCTCAAGTGTCATCAAAATAAATCTCATAAATGAAAACGGAAAATATCTCTCACTACCTGTCATAGCAAATAGATTACCATAGGCTTGGGAAAGGATCGAAAACCTCCTCCACTAGGCGTAAGCACCTAAGATAAACTATCAAAGAGGGCTTTTAAATGGGTTATAACGTTAGGTGTAGGGAAAAGGAAAACACGGTTTTGTTGGATAAAGGATATTTTACTGGTGGCGAGTTAAAGATCTTGATCAATCACATGTACTATACAACGTTGCTAAGCCAAGACTAGACTCGATCTTAAGCTAATGAAAGAAAATAACAAAACATAAACATAAAATAAACATAAAATGAAACGGGATGGTAGTCCGTATGTTTTTTCTACTTTTCTTTTTCTCATTTTTTTGTTTTTTTTTTTTTTTTTTTTTTTTTTTTTTTTTTTTTTTGCATACACTCTTACCCTACCATCCAAAATAATACATCATAGGGGCGTTGCATCCCCTTACACTTGAACTTTTACATAACTTTACAAATAACTATTCTAATGACTCGAATTAAGATAATTGAAAAACTTGGAGTACTTTTAAAACATTTAGCACATATGGGGGTAATAAATGATGTTCTTCCCCATTACTCCATTACACTAGTACTTTACCCACGAGTCCCAATCGTCCCAAAACAATATGTACAAGGATATGACTCGACTTAGCAACCATGTAATCAACTAGATAATTAACTTGGGTTTAAACAAATGTTGTCACAATAATGCACTAAAGATGAGTGCATACAAGGTAGGCTAAGGCGATTTGGGTGTACATTTAAGTGGGGTGTAACAAATTCTTCCTTTAAGTAAAATGCTTAAAGGTCGAAACGAAAAGATAGGCTCTGAGGGGTGTACTAGGGGTATCGTGTACTAAAAATGAGTACAACGCAAAGGGTGTGGGAGAATTACTTGACCAATGTAGCCAATGTAATTATAACAAAAACACAGGTGTAAAACAATGGGTTAATCCTAATGCCTCTTATCATGTAGTAAATCTAACTACACGAATGTAGTCTCACTTGTGGCCTCGGAATGGTCCTAACGCAAGTTCTAGAATCTAAGTGCTACCGGTACACACATCATAGCATAAATGCTTTTCCTACCAATTCTAGGGGCGAACCTCACATATTTGGGGGTGGAAAAATTTTTTAGTGGTACGGTTTTTGTGCTAGTCATATAACTCCTATCCGTGAGACGCTCATTAAGATCAAAGTTTCACTCCTATATGTTGTAAAAATTTTAAATTTGGCACTAAAATTACCTTAACAAGTATTTCTCTCAGTTTTATTACACATCTACCATCAAACAAACAAAAATCAAGCGCAATTGTATTCTCAAAAATCGTACTTTTACCCTCCCCTTACACTTAAGATGAACATTGTCCCCAATGTTCAAATGACAAATGTAAAAGCATAAAGTAAAAGAATGAAATCAAATACTCCCCTGATTCGCTCGTTGGATAATGAAATTACACGGTTAAATCTTCCTCCAAAGAGAATGTTGAAGCTCCATGACTAATGCATCGCCATAAGCTTGATTCAAAACATTTCCTTGTCCAAAATAACCTGTTGAACCTGAGAAAACAAACACGAAAACCTGCATAACATCGGCGGGATAAAATCTATATATAAGGATATAATGCTTGTGGAATGATAACTTTGCAGATTCCTGGAGATTATAAGTTGGAGATTTTAATAAAAACTTTTTATGAAAACAAAATTTTCAAAAATTTCTGGAAATTAAATCTGACGCCGTCAGGTTATAACCCCTGACGCCGTCAGAAATGACCTGACAAAAATTTTCATTTTAAGTTTCCGGAAAATTTCTGGAAAAACCTTTACCTTACTTCCTGGAAATCCTGCAAAACATCATTATGACTCGATACAAGCATTTGACTCAAACAAATACGAATATGTATGCTAACTTATTATTATTATGATTCATGTTCATTTGTGTTCTAATAAACCGATTTAGATTTCCCTTACACTTATCTTTTGCAAAATACCTTTATATGTAGTTAAGACGAAGTTAAAAACAACATAAAGCATTTTCACAATTTACTTTTGAACATGAATCAATACTAATAAAAATTAAACATACATACGGAAACAAATAAAAACAAACAAACAAATAAATAAACACACAAAGCAAATAAAACAAATAAAGCTTGGGTTGCCTCCCAAGAAGCGCCTTTCTTTATTAACGAGTCTTGTAGCTAGACTCAAAGTCACGCTACCCTATGTAAGTAAGCTCGTCATCAAGGACGTCTTTAGGGTTAAGCTTGGATTGAAGTTTCCTATTGGTCCGCTTAGTACGATATGTCTTTTCAAACTTCTCTCCATCCGGGTCATACAATGTCATCTTGATATGCCATGACCCATCTCCATCATTGGGTGGTTTATCCCAATTCCACTTATGATCATCTTCCTCACAAATCCACTTATTCATTCCTAGGTTAATTGGCAAAACTCCTAGGAAATCAATCATCCTTCTAAAAACTAGAGGGTCTTCAAATGGATCCAATTCGGTGTCCCTAGCCAAGAGTTGCTCTACCGAATGCGTTCGGTTAACAAAGTCCTCTTCTAGTTAAAATGGGCGTTGGGGTCCTATGAAGTCTCTATCGATCCAAGGTCCATATCTAGATGGTCTCCTATTTAATTCTAACCAATGGGGTGTCGGTTCCTCACTAGTATCATAGGCATGTTTCTTAACATCATAGACTGACCAAGTATCCCCTTCTCCTACCGCTATCTTGGATTCCTTACAATCAATCATAGCACTAGCGGTCGCTAAAAATCCTCTACCTATCAACAAGGGGCATGTAGGGTCGCTAACCATATCAAGGACGTGGAAATCGGCTAAAATGGTTAGTTTTCCAATGTGCACTAACACGTCCTTAACTACTCCAACCGGGTAAGCAACACTTCCATCCGCTAAGCCTATTATCACCTCGGTTTCTTCAAGTTTTCCAAGTTTTAGAGAGGTGTAGAGAGGTAACGGAAGTAGGTTAAGGCTTGATCCAAGATCGGCTAATGTATCATAAGCCTCCGAATTACCGATCTTGCAAGGTAGAACAAATAAGCCCGGATCATCTAACTTCTTAGGTAGCTTGTTTTGAACAAAGGCGGTCCCTTTTTCGCCTAACTTGAGCTTCTTCTCATCAACAACCGGACTTTCAAGGTGGAGCTCCTTGAATTCATCGTCAAGGTTTTGAGTGGGAGGTGTTTCAACTATGTTGTTGACCAATTTGGATGTCATAACTTCTTGGTCACTTGGAATGATTTGGGTTTGTTTGAAACACGTGCTCATGGAATTGACCGAATAATATTGTGGACAAGAACTAGGGGACGAAACCGATGAAATAGCGTTGACGTTTAGTTTCGGGTTCTTGACCGTGTTGCTAGGGAGTGCTCCCATTTCTCGGTCATTGAGGGCTTTCAACAAGGTGTCAATCTTGTCGGTCATCTCGCTTTGTTTTTGTTTGAAATCGGCTTCAAACTTGGCTAAACGAGCTTCTTGAGATGCCATAAATTGAGACATCAATCCTTCAAAGTTATTGGTACTACCATTGCCGGAAGGATTGTTGTTGAAAGTACGGTTCGAGTTGGAACCGCTTGATTGGAAACGATTAGGTGGGTTGGAAGAATTGATTTGTTGTGAGTTTTGGTTTTGTTTCCACCTAAGGTTCGGGTGATTTTTCCATGAGGGGTTGTATGAATCACCATAATCGTTTGGCTCGGGCTTGAAAGTGTACCACTTGTCTCCCGCTCCGTCGGTACGCGAGGATGCGTAGTCCACAAAAGCTTGTTCGGGGAGTTCCATGCAATCACGAGTGTCGTGGGGACCACTACATAATTCACATGAAGAAGTGATTTTGTTCACTTGGCTTGAAGGTTTAGGAGCCTCGTAGGATTTCATGAGAAACTTGACTTGGTCTTCAAGTTCTACGATCCTACGGTCGGAAGTGCTTGAATTGTTCAAAGGCAAAGATATTGCCTTGACCGTTTTATTCAAATCACGGGGATCACTCCAACTTTCGTTGTCATAAAGAGCAAGATCCTCTAGGAGAGCCCATGATTGTTCCGCACTTAGATCACGTAGCTTGCCACCGGCCGATTGGTCAATGGTTTGCCTTGTGGAGAGATTGATATGGTCATAGAAGATTTGGACTTGGAGCCAAAGTTCTATGCCATGGTGAGGGACTTTTTGGAGTAAGTCCTTGAATCTAGTCCATGCCTCGTAGAGAGTTTCGCCTTGACGTTGTTGGAACATCAAGATATCATTCCTTAGCTTGGTAGTTCTTCCCGGTGGGAAAAACTGAGCAAGGAAACGAGTGGTGAGATCATCCCAAGAGGTGATGGATCCTGCGGGTTGACGTTCTAGCCACTGACTAGCTTGGTCCCGCAGAGAGAATTGGAAGAGACGCAATCGGGTCGTCTCTCGAGTGGCAACATCAAGGTCTATAGAATCAACGATTTTAAGAAAGTCCTTGAGATGTTGATTAGGATCTTCAGAACGAAGTCCATGGAATGCGCATCCGCTTTGCACCAACCGGATGGTGTCGGATCGCAAGGGTGTGATATTGGCTCCTTGTGTGAGCTCAATGGTGTTTCGATAGCCGTGGTGGCTAGGACGGGAATACTCTCCTAAAGTACGGGCTCTAGGAGGTGGTGGTGGTTGTTGTGGTGGTGGGTTGTGTGGGTTAAGGATATTACCATCTTCCATGATGTCGGACGGTAATGGTTACGAACAAAGACACGAAGAAAATAGATAGACTAAAGAAAACCTAGAAAAATAAAATAAAAAATCTCACTAGAAAGGAATCTAGTGAGTAGACCTAATAGAAATAAAAATTCAACCTAAACAATAACTATTCCCCGGCAGCGGCGCCAAAAACTTGATGCGTGGGTTTTGCAACCTTACAACAGGTTTTACCTCTCGAGGGATCTCAAGAGGCTTACAACCCCACCAGGCAGTGTACCTGACCGATGTAGTATAGTGTAGTGGTAAGTACGGGGATTGATCGTTCTCCACAGGGAATAGTGTTCGTTAGGTGTGAAAGGCTACTCTAATTAGGTCTAAGGGTTGAGGAAGATTCTTTTTTATGTTTTTATATTTTATAAAAGCAAGTAAAATCTCGGGTTTTGAAGGAGTGGGCGGAATTAGTTGCTAGTCAACTAACCCAAATTACTACAAATGCAAATAAAATAAAATAACAAAAATGAAAAGTGGTGAGAAACTTATGTGTAGAGAAATGTGTTTACTTAGATTTCCTTACTCCCTAACTATCTTTTACCGGTTAATTAGTGTGTATTAGTCGCGTGGATGACGGGTGTATTCCTTAATACCATTCGTGGGGTGGCGTACTTACTTCCCCAAACTCTACAAGCTCCTACTTCACTCCTATGTCGAGCCGGCTAGGAAGCTCCTAACATGGGATCACTAGAATTCGCTTGTGCATTAAATACAACCATAAAAACCTTTAGTACGCGTTTGGTTCATGTTTCTTAAGACGTTCAAGCAAGTTACCGAATAGGAAGTTAGCCAGTTTTCTTAAGCCTAACATAGATAAACAATCATCCAATACAACTAATAACACACTAACAACCAATAATCAATAGCTAGGTTTCATTAGATCTAAGCAAACACAAGATAAAATTAGCCTAACATGTTAAACAAAAGACAAGCATAAGATAGAATCAAACAACACATAGACATATTGAATGATTAATTGATAACTTATCTTTCAATGAAACATGGAAGATCTCAAGGCAAGAAGCCCTGAAAAAGTAGCTAAAATCGTCTTAGGGTTTTATCCCAAAATTCCACACACTAAGCTCTCCCTAATGACAAAAAATTAGAAAACTATATATAGACTTTGACATCTGACGGCGTCACCTTATGCATTGTGACGCCGTCCCCTCGCCGCTTTTAGGGTTCCCGGATGACCATCTTGACGCCGTCCCTCTTTAGCTCTTCAAAAATCCATTCTGGCTTATCAAGGCTTGACGCCGTCGGATCCTGAACGTGACGCCGTCCCCTTATGATTTAAGCCGTGACGCCCTTGATTTAGTTAAAGAGTGACGCCGTCAGAATTCTCATGCAAACTCACTGGCCCGTCATGAGTAAATTTCACATCCAACTTTTCTTGCCAAGGCATGACGCCGTCCCATGTTAATTGTGACGCCGTCAAGAGTAACTTTTAGCCGATTCTTGAGACTTTGCCGTTTTCTTCACTTTAATGCTCCAAAAACGTCCAAAATGCCTCCTTTTCCAGATTTCTCCTCAAAAGTACCTAAAATGACAAAAGGAACGATTTAGGGCAATATTTGATCAAATAAATACGATTTCGGGCTTAAATGACCCCTTAAAAGCGGTACACTTTTCGCCTCATCAGCAACTTAATATGGCAGTTCATCAAACATAAAATAATGAGCAACTTAAAAGAGTTGCAACTAAACAAAGGGGCAACTTAGAACTTGGGCAACCAACAATTGTGCAACCAACAACTTGGGCAACTTAAAAGATATGCAAGTTAAAAATCGGCCAACTTAAAAGATGACATCTTAAAAAACGGCCAACTTAAAAGATGACATATTTTAAGTTGAGGGTTCTACTGCTCGCTTTGTAACTAATGGGGTCATACTATTATTGGGGGGTTCACTTTTACCATTGTATAACTAGTTGCCCAAATTTTTAATACAAGTTGCCCAAATTTTTAATACAAGTTTATTTGTGTTGTAAGCTAGTGGACACCAAGGGAGCATCTTTTATAACAAGCTTACCAACGTGACAAGACCCAAGTATTCACCAATTCACTATCAAACATTGACTTTTCTGCCGATAAACCTGCAAACCAAACCCCTATACCCACCATGATTACACAAACAATATGTGGGTTTTTTTTGGAAGGCGTACAATATGTGGTTTAATAATGAAAAAAATAAAAATAAATAATAACTAAATAAGTAAATAAAGAAAGTAGGAAAGGTACCTACTTTCTTTTCTTGGAAACTTTAAAATTTTTACCATTAAGCCCATCATTTTCCCATAAGTAAATACATAAAAATTAAAGGAAACTGAAATGTTAATACACTTATGGCAATCATATCCTAATTCTAATGATGTTGATGAAGTACAGATAGAGACTACTGCTTGAGTTATATTCAGTCTTAAGTAGCTTTTCCATTCCAGATCAGTCCTAAGTAGCCGGCAACAATGTCCTTTGTGCTTCCGGGCAGGGCAGTAACAAGGATGAGAAATCATGGATTTTCATCCTCTATTTTCTTGATCCACCACACAAACACAATCTATCTACCCCTTTAAGAACGGCTAAAAGTTATTAGCAGTCATTTTAGAACGGATCTAGATCATAAGAGTGATCCACCCGCTGTGATACCATTTGTTGGTGCGCTTTAAACTTGAGCAACTGATGAATTAACAAGATAAACATAAACACGTGCCGCTTGGACATTGAAAGAATAACGAGTTTATGATTCATGATGGCAAAATTACAAGGTTAGTACAGTGAGAGACAATTAAAAGTAACTAGTAGGCTTGGGTTAAGTTTGTTGGAGGATTGTAAGAATCTAACTATGTTATGGAATTGTTAATCTCGTTCAACGCGCACATTTTGCTTCAGTTGGGAGTGCTTTATATAGCAGCTAGATTACTGTTGTTGCACGTGAGACTAGTTATCTTATTTGATTTCTAAAAAAAGCATTTGATTGTGAAGCGGATCGTGCACAAAAATAGGCTTGAGAGGTAGATGAATGGTTCCCATTTAATGCTATTAAATGCAAAAAAGGTCATGAAAGACTTTTGCCATTGTGGATGGTAATCCACTTATGGGGGTAAGTGACAGGTGTAATATTGGTAGTCAGACTTACAAAATGGCAACTTTAAAGATGGGCAACTTAAAAAAAGTGCAACTTTAATGGTGCAACTTTATAAAATTGAGCAAATTTGTGACGCAACTTAATAATGGGCAATTGAGAAGACTTTCCACCTTTGGAAATTTCAGCCGACATTCTACTGCTACTTACAAAGTTTATGCTGCTAGGTATAACATTCTACTGCTACATCCCATGTTGAAGTTGTGCTTAATCATGTAAACGATAAGAAGGACAAGGAAGAAAAAGAAATGAAGAAAAGGACGAATGAAAGTTTCTAATGGTTTGTGATTCAATTTGTAATGGTTTGTGTAATGGAAATTTGTAATGGTTGTAATGGAAATTTGTAATGGTATGTGTAATGTGTTTCTATTTTGGAACAGGGCCTGTTTGTGTTTCAATTTTGGATCTTTATGTTAAATTAAAAATCAAGTATTTACACTATATATTCAAAACAGCCTATATGAACATGGTCATATAACTTGACAAGTTGCCCAACTTTACAAGTTGCCCAACTTGACAAGACCCACCGTTAATTAACATTGATTTTTCTGACAACTATTTAATTATTTCCCCCGGGAAAAATAAACCCACCCACCAAACCCCTATACACACCATAATTACACAAACCCTTATAAAAAAATTAAATCCAAAACGAAATCCAAACTCTCATTTTCGAGAACTCACCAAAGCAAATCAAATTCCAGCAATACCATGTCTTTTGGACGTAATGTTAGCCCTAAAATGATGGATTATATTAGCAACATGCCAGATAACGTGATCACTAATATTATGAATCGTTTGCCACTAAAAGATGTGGTGAGGACCGATACTTTAGCGAGTAACTGGAGGTTTAAGTGGACTTTGCTCACCGATGTTATAGTTGATGAGGATTTCTTTTATTTTTTGACGAATAATTTTGATGGGAAGGAACTTACCAGACTGCTACTTCAGCTCAGAGGTCCAGTAAGAAGGTTTGTCTTCTCCGTAGATCCCAAACCGCTGTTTGGACAAGATTACTTCAAATATGAAGAGATTCATGATTGGCTGTTGTTTTTGGCTCGGGAAGGAATCGAGGAGCTGACAATTCGAAACTGGTATGGTGAACCAGTTATGTTGCCAACCCAACTGTACTCTCGTATGGAGTTGAAACATCTTGAACTTCATTGGTGTACTCTTCCTAGTTTGGTATCTTTTATTAGCTTTCCAAATCTATTGAGCTTAGAATTGTTATATGTTGACTTTCAAACCGGTTCAGTTTGGAAGTTTATTTCTCATTGTCCCTTACTTGAGTCTCTTAAAATGAATCGTATTCATAAAAACGACATGAGACTTTTGGATATGGCACAGCTTGGAAATTTGAAGAAGTTGTATTTGTCATTCGGTGTTTCGAACCATCCCACGACAATCACAACTTACAATATCTTTCAGCTTAGAACTCTTCCCAATCTTGAGTCCCTTACATTGGATTTTCAGGAGTGCAAGGTTAGACAAATTTGAGTTTTACAGTTCAAATTTCATAATGTTAAAGTAATCTCTAATACTTATGAAATATAATCTTTAAAACTTACGATAAGTCGACCATTTGTAGTTGTTGGAAGAAGGAAGCTCCTGGATGAATGTCCCTGTGGCATTTGTAACCCTTAAGACTCTAAATCTATCCGGAGTCGATTTTGGAAACAATGCAATGGTGTCATTCATCATTCAAATGATTTGTGGAGCTCAAAAATTGCAAACTCTAGAAACCATGGTAAGTGGAATGCATATGTATGAAATACGTCATCTTAAATTGACATGGTTGTGCATCTCAATACTATCTCAATTTGCAGGCTGCATTGGAAAGTGATCTACCTTTGGAAGTTTATTCATTAGATTTACGTAGCAATGGAATGAGGTCGGGGCAGCTCAAGAGTGTGGCGTTTTGATCTTTTCCTAGATCAGAGAATGAATTAACAATAATAAAGCTCATACTTGCATGTTCCCCCTTGCTGAAGATGGTTTATATCAAGCTCAGTAATTTTAGTTATGATGAGTCTGAAAATGTGAGGATGAATTGGGAGTTGGCTAGGAAGCTGTTGAAACTCCACCGAGCTTCCCGCACAGCCTTGGTGGAATTCTTTTAGTCTTTTAGTTTATGTATGGGTTGAATACCCTATGACAATCAACTTTTCAGTTTCCTTTAATTTGTATGCATTTAGTTATGGGGAAATGATGACTACTTTATAAAAGTAGGAAAGTTGCCTACTTTTTTTTATAATTGAATGGAGATAACATGTATTCGTGATATAACCAAGGAGCTTAATTGTAACTATTTTTAATTTCCTACAAAAGAAAGTAGGTACCTTTACCACTTATTAATTTTTTTTTTCATGACTATTACATAAAAAAACCAAGCAAGAATACGACCACAGTTAAACCACAATGTACCAAAGTTCTATCTGGTTTGGAACTGACGGAAAGCGACAAATAACAACAATGTCGCTCTACAGTAAACACAAGTTTAAAATGTTGTCCAGTTTTTACTTGCCCATTTTTTAAAACATTGCCTAGTTTTGCCACTTAGGTTGCGCTATAAAATGCCTTTTTAAAATATTGCCTAATTTTGCCAGCAGGAAGACAAATGTCACCAGCAGGAACAAGGGTGTCACTACCAGTAGCAATGGAAGAACTACCAGCAGCATCACTCTTCTTTGGCCATTTTGAGTTGCCCACAATGAACTGCCCAATTTGTAAATTTGCCAATTTTAAAACATTGCCTAATTTTGCCATGTAGGTTGCGCTATAAAATGCATTTTAAAACAATGCCTAATTTTGCTAGGCAGAAGAGAAATGTCACCAGCAGGAGCAAGGGTGTCACTGCCAGTAGCAATGGAAGATCTACCAGCAGCATCACATTTTTAGTTGCCCATTATTAGTTGCCCAATTTGTAAAGTTGCCCTATTTACGTTGCCCAGTTATTTAAGTTGTCCTTTAAATTTTGATTTTTTTTTACAACAAAAAGACAAACCAATTAAACGTCGATACTTAAACCACATATTGTTTGTTATTTCGAGTCACGGTCTAAAATTTGCTTATGGCGGCCATGTAGCAACTAAACCAAGCAGTAGAACATTTAGCCTAGCAGTAGTAGAATGTATGTTAACTGGCAGTACCAATTTACCCACTTTAGTATAGTCATCATTTTTATGTTGCCCAGTTTTAGTTGACCGTCCATTGTAAGTTGCCCATTTTAAAAACGATGCCTAATTTTCCCATGTAGGTTGCGATACATACAGTACACAATAGTACTTCAACTTTATTTTATTTCACTGCCACATGGTAGGTGTAATCGTAGTCATGCGATTGTCCCTTTACCAAATTTGGTACAATGCCAACACAAGTACATATAATTTATTTTATATTATTTTTAATGCCACGTAAACCTCCAGGTGTAATCATAACTATATATATATGTGTCATCTACTTTATTTATTGTTTCTACTTTGCAAACCATATATTCTAACATTTTTATAAAATGGAAACAAACGTTGAATTTTTAAAAATAAATACACAACTAGTAACATAAAGAAAAGAACAAAACAGAAAGAAAAAAAATCTACGAAATTAAAAATAAAGTACACAACAATCTTTTATAAAATAGTTACACTACGAAATAATGTGGTGTTTTGGGTGAGAAGTCGCTTAAAAGAAGTGTATATACCACTTAGTAGGGTTACAAGTTTTCCATGTCTGGCCAACAAAATAATTGAAGGCATCATTTTAATCCTTTGTTGCTTGATGTTGTAGGAGCCTTTTGAGCTTTATCGGGTCCAACTCTATGAAATGAATTGCCCCTGTATCTCCCTAGCAACGTGGGCTCTTCTCATTATCTATCTCCCTTTTCGTGATGCCACAATGAACGAGAGCCTTGATGGCCAACGAGACCATTGATGGCCAATGAGAGTCTACTTCACTGGAAGGGAGTTTAGATGAGTGAGATTTGTAGAGCATTATGGTTTAGGGTTATTAGTCGTCATTTAAGAACGACTAAGTGCTATTAATAGTCATTTAAGAACATGTGTGGCCCGTGAGATGATCCTCTTGACGCTGCTTGCTAACCCACGTAATGTGTGAGTACATGCTTGAATAAGCGAGTATGTAAATGATGATCATCAGCAAATGACGTTTTGTCATTGAGTGAAGACCGTGGTTGTAATATATGGTAAGCAACTTTATATTGTTATTCAGGAACCAGTCGTAAAAAATCGATAACATCTTCAACTTCTCTAAAACGGTCGTGATCTTGATCGCTGTGATACAAAGCATTCTTCTGTGTGTTAGATGTCTTTATTGTTTCGGGGTTGGTTGCGCCTTCTTTCGTTGTAATAACCTTTTATAGAAGAGGAAACACTGTAGTTTCACGTGTGAACAGTGGCGTTGCCTGACTCTTATGAGTCTGGCCACGTGCCTAAACTTGTAGCTGGAGTGCCTACCTTGCATGTGGGATTAGACATAAAGTAAACTGTCTTGTCTTTTCAAAGACTGATATTTCCAAAGGTGGATATAATGCTCAACTGCCTATAACTTTTTTTTTTTTTTGGAAAGCCACTTTAATTTTTTGCCCAATTTTATAAAGTTGCCTATTTTTTAGTTGCCAAACTTTTAGTTTGCTCGTTTATTGTAAATTGCGCCCATTTCTTAAAACGTTACCACATTTTGCCTTGTAGGTTGCGATACAGTTCACACTTCACACAAGTACATCTAATTTATTTTATTTTATACTTCATCGTCATGTAGGTCTAATCAGAGGCTATTTGTATTTCATCAACATCATTATAATGAGGATACGAGTAACATAAGTGTATTAACATTTCAGTTTCCTTTTATTTGTATGTATTGTTTTATTTTGTTATTATTTATTTTTAATTTCTGCATGCCATTAACAACTACAAACCAACCAAGAAACCGTCCATAGTCAAGAGGAGGAGATGGCTGAAAGTGATGCGGTGCAGCAAAATTAATAGGATGAGCAGCAAAATGTAGTGGTAAACAAAATGTGGTGGTTCCTCAAAACCAGGGACACCGGCAAGATGGGTTTCAAAGCCCCTATTATCTAGAAAAGAGGATTGGCGATCTTTCGGATGGCGGTGTTTTTATGTTTTTAGTTTGTTTAGTAATTGTTGAAGGTTTTATTATTATAATCCACCATATGCTATGGTGACTTTAAGTGTGTTTAATTTGGAAGTAATAATGTTTCGTGTCTGTGTATGGTGGGATGCATGAAATATTTTTGAATCAATCATTTGGCTATGTATCAATCAGTTAGCTATACATTGAATGCGGCCTTATTTATGAGCGCGTGAGACTAATTCTGAGGTCCACTTACCTTTTTAAACCCTTTGAAACCAAGCAGTAGATTCCACCACTTACAAACCGATCAGAAGAACCATATCAGCTGCCGAAATTATAGCCAAGCAGCAGGAACTTTGTAACAAGCAGTAGAATGTCTGCTCAAGAGCAGCAGGAACTTTTCCCTCTTTTGCAAAGTTGCCTAATTTAAGTTGCCCATTTTTTAATTGCAAAAGTTTTTAAAATTGCCCATTTATTTAAAACGTTGTCTAATTTTGCCATGCTGATTGCGCTACGGTACACACAAGTACATCAACTTTAATGAATGCCACTTGGTAGGTGTAATCATAATCAATGAGAGTCTTGTAGTCACATACTATTGGCATTTCATTTTGGGCAACAAATTACTGTGTATGCGTGTAGAGATTTGTACTTTGGGCAACTAAATTTGCATATATAATTCTTAACCATATACAACACAACCCTCAAATAAAAAAATAAAAAAAAACCAAAATGAATTCTTGCACAACAGATAAGTTGAAGGTGTTTATACGGTATGAAGAGAATGTGATTGCTGTTTTACTTCCAAAAGACGTCAACTTTGGCAATCTTATGAAGTATGTATGGAAGAAGTTTGAGGTTAACGATGCATACGCAATACGGTTATCTTACAACAACGGTGGAGACCAGAGGACTATAGTTAATGAAGTCGACCTCAAAGTTTTCAAAAGTCTTGTTTCGGCGACGCCGTCTCAAGAGCACACAATAATCGTACACTGCGCTATGCATACCGCTGATGTTAATTTAGATCCAGATCACCAAATGCACCGCACTGGTCTTAACTGTATGCCAACCCAACCCCAACCACCCACTTTTGATTATACCGCACCATATAAGAATAAAGGTGGTTTAAAAGTTCATCATCTGTTTGAAGATAAGGAAGAGTGCATGTATGAGATAAGTTTGAAATGTTTAAAAGAAGGGTATGAGTTTTGTGTTTCTAGATCGTGTACGGCAAGATACGCTGTGAAGTGTGTCCAACCAGAATGTGATTGGCACATAAGCTGTCGTCGATATGGGCCAACTTGCCGATTTAGAATCACTTCAGTAAACGACAATCATAAATGTTCAAAAATCAAATTCAATCCAAATCACCGAAATGCATATACAAAAACATTGGCTAGAATAATATCCCCGAAGCTCGGAGATCCGACAAGAGTGTATAAGCCAAAGGACTTTATACATGATTTGAAGTTGGATATGAAGATTGACATTTCATACAGACGAGCTTGGAGAGGAGACAGTTGGCACTGGAATCAAATCAGGGCTGCCCAAAGGCCTCATTTTCGCAGCTGCCGCTATAATTGTCATAATCTAAAGATTGCAAACAGGGGCACAGTTACACACATACAGACCGACGATGCAAGCTGTTTTAAGAACCTATTTATAGGTTTCGGTGCTGTGGTAAGCATATTATTAAGATTCTAATCCTCTTTGTTAAGTTACAAAACATATATATATATATTTTTTTTTGTTTTTTTTGTTTTTTTTCATAAGGGTATCAAAAGAAATAGCTATGGTTATCATGTCATACACTATCCTAGGGGTATGAATATAGAAAAATAAAATCTAACTTAAAATTTAAAATATATATATATATATATATATATAATATATTATATATATATATATATATATATATATATATATATATATATATATAGAGGATTTATGCATAGCATAAGTGTATACAATATAAATTGGGAGGTGTTATAAGAACCCTCTCTACGCATGGGTCCCGCCTATTTTTTTATAGAATGTACAATCTGACAAACAAGCGGCGGCAGCAGTAAAGTCAACACACCCTCCCTACCAGGGAGGGTCATTATAACCCAACCTTATAAATTATCTAGTTTTAATGAATTGCAACAGCATATCACTGAAACTAAACTTATCAGTTATAGAAACACATAAACATTTATCTGCATACGCAGGAACAACATAAAGGTACAAAATATATAATTTTTTGCAACATACTTCTGATACCTAGTTTTCTAAAACAAAAGCAAGACATCAATATTACGTGCATTAAAACAAAAGCAACACATCCATCTTATGCGCACACCGCACCTGTCATATCAAACAACAAACAACATATTGTTATTACTTAAGGTAGTCGTTTGTCAATTAACAATAAACAATAAATTGTTACATATATATATATATATATATATATATATATATATATATATATATATATATATATATATATATATATATATATATATATATATATATATATATATATATATAATCTCTATATTTTATATTTATTTTATTTTGTATCTGTTTATATGTTTTCAACCTTATGTACCATGATATATGCTACATTGTACTTCACAGATTAAGAGTTTCCTGTGTTATATGCGGCCTCTCATCATAATTGATGCCGCACATCTAAAAGGGACATACCAGGGAACAAATCTTGTCGCAGTTGCAATGGACGGAAACAAATCAGATAGTACCGCTTGCCACCGGTGTTGCTCAGGGCGAGACTGGTGAATCATGGAGTTGGTTTATGACGAAACTCAAAGAATGCATAGGGGAAGTTCCTAATTTGGCCATCATATCTGACAGACATCACGGAATCATCCTGGCATGTAAAACTGTATTCCCGAATGCCTTTCACGGCTATTGTTGTCGTCATTTGATGTTAAATACAAAGATGCAGACAGATACACTGAAATGCTTATACTGGAAGACATGCAAAGCGTACACAACGGAGGATTTTGCAAAGCTAATGTCTGATATTCGTTCGGTAAGACGACAGGCTCACAAAAAACTTGTTGAAGCAGGCGTCGAGAAATGGTCAAGGGCACATTGCCCTGGGCAGAGGTACAATTATTTAACCTCAAACAGTGTCGAATCCATAAATGCTTTAACAAAGCTTGTGCGCCACTGCCCGATAACAACGCTGATGGAATGGTATAGAGGTCTTCTTCAGAGCTGGTATTACCACCGCCGAGCAAAATATGCAGGTAATAGACTGTTTTAATTTCAATACGTTTACTGAAGAATAATGAAATACTAGACACTAAACAAACTTTATTATTTATGGTTAGATGCCCCGGATGATGATCTTTCTGAATGGGCAACTGCAAAAGCGAATGGCAGAATGGCCAAAAGTGCAAACTGGAAGGTTTTGGGGATTGACAATGACAGAGTGTATGAAGTACGGGACACAAAAAAAAGGCATATTGTTGATTTGGAACAGGGTGAATGCACTTGCCGACAATGGCAGCTTTCGGGATTACCATGCGGACATGTCTGTGCTGTTGGTAGATTTGCAGGGCTGACTAGTGTGAAGAAACTGGCTAAAGCTTGGTTTTATAATACAACACTTAAAGGCACATACGAAGACATGGTTTATCCTTTAAAAGACATGACGATGTGGGACACTCCAGACGACATCCAAGTTGTATCACCCCCTATTGTTTGCAATAGGCGACCAGGTAGACCCAAAAAAAGAAACAGAATTCCCTCTCAAGGCGAGGTGCCTACAATCATTACGTGCGGAAGGTGTGGAAGGCCAGGACATAACCGGCTAACGTGCAATGCAACAATTGTGATAGAAAAGGTTGAAATTTTATTTATTATGCCACAATTAAGTAGTTGTGATTATTAGGGCCCTAATGTTTATGTGTACCTGTATACAGAAAAGTCCAGCCGGTCCAAGGAAAAAGACCCGTGTGGTGGAGGGTTCATCTAATCAAAGTAACGGAACACAACCCGAGGCAAATTCAGAGTTTATGCACAGGGTGATGAATGCGGCCGAGGCACCCAACTCAAGTCAAGCACAGGAGCAGCTGAACTCATCCAATCCACACATTAATTCGCTGTCAGATTTCCCTACTCCAGACAAGTTTTTACAGTAAAGACCCCCAATGACACACCCTATATTTAAATGTATGCACTCACTTCCTAGTTGGTACCATGTTTTGTTTAACTAAGAATAACAAGTGTGGGTCGTTTGGTGTGTAATAAACATTAGTATTAAACTATGTTATGAAAGTTTTATGGAGGCAAACAATTAGCGGTTTGTGTGTGTTTGTGGTAAATTAAATTGAAAATACAAGTAAATAAACGTACCAACCAGCAATCAATCAGATTGCAGTTCAACCATATTGGATCGCCCGTTAATGAAGGCCCTGACTGTATGTTTTTACTACTTGGAAAATGATATGGTTGCTTCATTCAAATTGATTCATTGTTTCAGTTCGTTTGTTTCTACCCTTAACTATGTTTCTTTCCAGCAGATCATCTTCAAACACCTTCGATTTACCTTTATCTGAACCATTTGGTTTCGCTATTTGTATGCCAACCTCGTGTAACATTTTTTCTTAACCAGTTCCACTTCCTCCTATATATGTACCATTTTCATTGACATCCAACCAACCATTTTCATTGTACTTGAACGGAGTTGAACTACACCAACACTGGCCAGCGCCCTCCTCTTGCCAAACCATGTTGTTAAAATAATACTTTGATAACGGCTGTTGCTTGTGAGCAATAAACAGGTCCATGGAACCATTGTTCAAAGCATGACTGGAAAATCTACGAACATCTGTATCAATGTGTAGCAAAGTTAAAGCATTTGCAAGTGACATGTTGGGTTTACAATAAAACAAAGCCCATTTATCACCACCAATGTCATTTATAAGACTATTAAGTGCCCTAGTAAAAACACCCCTGTCAGAGGTCAAACACCAAACGTTCCCAACACACCCATCAACATAACGAAGTGGATCGAGAGCAAATTCCACATATTTGTGTACTTTGAACTCAACTTTCATCCAGAAACTTAATTAAACATGAGTATAGTTTATAGTTACAAACTAAAAGCAATTATGTAGCTTTTTGGCACCCATAATTAACAAACTAAGTACGTTGCACAAAATTAAAAAAAAAAACAAAAATAATCAAATAATAAAAATTCTTCTTTATTCACTGTAACATCATATTTATATGAACAAAAAAAGGAATAATATAGTTATGGGAAAGTACAACAAACCTAGAATACGTGATATAAAGATGAAAAGGACAGCAATTTTATTATTTTGGATTCGTGTGGTGACAATGCCCTAGGGTTTGATCTACTTTTTGGGGATATTGTGTTTGTTGGGAACAAAAAGGATATGTGGGGTTACAGTGTTTCCCGTGCAAATTACACGTTTGGTCCTCAGACGTGCAATTTTATACGGAGTAATAAACTTTTGACTTAATTTCTAAAATGGTCCCTGTATTTTATGTTGTAAAAGTCTTTGTCTGTTTACAGCATGTACATTGTCCCTTTACCAAATTTGGTACATTGTAATTTGACTTCTAAAAGTCAAATAACAGAATTATGGTTTAAACCAACTTTCGCAAAATATTCACAAAGTTATGGTCTAAAAGTCTGCACATTTTGCACATATTACACAGTTATTGTCTGTTAGTTAAATTACACAGTTATGGGTTAAACCATAAATAAGTCAAATTGCACAGTCAAGGACCAATTTCCATTCACTCCCATTTAACACAATGTGCAAAAAATTTTAGGTACATGAAACAGTTTACCAACCTTTTTATTGAATGACTATCTTCAATAAAAAGGTCTTTAAATTCGCTTAAGCATACATACGACCTACTCAAGAAACTTGTATTATTCACCCAAACTCTTACACAAGTAAAACCAGGTTTCACACTTGGTTATAATATGGTCATAGGTCAGTGGACTAAACCCGTTATGTGCCCCAAGAATGGGTACTAAAAGTGTTCAACCCGTTTAAGTATAGGGTCCCTTTTTTTCAAATTAACTCTAAAGTTTTTATAAGTCTTATTTTAGTAAAAAAAATTGGATTTATACAAAAATAAAATAAGGCCTCACACGTGCAAATATTTTAGTCCTTTATATAAACACCCCCGCTCCCAACTGCTTTCCCTTATTTCCCAATTGTTTTAAATCTTGAAACCCTAAAGTATGAGTTCGCGAAATAGAGCGACAACCCGAGTAATTGATGGTAAAATTGAATACTTTTGTAGGTGTGCTATTCGACTCACAGTTAAGACTTCAACAACAAGGACAAATCCGGGTAAACGATTTGTAAAATGCTCAGTTTGTGAAGTGTATGACTTTTTAGATGGTGATCTTCCAAGTGAATACTATAAAGATTTGGTGTATGGATTCTTACAAAATGCCAAACGATTGAACAAGACTGTGGACTACCAGCAGGTGATTGATGCTCTTGCTTTGGACAAGTCAATAATGGAAGAAGAGTTGAATGATATAAAGGCAAAGTTGAAGCTGTATGAGCGATTGTTTTTCATTTTGATAGGATCTTTTGCAGTTGTTTGTGTTGGGTTTGGGATGATAATAGGAAAATAATGTAGTGGCGTGGATTAGATGTAGTCCATGGAATGAAATGAAGTTGTATCTTTTGTTAGTAAATACGAGTAATATGTTTCCTCTTGCAAATCTAGTGTTTTATATAAATAAAAATAGATTGATTCGTCATACAAGGCATTCGCATGTTCTGCTTCATGGTTAATCGGATTAAAATGGTTACAATTATCCTTTCTTAGATACTGACATTTTTTTTTTATTTTTTTTTTATTTATTTTTTTTTTTTTTATAGGTTTGTATGTTTGGTAGTACTAAAACACCCGCCAAAATAATCGGTTGCCCTAGCATTTCTTCTGTTTTATGGGGTGGTCAAACAAGTAGCAAGAAAATATGATCAACAAAAAATATAACGATGTATCCAAAAAGGGTATGGCATGGCATTTAACCTTTTTTCTTAATTTAATTACAATCTTGTTGTTTTCAACTTTTCATTACAACAACCCTAGATTGCAACTTTCTATCATTAAGGAACCAACTTATTGTTTCTCCAATACCTCCACTCTTCCGCTGCTTGCATAGAGCTTTATGATACATCAACCTTTTTCGCCTCCGCAAATATGAAGTTCGTGATCCAAACTTGAACTTCCTTGAGTATTTCTTTTTCCCAACACGTCGACCGGTCATAGGATGCACACTAGTCCCACCTTCTTCATGAACTGCTGACCCACCCACATCCAGCACAACCTCGTCTTCAAAACAGTGATCATTAGAAAGACTTAGCAGTTTTGAACCATTGTAACTGAGTACAGCATTTTGCCACTCATAAGGCGGCGAGCGAGACCACCCAACGTCAATGGCAGGAACATCGAGACCAACAACACCTGGCATGCAATCTTCTTCAAAAAAATAAAGCCCATCAACGATAGAGTCACTATGCAAAAAGTCTTTAAAAATATTTCTACATTTAAAATTAGTTCCTTTGATTCTCGGTTCTGAAGGAGGTGTTCTTAGAGGAAGTGAACGACCTTCTTCCTCCTCCCATGCATCCAGAGCAGTAGCCGATTTAGATGTAGCAACTAGCATTGCTTCCGTATGTTTTTTAAACTTTAACAAAATTTCCTCATCATAAAAATCATAAGTAAGATTTTTATAATAGAAACCTGCTAGGTTTTGTGGTGCATGGACAACATACAAATGGAGCAAACCATAACACTCAGCCGTGTCATACATCTTTCGCATATGACATTCAGCTTCAATCAAATGCAAGCCTTCTGCTAGAGAATGTCTTGGACAACAAAAATACAAAAAACGAATTTCTTGATCTAGTTGAAAGGTTAACAAGTCAAGCAACTGATCCAATTTCATCCTGTTCGACTTGCATACCTTCAATGTCATTGTTTTGCCATATTCATACTTTAAGCCTGAATATTCTAAGAAAACACCATCATAGTTAATCTCAAGGACTATATGTGTAGTAGTGATGACGTGTGACCTGTACACAAGAAACATAAATTTATTCAAAATAAATAAAAGTTAGCAACTAGGCATATGATTACATTACACAGTTAAGACATACATGCATACCTTTGTTTGATGTCCGCCGAATCAGCATGGGGGTTTGCAGGGACTTTCTTTGGAGGAGTTTGATGAGGGTCCATGATGATTTAACAAGTAATAATGTAAGTGGGACTTAATGAAGTGGTAAGTTAGTCGAACATATATATATATATATATATATATATATAAGAAATGCTATCCATTTGGTTGAATAGGAACAAGTGAGAAAGAGTGAATTAGTTTGTAATAATGTAAAGTAAAATATATTATAGAGGTATTAAGGGTTGTATGTATTAGTAAATTGAAGACTTTGTTTTAGTGTTTTTGTATCGTTGTATTAACACAAAATTATATGTACCCATGTTGGTTAACTTGCCAAAGTTTACGGTCATATAATGTTGTAAACTAATTTTACAAGCTAATTCACTACAAAAAAACTAGTTGAATTATCCAGATTTTAAAGGCCCAATGGCCACGTTTAAGAAGGTGTAAAATTATTGAGTCCACACTTTCTCACGTTTTAAAGGCCAAATGGCCAAATGGGTGTCACAAAATATTTTTACACATATAAGTGTGGAGATATTATCCAAATTTATATGTTTAAAAGTGTGGAAATATTTTTTGAATGTCCACAACTAAAAGTGTGGAAAAAATGCGAATAATGTTTATAATAAAAAGTGAGGAAACATTTGCTACACATATTAGTGTAGCTTTATTATAATTTTACACACTTATATATGTGGTTTATTTTTTAAATATTTGTGACACTTATAAATGTAGCGAAATTATTATCCACATAAAAAAATAAATCCACGGTTGACCATACCGTGGAAAAATAAGTGTGAAGAATAGCACTATTTTTTTGGGGAGTAAATTATATTGATAACTAAAGGTTGAGAATACAACAAGGACACATAAGATGAACAAAAATAAACAAACTAATTGAACATAGGGTAATATCTATGCTTGTAATAAAACCGAACCATCTTTTCACGATACGCTAACGCAACGTCAACGGGGTCATCAACATCCAACGATAGACCATGTGACAAACGATATAGAAATATACACACCCACACACCACAATCACCAAAGATACCCCCTTGCTTTGGAACTTTCTCCTCAAGCCTAAACGTGATGTTATATTCGCTCGGACGCATTCCATTCTTATCGAAAACTTTGGCACGTTCTAGAACCCGTGGAAGTCGAGCCTGTATAATAGGATAAAATGTAAGTATACATAGACGGGAGATCTTAAGGTACACTTTGTAAGTAATGCTATTAAATGTGATCCATTTACCAGCAAGGTTTGTCCATAAACAGTTTAATTGTTTATTTTTTTGGTGATAGTTAGTTCAGATTATTTGTTAAGCTATTTAAGGTTTAGTGTTCCTTACTTCATATGCAGTGTTGTACCATTTGATTAGTTAACAAACTGATTGTTACATAAACTTGTTTAATTTCATTACAAGATGAAAAACTAGTACACCCAACACTGGAGGTACACGGATGATAAACACAAAACACAAAGCACAAGAGACTATAGCGTGACAGGAATAAAGAGCAAGCACATAGCAGGCCAGGGATGGAGGTTCAACAGTTATTGCGCATCTTTGCCAGAAATGAGATTGTATTGAGAACTTTGATTTGAGTTTCACTGATGAGTATCATCAGTGTCCTACTCTTCTCAAGGTCCTCATCTTGAATTTGAAGTAGCAAATCTAAACACTTAGTTGCGAGACTGGACCCAACAACAGTTTGGAGCTGTTTGATCTGGTCACCCCTTTCCTTGCAACGGCGTGTGAGCTCTACCACCTCCAGCTGAAGTGAGTTTATGAGCTTAAAGTCACGCTCAATATTAGTTTTAACCAAACTGGTCAGCAGATCCTTCAAAAGGTTTTGTTGATCCATAGATATTCGAAGTGAAAGCTTGTGTGTGTGTAAAGGTGAGTAGGGTTCTAAATATGGTATGAAATTGCACTATTATATGGATCGTTTAATATTTAAAAGTGGGGTGACCCTTACATTTGAATTTAGTCAACGGTAATAAATTAGGTTTGTTAATTGGTGAATAGTTGGGTCATGTCAATATATTGTTTAATATATAAGCCCGATATTGTTAAACCGGAATTCTGCAGCTATTAAATGACTGTGGACAGTGTCATACAGTGGTCACTTCCTGTCCACTAATTTTCAACGCAACGATAATTCAAATTGGGCAACTTTTATCAAAGATGGCCAAAATAAGCCAAATGTTATTAATGTGGATTAGACAAATGAAAATTAAGCCAAATATAATTAGGGCGGATAATACAAATGTCATGATTGTGGCCAGAGAGCGTCATAAACTGCCCCCTTACTGTACACTAATTTTCAACGTAACCAAATTTCAAATTGGGCAACTTTTCATCAAAGCTGGGCAGAATAAGCCAAATGTTATTAATGCGGATTAGACAAATGAAAAGTAAGCCAAATATTATTAGGGCGGATTAGAGAAATGTAATGATTGTGGCAAGAGACTGTCATAAACTGATGCCTTCATGTCCACTAATTTACAACGCAACCCAATTCAACTTGGGCAACTTGTTGTCAAATTTAGCGAAAATAAGCCAAATGTTATAAACGGATATTAGATAAAAGTAAATTAAACCAAATATTAATAATGCGGATAAGATAAATGAAATGATTGTGGACAATGAAGTTCATATACGGCTCCCTTCCACTACAAGTACTACTTTGGAACTTTTTTTAAAATTGGGCAATTGGGTTGAAACATAGCCCAACTAGACACATGGAATTTTACTTTGAGGTAGTTGTATGTGACCTACGTATGGTATTCAAAAAAATTATACTAGTCGCTAATTGTATTTTAAAATTCGTCAACAAGGTTGAAACATTTCCCCAATAGACATATGTTGTTTTTACTTTTAGATACTTGTATGTGACCTTGATATGGTATTCAAAACACAATGTCGTATGTTTCTCTTCCTAAAATAACAAACATACAAAAAATACGCCATGACCAGCAGTAACAAACACTGCCAGCAGAAACTAAACAATGCTACCAGCAGGAACAATGATCGGCAGAAACCAACACTGCCAGCAGGAATGAAAGTACACTAACAGCAGCAATGAAAATAAACATTATTCTAATAATTCCTAACAAACTGTTGAGATACTTGTATTTTAAAATTGGTCAACAAGGTTGAAACATTTCCCCAATAGACATATGTTTTTTTTACTTTGAGATACTTGTATGTGACCTAGATATGGTATTCAAAAATATTAATATTCGCTAATTGAATATAGAAACAACGTACAGTTAAATGATTTAAGTTAATGGGTAAAGAATTTGGAGGGTCAGCATAAATTGAATAATGTTTGGGTCAGGATGGTTTAATGTGGAGAGTGCTGACGTTGACTTGTATATGGATAGTGGAGGCAACGCATATGAGTTGGATATGGAGAGGTAATGAGGTTGTGCCTGAAAAGGTGAACAAGGGAGCAGCTAGTAGAAATACTTAAAACTTTACGTGCTGCGCATGCTCAAGATGGTTCTGCTGTTGAAGATGTTGCAAAAGTTGCTAAGACTGATTCTACTGCTGAGAATCATGTTGATTCTGCTGCTGAGAATCAACTTGATTCTACCGCTGACATATTGGATGATGCTAACAGTCTGGCACATGCAATACTACAACTGAAGTATACCAACTCATCAACCCCCAAACATTGGATGATGCTGATGTTAGAGGGGGACAAGAATCACAACCACAAGCAAAAAAATTAAGGTATTAATAAAAATTTTAGCAACACGGACCTGTAAGCACTTCCTAACGCGGATATACCAGTCACGGGTGTCATAGTCATATGTGTCGCCGCTATCATAGAATGTCACCACTCCTGATCGTATATGAAACTGGGCAAGAAACCAGTGTTTGTCCGTTTGGTTGATCGGAATAAAAACCTACAATATACAGGGTTTCTGATGAATCCTTATAGTAGGCGACATATCAATAATTACGTATACTATCTTTAAACGGCCAAAAGACCAGACTTTTAGTAAAAAATGGTCATATACAACAACTTGACTCATCATGTAACTTTAACCGCCCATACATAAACGTAGTACCTGATCCACATCGCTCCATGGACAGGGATACCTCTGGCCATCTGCGTAAAAAGATGTGTGTGCCATTTTGAAGAAGAAGCTGAAAAAAGTAACAGCTAACCATCGCCCAGTTTGCATTATTAGGTCTTACATGCCACATGTAGTCAACCCACAAGTCTATGTGCTGCAAATAAGTGTTTTAAGAAAGGGTGAGAGGTAACCTTATTTATGAATTAGAGTATGCATGTACGCTCACCTGCTCAGTTAGCCAACCTTTTCTACCAGGGTCTAAGCAAACTAAGCGTAGCCAGAAATTTCGATCAACGGTGTGGTCTTCGGACCATGGAAATTTACACTGGTGAGTGTACCCCGGTTGACCAAGAAATACTTCAATATCATCGGTGAGCCAGACATTTTCCACGGTATAGAACCATCGAGATAGATCCTACAAACGTGGGTAAATTTATAACATATAATGTAAAAGAGGTAACAAAAGAAAATGTAAACCAACTTTAGATCATGGCAATACCTCAACCCAAGGTTGAACTCTTGTCAGCAATTCAGCGGTACGTGGGTTATTAACGTCAGGGCCGTGTTTCTTAATGCTAACTATAACCTTTTCCGCATTTTCTGATTCCGAATCAGGTTCCAAATAATTTCGCCTCTTGCTCGGTGGTAACCGAGCCAAATATCTTTGATAGTGTTTCGAATTCAGAAACGATATTCTGCGTTTCTTCTTCTCCTCCTCCATCTTCAACATGTTTTCTTCTTCCAAGCGCAACCTCTTAGCCGCTTCCTGTCTTTTCATATTATCTTCTGCCATCATCTTCTCTTCTTCTAACTGCAACCTCTCTTCCTCTGCCAACGCCCATCTCAATTCCTCTTGAATAAGATACTCCTGCCACAGGATATTGTGGATTACATATGCCGCACAAATAATATTACGCTATAAATCGGGTATACGGATAATTTGGAATAACGTATTCTACCTGAGCTAGTTCTTCGTCAGAATCAGGCAAGGCAATCAATTTCAGGTAAAATTTGTTAAGTGAATGGCAAAATTCAGAACTCGTGTTAGGAAAATGTGACTCAATATCCAGTTTCTCCTGTCAAATCATTATATTTTTTGTAAAAAAGTACAGGGTGGATGTCAAAGTAGGTACTCATATTTTTTTTGAAATGTACCTGCAGTCCGCCAGGTCTCTCACGAGCAAGAACCTGTAATATTATAACATGTATTATAAACCCGTATATACAGAGTGCATACTATTGACATAGTAAGCTGAATAAAACGCAACCTCAATAATAATCTCAAGTTTCAATACTTGGCCATTAAGCTCAACAAGGACACGGTCCTTAAGCCTCTTGGTTGGTGAACTATTACCAGCCCTACGTTGAGTGGAATTTACTTTCAACGACTCACTGACCCGTTTGCGTGCCTTTGACAACCTGTTAAGATAAGCATCGAAGAGGGTGTAATTGGATGTGGCTGCAGCCCTGGGAACGTAGTTTTGGAAGAATTCTTGGCTCTGTATCCACCATGAAGACTCGTACTCAGGTGTATTCGGCTTGAGATCTAAACGTGTATTCGACTCCTACAAATAAACGGGGACAAATAAAATATGTAACCTTACAACTGTTTGAACGACAATTATATCTCACAAGTAACTTTGTGCGCCTAATGTTGACTTTTGAAGATAGTGCAGCTTCAAGTTCATTAGATACTAAATACAACTATTGATTGTGATTATTGTCAGATACTCTTGGTTGCGTTAACCCCATTGTCAAATCTACTTCATTTGCAAGCAACTCTTTGTGATTGATTTTTCAAGGGATTATATAGCCTTAAGGGGAGGTTAATGGAATTAAATGTTGGGTTGGTTTAGAGTTAATTGGGGATTTGACGTTAGTCACAAATCATTCATTGCTGCCGATTGACCATCACATTGCTGCCGGTTGACTTAACGTTGCTGCTGGTAGTGTTTTTTAGTCAAAGGTACTCTGGTTGACTTCATTGCTGCGGACGTTTAAGAATTTGGGGGATTAATTTTGGGAATAAATTAAATTCAAATTAGTCAAAGTTTACGCGAGAAATTTAGAATTTAGAGCTGCTAAATTTGGAAACCGTATTCACGAACTAAATATTAAATTCCTCTCCCAAAATAACCGCAGTCTCTCAAATCAATTGCACATCTCATTCCTTCTTATTTGCACATCTCAATCCCTGATTCAACACTATGGCAACCCTTGAATACAAAGAAGATCACAACAAAGTTGGATTTCCTAAGAATTGGCTAGCCCACATGCATATGGCTTGTGGTAAAGGCAGTTTGAAAACCATATTTGGTACTCAATTCACCAAGGTTCTGCTGTAACCAAGAATTGGCTAGTCCTGAGCAAACGGCTACAGGTAAAGACAAGTCAAATCCGTTTATAGTTGATGATTTACTAAAAATCATATGGTTATCAATGTACCATGGTCTTACACACAAAAACATTGGCTACTCCAGTAGTGATGGCTATTGGTAAAGAGACATCAAATCCATTAATTTTCAATGATTCACCTCTCACAGGAGATAACACACCTGGAAGTGATGAGAATAGTATGAAACTTAAGTGATTTGATGTACACATTGTCATAGTAGCAGTCAAGATCAAGAGAATTACATGGTAACCAGCTTAATTGGAGATGATTATATTATGTTGCTGCTTTTATATAGAGGTTGCTGCTGGAAATGTTTGCTTTAAAGATGTTGCTTCTGGTTACTTAATCTTGCTGCTGCGCAAGTGCAATCCTGCTGGTAGCTTTGGTGTGTTCCTGCTGGCAGTGTTTATTGCTGCAGGTCGTTGCTTATTTTTTAGTCGTATTACAGTTATTCTAGTAACACTTATTCTAGGATCATAGTTCATTAGTCATTGTCTTCTTCACAATCTTATATTTAGTTTCCGCATAAATATAAGTTTGTCATACAGAGATTTTTATTGGCTCAAAGATCAATCAAGGCGTCGATCCCACAAGTTGGAAAGAAAAAGACAATGCAAACTCGGGAGGAGGAAAGAGAAATGTATACTCCGGAAGAGAGGACAGGATGCCATACATGATTTGGTTCTGCAACTTAGAAAGAAGCATAAGGGATAGTACAAAAATAACAGGCTCCTACCTATGTGTGTTCATTGCTCTCCTTAAGATTATTCATTATATTCGGCGTAGTGATTAATTTTGTTTCAATTCAAGAAAAAAAAAAGATCATTGCTCAACAGGGATTCAACAATTTATTTTACGTAAATACAAATAGAAAAAAATAGTGACCTCTGAAAAAAGGTAGGAACGGTCGCTTCTTTTGAATGGTGACTTCATAGACCATGCAATAGCTCTTGGAATCACATTAGGGTCTTTACTCCACCAACGTTCAGATCTTTCAAAAGACTCGAGTATCCAAATCTAAACAAATTGTAAAACACAAACATATCAATCAGTCCATCAAAATGTTCGGCTGAAAAATATATTATTAATAAAAATAAATACAAACCTGGAAAGCAAATACAAATCCAGACAAAGTATAGGTCGGAACAGATTTTGGGTTTTTCTTCAATACTAAAAGGTGGTTATCCGTGTGCTTATCCATTACATTATGAAGTTGGTCATATAAATGGGTCCAAATATGTTCACCCCACGGAAATGCATTCCAAGCTTCTAGGTTTTCAACCAACCTCATCAATGTGTCATCAACTTGGGATGTCAATAAACGACCCATAAAGATCACCTCTAAGACTAACAAAAGAGATATCCGTATTGCGTCTTCATCACATAGCTTGCGAAACTGCTCTTCATCCTCGATGACACCAATAAGGTCTAAGTTGGTTACAATCAAACCTCGCTTGTCAGGAAACACCCTATCACGAAATTTGAGAGCACCAGAAGTGTATAACTCAAAGCTCACACTTCCAAACCGCAACCCCGTCATTAGACAAAACTCAGGACGACCAAAATGCAGAGTATGTCCATCTAGGTAATAGATAAAGGGCATATCATAATGAGACTCGTCCACTCTTCTTTGTTTCCGTACCATATAGTCAATGAGTGTGTTTCATGTTCAAAGTATAACAAATCCAACCATTTTCCAAAGCAGGTACTCCTAAACAAGTTCCGTCATTTTGCGTCTAATTTCTGATTTATCAACCAAAAGTAGTTGAGTTTGCTACTAATGATTAGTTTAGCTTCATAGTCCTAAAAGGAAAAAATATGTTAACTCAGAACATACAATTCATAACAAAATAAGTTTGAACACATGTATACAGCCAGCGTAAACACTATCATACACAGTTCAGATGATTACAACTTAACTACAACCACTTAGTGTTGGACCATAAGAATAGGGTGTTTTGCTTATGACCTTATTTGAATCAGGCATGGCGTATCAGATACAACCCAAAATCGTGGCTTATCAAATACATCCCAAAACAAAAATCAAATCATAATCCACATAAATGCATAAACAAACAAACAACACTATATTATACCAGATAAACAAAAATCAATAACGATACAAAACAAATGTAATAAAGATTCGTAATACGCCGTACATACCATATTATACCACATTTTTTTTAATCAAACAAACAATCGACGGTGTTAAATGATTTTATTGGAACACTGTTCAATGAACAATTACTCTGTTTTCAGATGACAATCAGGGAAAACAATGGTAGTAGATTGGAGATTGAAATAATAGTGTAACAAGATAAACAAGCGAGAACATAAACCGAGTTTTTTTTTTTTTTTACCGTGACTGTGAAACGAGATGGAGGGAAGAAGTGTATAGAGGAGATGCTGTTTGTTTTTAAATTTTTATTTTCGAATACGGTATGAACAGTAATGAAAGCAGTGAACAGTGTACAATTTTTGAAATAACCAAAAAACCATCTGTAAAGTATACGGTTGCCCAACAAATATAAGTTGCCCAAAATACAATAATGTACAATACGTGATTATACGAGTTGCCCTGGGCTAAGGGGGGAATTTTTTGAGATCGGGATAGATACTCTTAGCACTTGGGCAATCGGGCTATTTTAGTAATTATCCCTAATTAATTTCATACAAGTATTGAAAATTATACCTTGATCTTGATTTTTAGGCTTCAAAAATAAACCCTAATTTTCCTCTGCTTCTCTGCCCTCTTTGGTTCGACCATATAATCAACAAAAACGTTTTTAGGGTGTTTTGGTTTGTATTTATACTACCCTAAGATTATTCTAGATATCCCTTTTAATTAGGAATTATATTTAGACTCAAATTTGTTTCTTTTTTCCCCCATTAAACCCTTTAGGCCGATTTTTTTGTATATACATACACATTTTTTTTTATATTAATATTACACATAAAACCTTGTATTTTGTTATTTTATAAAAGCCTATACCGAAATATAACAACTTACGCGATAAACTTTCGTTTTTTTTACGACGACTCGGAAAATTATCATTTCCAAAACAAAGTTTCCAAAAATAACATTTCACACTCTCTATAAATATAACCCCATAAAAAAACTCCACGTAACTTACTAACGCTCAAATACTTGAACGAATACTTGTTACGCAAAACCACAAAACACCAAAACTACACAAGTCATTTCTACACCACCAAGGTAATCAAAATGAACTTATCCCAAAATCAATACTACTCAACTCACAACCATAAAATCTCACAAAGGGATTTAGTGTCAACACACACTCATATCACACATATATCACACATACATCGCATATACATCACGCATATATCACCCATATATCCCATCAACACCTAAAACACACCAAACAAATGTCAAATGAATCGAGACTATCAGTTAAACTAACCTGCAAAAATCACGGTTGTTACATCATCCCCCACTCACGGAAATCTCGTCCCGAGATTTAACTACTCGAGTCACCAGTAACATCAGCAAAAGAAAATTTGTGGATATCCAAGCGGGATAATACCACGCCATAAAACCATAAATCACTAGCACTTCTTATGACAATGGGGAATTCTACCACGCCATACAATCACAGAGAAAGTACCACAAGATATGAACCAATTGAATACTCGAATACACACGATAGAAAACATTACCGACAATCCAACGATACACGAAAATATATACATTACTCCGATCAATAACACAAATGACCCAAACGATTTCTCATAGGTAGGCACGTTACCCCCGATCCAAAAGAAAATCCAAACGGTAACCACAAGTAGCACACACATATAATAGTTACACATAGCACCAACATTAATTAAAACATTCATGAATACCCAGCATCTAACTTCCACGATCTAAATCCAACTACAAATGATCTGCTCACCCACACTAGGGTGCAAATAGCAGCACCACAATCTTGAACAAAAGAAACATCCAACGTCAAATTTGTACACTCTCTTAATCCACTCACTTAAGAATGATAAGCCGTACTCATCTACAACCACATTCTCAAATCTCTATAAAACGTATACCACAATCGCGAAGTAAGTATCTCATCATGATCTAAGATGATCGACGCGACACTCCATGTCTCACCAACCACATCAGCAAACAAATTTGAGTACTTAGACCTCATCTGATCCTCGCGTTCCCAAGTAAACTCAGGACCACGCTTCGAATTCCAACGTACCTTTACTAAAGCTATCTTACCAAGTTTCAAACCCTTGACCACTCGGTCCATAATCTCAACAGGCTCCTCAACAAAATGAAAGGTCCTGTTAACCTTAATCTCATCTAATGGCACATGCAGACTAGCATCCGCCAAACACTTCTTCAAATTAGATACGTGAAACATATCATGCACACTACTTAACTCCTCAGACAATTTCAACCGATATGCCACAAGTCCAATCCTTTCCGTAATCTCAAACGATCCTACATATCTCGATGCTAATTTTCCTTTCTTATCAAAACACACAACACCCTTCCAGGGAGACACTTCCAACATCACACGATCGCCTACACTGAACTCCAAAGGCTTACGGCGATTATCCGCATAACTCTTTTGGCGATCCCTTGCTGCCTTAAATCTTTCCTTGATTCCCGATTGCAATGTCATGCACATAACTCTCACAAGCTTAGGCTTAATCCTTTCCTTCCTACTCAACGCATCAGCCACCACATTCGCCTTTCCAGGATGATAGCGAATCTCACAATCATAATCACTAAACAGTTCAATCCATCTTCTCTGTCGCATATTCAGCTCCTACTGGCTGAAGATACGCTGAAGACTTTTATGATCTGTATAAACAACACTCTTTGTGCCATACAGATAATGTCTCTAATTCTTGAGAGCGAACACTACCGCACCAAGCTCTAAATTATGAGTGGTGTAATTTTTCTCATGAATTTTGAGTTGTCGGGATGCATAGGCTATCACTTTCCCTCTCTGCATCAGTACACACCCAAAACCTTGATTCGACGCATCACAATACACCACCAAGTCATCTGGTTCATCCGGAAGCGCCAGAATAGGTGCATTGCACAAATTATCCTTTAACGTCTGAAAAGCCACCTCTTGTTCTTCTCCCCAGACATACTTCTTATTCTTCTGGGTCAACAACGTGAGGGGTTTGGCAATCTTCGATAAATTCGCTATAAATCTTCTGTAGTACCCTACCAATCCTAAGAAAGAACGTATCTCAGACGGCGTCGTAGGAACCTTCCAATTCTTGACCGCTTCGATCTTTCCAGGGTCTACATGTATACCTTCACTATTGACCACATGTCCGAGAAAATGTACCTCTCTAAGCCAAAACTCGCATTTTGAAAACTTAGCGTACAACTTCTCCTTCTCCAGCAATTCAAGGACCAACTTCAAATGCTCTCCATGCTCCTTCTCAGTCTTAGAGTAGACTAATATTTCATCGATGAACACGATCACAAATTTATCCAAATAAGGATTACAAATGCGATTCATTAGATCCATGAATACCGCAGGTGCATTTGTCAACCCAAATGGCATAACCGTAAACTCAAAGTGTCCATAACGAGTCCTAAAAGCAGTCTTTGGAATATCCTCCTCATACACTCTTAACTGATGATAACCAGAACGTAGATCTATCTTCGAAAAGAATCGAGAGCCTTGCAGCTGGTCAAAGAGATCATCAATTCTAGGAAGAGGATACCGATTCTTAACAGTTAACTTGTTCAATTCCCGATAGTCAATACACATCCGGAACGAACCATCCTTCTTCTTAACAAACAACACAGGTGCTCCCCACGGAGAGTGACTGGGTTGGATAAACCCCTTATCCTGAAGTTCTTGCAACTGCGCGGACAACTCCTGCATCTCAGAGGGTGCTAAACGATATGGGGATTTCGCCACAGGTGCCGCTCCAGGAATCAATTCAATACGGAATTCAACTTGACGGATTGGAGGCAACCCAGACAAGTCTTCAGGAAAGACGCCAGGAAATTCACACACCACAAGAATCTCTTCTATTTTAAGTTCTTTGGATTTCGCATTCTTAAGGGATTTCAAATCATTCCCTAAGCATTCTCCTTATATCCGAAGTATAACACCACTCTCTAAAGGAATACGAACTACCTTTTCATGGCATACAACCTCGGCTTTATGTTTAGACAACCAGTTCATCCCTATCACCTCAACAAAACTTCCATGTCCAAAAGGTATCAAGTCAATCATAAATGAAATACCCTCTAACACTATTGTACACCCACGAATAATCTTGTCAACCTCTACCTCCTTACCACTAGCTATTTCAATCACAATACTAGGTCTAAGTTCACTAGGCTCATCATTCAATAGTCTAGCAAACGAACCAGCTTAAATATCACAACATTAGTACCAACAGATAATCGAGGTCTCAGCATATGATTGGTAGAATGGAATCTTACCACCCACACACTCCCACATACAACGATTTCCCAGACGGTTAAGAGAATACATCTCTAACCATAAAACCATCATCAACATGATATCACATAACATCTACCACAACATATAACAACAAACATCAATCAATGTAATCATGGTCACAAATCCACGTGTGTGATACCCTTATAATTATGTTCGCGACTATAGTTATAAGGCCTATTCCACACGCATACTTACTTCCAAAACCACACATCTCAATGATAACGCACATATACCACATAGCACCTAATACACAACACAATCCATGCTATCATACTTGCAAATCCACTTGTGTTGTGACGCATGTATAATTATGTTGGCCACCATAATTATCTATGCTCCCTTTTCACAAGTGTACTTCCTCCTATGACCACACTTCATGCAAACAATCATCTCACATGGAACAATTCCAACGATCATGGAACAATTCCAAACACCACTTTAACTCTATAATCAAAATCACTTAGATAAAACTGATCCAATATTCAGGAGTAATCGTGCTCCAACATGGCTCCAGACGGCAAAATACAATATAAGAATTCCAAAACATGACACAAAACAAAAGACGTCGCACAATGGCTCAAGCTCCACTCTCGCACTTGCCTCCCCACTCAGATCGGTTAAACTTACTACCTGTTACGGACTCCAGATCCGAATCCACGTCATTCCATCCTAACTCCCCTTCATCTTTACTCAACCACCCATTCCTGTTTCTTTCTTCCAATTCCGCATGATCCACAAGTACATACAACTCACGAGGTTTAGACAGAACCACCTTTCCTTCATATGAGAAGTGAGGACACTTCCCAGAGTACTTGGTAACGGCTCCATCTCCAACAGTCACCGTGGTTGCAAACCTCTCCACTTCTTCTCCATCAATGTTTTCCATATACATCCCTTCCTTGTCCGAACATAGATTTATGCTAGCGGGAACTCGGATTCTGCGGTTAGTCCACTTCATCCTACCACTTCCCTTACAACCGGTAGCAAAATGATAGCCCAACGAAACTTCTTACGCGAGGGAGGTGACATACTATAATCGACTTATACAATACTAAATATAGGGGACAAAATAGTCATCCAAAAATTGCCAGAAAACAACTCGTAAATTTAGGAAAAATAATCATATAAATTATCATACGTATATATAGACCCTAAATGCATCTATATGAGGGACTCTTAGGTTATAGTCTAGGTTCAACCACCTACTTCTCTATAACCAAGGCTCTGATACCAATCTGTCACACCTCGCCAAGGCGGAAACGCGAGTGTAACTTCATGGATATCATCACAACACATGGTGTCTAAATAGAGAATTTCTACATGCACATAAATAGAGCAAAGTACAGACACAAAGTGTCGTAACGATACCCCAAAAGAAAATAACCAAAACAAATCTCCAAAGGTATCCTCAATAAAACATAAAGTACTAGTCGAAAGACATTAAAGTATCACAATCAAAATCAAGCATATTCAAATCAAAACATGAAGATAAATCGTTCTCAAATGCAACTAAGTCTCGTCTAGTCGCTTCGCTCTACCTTAGCCTTAGAATGCTCACCTGAAAATGATGCTTAAAACGTCAACATAATGTTGGTGAGGTTCATAGGTTTAAGACACATAATATATCTCAGGCAACCAGTTCACTGTGATTATAAAACATAGCAGGACAGTAAGACTAGTCATTATACTAGATAGCATGCAATTTCAGTCATTCAACCAACATATCACTTAAGGGACACAAGGGACGGAACGTGCCCACGATCCAAATAGCAATATCCAACATCAATTGGTACGGAACGCGCCCACGATCCAAGTTCACAATAATGGGTAAACCATACCCTCTGATCAGACCACACAGAATAATAGTGAGTCGAGCTACTACTCTCCAATTGGATAATGGGAGCATAGCTACCCTCCAAATGGACCACACATAATCACCACACAATAATCTCATAACATGCAATACACGTATAATAACACTTACAAGTCCATGCATTTACGACCACATAATCACAGTAACTCAAAAATAATTCAACACAAGCATCATTTCCATCCCAAGTTAAAACAAAGTAAAAAATGGAACTATGAAACTCACCTCAAACTTTGCAGCTTCCAAATTATCAATCACAAATCTATACAATAAAATAAGATCACATTACACGCAACCAAGCTAAAAGCTATAGTCCTTGTAGCACACATATGATGGATGTCTAAGGTTCATGTAAACCACCATGGATCACCTAGACTCCATACTAACCACTACCAAACACTTACACTCACTAAATCCCTTGCATACACTTTTTCAGAATACGCAGATTTTTAGGGTACTTCTACCCACATGAAATCACAACAAAATAAGATCTACAACTCACACCAAAATTTAACATGGTCTTTCATGAGCATACAAGCTCCTCCCAGAAGGCCATGCACTAAAAACACACACAAGTGCTCTTTGAAAAATCAAACATGAAAACTATCCAGATTCGGATCTGAACACACACCAAAATGTTTTGACCTAACAAACATATTTTCACAACTTATTAACGCATATCCTTCGCGTGGAAGTCAAAGGGAATATAGAGCTCAATTTCTACAGAAGGGCTAACCCTAATTACACATTTAAAACCACTTTTGACCTCAATACTTTTAACCTAAATCTGTCCCGGTCTAACAGCTTTGAAACCTTTACTCGCAAAAATCATTAGACTGACTTCCGGACCTCGAAATCGCTCGTGGCCGGACTTTTTGGAAAGAACGTTCTCTGAACTACAATTTAGACTCAAGAATCATCAATTAACTCATCTCCATCTATTAAATATCTTTGTATCTTTACATCACTATGAATCTGTGAAAAACCCTAACTCATTAACTAACATGTTTTATGCCCAAATCTCTTCACCAATCATCATTATATTACTAATTATTGATACCAACATGTTTTATATCAATAATTTAAAGAAGTAATGATAAACCCTAATCCATCATATCCTTGTTACATGAATTATAATAATTAATTTCATACAAGTATTGAAAATTATACCTTGATCTTGATTTTTAGGCTTCAAAAATAAACCCTAATTTTCCTCTGCTTCTCTGCCCTCTTTGGTTCGACCATATAATCAACAAAAACGTTTTTAGGGTGTTTTGGTTTGTATTTATACTACCCTAAGATTATTCTAGATATCCCTTTTAATTAGGAATTATATTTAGACTCAAATTTGTTTCATTTTTCCCCCATTAAACCCTTTAGGCCGATTTTTTTGTATATACATACACATTTTTTTTTTTTATATTAAAAGCCTATACCGAAATCTAACAAATTACGCGATAAACTTTCGTTTTTTTTTACGATGACTCGGAAAATTATCATTTCCAAAACAAAGTTTCCAAAAATAACATTTCACACTCTCTATAAATATAACCCCATAAAACAACTCCACGTAACTTACTAACGCTCAAATACTTGAACGAAGACTTGTTACGCAAAACCACAAAACACCAAAACTACACAAGTCATTTCTACACCACCAAGGTAATCAAAATGAACTTTTCCCAAAATCAATACTACTCAACTCACAACCATAAAATCTCACAAAGGGATTTAGTGTCAACACACACTCATATCACACCTATATCACACATACATCGCATATACATCACGCATATATCACCCATATATCCCATCAACACCTAAAACACACCAAACAAATGTCAAATGAATCGAGACTATCAGTTAAACTAACCTGCAAAAATCACGGTTGTTACAGATTGCATTAGTGCTCTCATCAAAGGTAACATGAAATGTTTTCTCAGTATGTTGTCTCCTAGTGTTGAACACCCTGAAGTCTTTAGAGATAAGGGAGTATCCCAGGAAGTATCCATCATCAGCTTTGGCATCAAATTTCCCTAAGTGATCCTTGTTATTATGAATAAACACAGGACACCCAAAGACATGAAAGTAGCTGATGTCAGGGATCCTTCCCTTGAATAACTCATAAGGAGTTTTGCTATGTATCTTGACAATGATGGATCTGTTTTGTGTGTAACAGGCAGTCTTTACTGCTTCAGTCCAAAAGTGTTTGGAAAGGACTGATCCATTTAGCATTGTCCAGGCTGCTTCAATGAGTGTTCTAATTTTCCTTTCAGCCACACCATTTTGTTCAGGTGTGTATGGTGAGGAAAAATTTTGGGAATTTCCTTTCTCTTCACAGAAACATTCAATTTCATAATTTTTGAACTCTGTTCCATTGTCAGTCCTAATCTGTTTGACCTTGATGTCATTTTGATTTTCAATGTTCCTGACAAAGGACATTATTGTTTCAGCTTCCTGACTCTTTTTGATCAGGAAGTATACCCAAGTGTATCTTGAGTATTCATCCACAATGACCAGAGTATACTTCTCATGGTTAATGGATCTAGGACTAATTGGTCCAAATAGATCCATATGGAGAAGATGTAGGCAGTTCCTGATGGAAAAGTTGGTTTTGGTTTTAAAGGATGCTCTGTGATGTTTAGCTTTTTCAAAAGCTGAGCATGGTTTATCCTTTGAAAACACAAGAGATGGTAAGCCAAGGACCTTGTTTTGTTTTACAAGGTTGTTTATGTTTTTGAAGTTCAGGTGGGAGAGTCTCTTATGCCAAAGCCAGTTGAGAGTATCAGTGGCCTTGGTAAAGAGACAAGTACCATTCTGAGTCAGACTGGACATGTCCAACACATAAACATCATGTCTTCTTGGTGCAATAAGGACAATTTCGTTATTAGCATTGAAGATGATTCCTTGTTTATCATCAAACTGAACTATTTATTTAGCATCACATAGTTGACTGACACTGATCAAATTGTATTTAAGACCATTTACATAAGCTATCCTAGTAAAGATTATACTATTACAGTTTACTGAACCATAACCTTCAGTGAGACAAGATGAGTTATCAACAAATATCACTTTGGGTCCTGATTCATCAACATACTTGTGCAGATACTCCTTCACACCAGTCATGCTCCTTGAACATCCACTATCTAGATGTCAAACAGGATCCCTGGCATGTTTCTGCACAAATAGTAAACTAGGTTAGTTCTTTCTAGGACTCCACTTCTTGGAGGGCTTAGCTTTGGGGTTCTTTTTAACATTTACAATTGATTTATGGTCAGTGGTGAAGTGGACTGAGCTACCACAAATAATGCATTTGATTGTAGATGTAGACTCAGTGGACTGAGAGGCTGACTTTGTCATACCTCTTCTGGCCTGAATGGCCTTATCACGTCCTGAGGTGTCATGAGTGGAACTTCCACTATTTTCACAACAATTGTCAATTTGACAATCCTTAGGATGGTGGTCATTGAACCCACAGTAAGGGCAAGGTGCAAAAGGTTTTTCCTTTTGTTTCTGTTTCTGTTTAGAATCAGAAGGGTAGTTTAAAGACTGAGCTTTAAGGCTTGCCATCTTTGATGTGACTGAGTGTGTTTTATGATCAGAGGTCCTGTGATCATCCTTTTTGCAAATCATGCAGTAAAGGATTCTATAGCAATCATCAGTGATATGATTGGTATAGTTACACAGTTCACATCTTTTCAGGGGTTTTGAGGGTTTGGGTTTGGTTCTTGAGGAAGCTGGTTTTTGTTCCTTCTTGCATTGAGAAGGTTTCTCAGAAGATGCAATCTTCTCACCCAGCTTCCTAACCATTTCTGCCAACTGATCAAATTTTGAGTCAGGGCTTTGGGTTATTACTTCAGAAGGGACTGAAGATGATGAGTCATCAGTATTTACTGAGACTTCAAGTGTTGGTCTTTTTAAGACTGTTTTTCCCATTCCTGACCTCTCCTTTGGAGAGTGTTGAGAGTGGACCATTGGTGGGAGGCCTAAGTTTGGTGCAGCACCCTGAAGGGTATTCAGTGGTGGATATGATTCTGATTCAGACTCATTCACAGACTCAATATTATTGAGTTGTTCAGTGAGTTCAAGCTTACTGAGTTGTTCAGTAAGTCCAAGCATATTTTTCAAAGCCTGACTTTCAGGAAGCAAGATCTTTCCAGTCTCAAAGTTTGGTAACTTACTGACTGGGTTATCCCTGACAATCCAGTCATTTGACTTGGGAAGCATTTCTTGCTCAAATGATATGCCAACTGGAACAAAGGTCAATTCACTGGGACTCACATAGGGGTTAAGCATGTGATGGTCAATTCCTATTGTTTTCCTAGGGATTAAACCCACAGTATCAAAGACCTTGGGGTTCTTTTTGGTCCAGCCTTGGATGACAACCTTTTCTTTGTTAAGTTCAATTTGTAGGGCTTGGTTTTGTTTCAAAATTTCAGTGTTCTGAATTTGTAGAGTAATTGTTTCTAATTTGGCTTGGTTCAGTACAAGCAATTCATCTCTACATTTATTTAATTCAGACACTATGTTGTTATATTTTGAAAACAGGTTAAGCCTTTGTTCCTCAACAAATTTAAGATCTACACAAATATAATTCATGTAAGACTGCCAATCAGAATCATCATCCATAGAAAGTAAAGTGTTTACCTTCTTCATGGTGATGTTTACCCACTCTCCATTCCTTGCATGGCTTTTCCCAACAGCTACCTGATCACCTTCAGAGAGTGCTATCAGTGCACTCACTCTAATTTCCTCATCTAAGGAGACCTCTTCTTCATCCCAATCATAAGCTTCAGCTACTAAAATTTTGTTCTTTGTCTGAACAGGTTTGGATGTTTGAGCAGCCTGAGACATAGAGGGATTAGTTTCAAGAATTGCAAGCTTAGCCTTAGCTTTCCTATATTTTGCTTCAAAGTCTTTTTGACCCTTGTTTTGAAATTGTTGGGTCGACTGAAACATTCTAGGTTGGAACTTGCTAGTTCCTGAGGAACTATTTCCTGAAAATTTGTAAGAGAGTTCTGAGATGGTTTTAGAATAACAGTCCCTAGCAAACTGACCCTTTTTACCACAATTAAAACATTCAGTGGTTTCATTTGCTTTTTCTTTAGAAAAGTTGGACTGGTTTCTTTTGTTGAAACGTTTTGAACTAGCAAGTAGTGCCCTCTCTTGGAATTCCAGGTTTAATTAGGTACTCATCACTAGTCCTTTCATCAATTTCATCCTCAGAATCCTCTTGAAAATCCTGCACAACACCATTAGTATAAAAAGCAGTTGATATGGGTGTGGAGGTCAAGGCCTTTTTGGACTCAAGAGCTTTTGAGTCAGGGTATCTCCTTGAGATTAAGTTGTCTTCATAGACAAACTTCCCATAGATCTCAGGGAGCTCAAGGGTCTGAATGTGATTAGCATTCCTCAGGCCTTGTGAGAAGTTTAGCCACTTCTCAGGGAGACTGTTGACAAAGCCAACATTTGTCTCATGCTTAGACAATACTACACCATCATTTGATAGCTCGTTTATCAAAGTCTTGTATCTGGTATAAGTCTGTGAGAGACTTTCAGAGTCTTTTGCCCTGAAAGTATTATACTCAAGTTTCAGGTCCATGACCCTGTTTTCCTTGGTATCTGAGGGACCCTCAAAGCTATTGACCAAGTATCCCAAGTTTGCTTGGTTGTTGAACAGTTGATGACTGATTCCATTATATCGTCAGGAAGACATGATATAATGATGCTTTTCAGGCGTTGGTCTTGATTGACCACCCTCCTCTCATCAATGGTCCATTGAGCCTCAGGCTTGTTTAGCCCTTCAGCAGTCTTTGGGACATAGGGACCATCTTTGACACAAGTGATGTAGTATGGTTCCATACCAGTCAAGTAGCAAAGCATTCGCTTTTTCCACTTGCTAAATTTACCAGCTTCAAGTCGTGGGGCAACAGCTGAAAAGCTTCCACCCTTTTTGTCGACTAGCTGGGGCACATTTGCATCAGTCATAGTAGGATCTTGGTTTTTAAAAACCTTGAGCACTCTTGGTTAATTTTGAAAGATTTTATAAACCAGAGGCTCTGATACCACTTGTTGTTCCCTTAACACGCTTAGAGTTAACTAGAAAGTTAATCTATTTGTGTTTATGACTAATACAATGTATTGATTAATTCTAACAGTTAATGAAACGTAAATATAAAAACACACAAGTATTTTCAACGTTTAAATTCTTATTAGAAATGAATCAAAGAATCTATTACCCAAGTGTTTTGCGGAACAAACACTTGGGATTGAATAGACAAGGTATGGTGTCTCCTATCTAAACTTAAGCAATGCTTTAAGTGGTAACAATTCGACCCACTGAGCTATCTCAGGGATACGTTACTCTTTGTAGGAGAAAAGGGGTATTGTGAAAGTCTAAGCTTTAATTGCACAAAAATACCTAACCCTCTTTTCTCCATCTGTTTGCTATTTATAGGCAAACATGTTAAGAGTACTGAAAGACTAAAAATACATAAACAAATAGGAAGCGTGTCTGACAACTACAACAGTAGTTGTCATTTCCAAGAACCAATAGGATTTGCGCCAAAAAGTCTTCGAGTGTCAGACCTTACACTTCTTCGACTTTTAGCCACTTGAGGGATGGTTTGTCTGACCCCGATAAGACATGTTCTTATCTTCTTAAAACCTTCCCTCATTATCCCGCCTTTTATTCAGGCTTTAGGTTCTTCAGTCATTTGTCTTCAGTCTTCAGTTATTGTTGTTGAGGAGACTTAGGGTTCAGTGAGCTCTTGTCTAACGCTCACTGATCCATTACCTTCTTCTTCGTCTCAAGTAACACTTCAGTGAGTACCGCCTCACTGTGTGGCGAATCTTTCTTCTTAGACTCATCCTGAGCATCTTGAAGGTAACTCACTGAGTGACTGTTCACTCAGTGACTTAGAATGTTTTCGGTTAAATTTACACTTAGCTTAATTTGTATTCAAATCTTGTTTTAACGACTCTTAGGTACTGAAGGACCTAACACAAACCCTTTAAAAACGTATGCAACTTGTCGTGAAAATCGGTTTTGCGTGACCAAAAAAAATGGGTAAAAAGTGACAAATTATCTCCTAAAAACACACTTATTTACGCGTTTTTTTACTCCCTAATCCGGTTGCAAGTTTATAATTAAAAATAAATAAATAAATAAATAAATAAAAAACCATTTCATAATTTTCCACTGTGTATTTACAAGTCACCCTCCTTCCCTCCTACCACACGCCTTCCTAAAACCTGCACATGCTTAGTATAATGGTACGAGGTTTCCCTACAAGTACATCTTATCCTTAATTTAACCACACATTCATCTTCATACATCACTCACAAACTGCACGTGTACGAAACCCTAATTTGTAAACCACATTTAATATTCCGAATTGATTGTCTTATTCCTTAATTAGGGCAGACAAAAGGTATATTCCATCTTTATTTTAATGTGTTCTTGCCCCACTTGTATTAATTTAAAATAAATTTTGTTTTTTTTAGGGTTCCTGAAATTATTAGGGTTTATTAGTTACTCCCTCCGTCCCAAAATAAGTTTCCAGTTTGACTTTTTAGAGTCAAACTGGTTCAACTTTGACCTTAAATTTTTTATTTTTATTTTTTTTTATTTTTATTTTTTTATTTTTTTTTGTGTTATATAATGCTTGATGAAAAATTATACCAATGAAAAATACACTTAAAATGTAACACCCCCAATTTCGTGATACGCAGCGAAATTCAAACTGGGTGTTACCTCATGGTATGACAGTTATAATAACAGAAAACGAACTCTAATAGAGTCGTTTTAAAAAGGATTATCATTCGAATTATATAAATATCAGAGTTCACAAAATGAGGTCTCAAAAGGTTACATGGTTTACAAAATACATCAAATGAGTTTTCGAATGATAATAAAATTTATAGCCCTCTTGAGTATCCGTGCTCCTCCGTGCCAGCCTCGATCATTATGGACCTGAGATAAACATGCTAAAGTGTCAACACAAAGGTTGGTGAGTTCATAGAGTTTGTGGAATAAATGTAAAAACCTTGTAAAAATCATCGTGACAAGTATAGGTAAATACTAAATGTAGATTTCTAGGATTCCAAGTGTATGACTATTGTAATAAATACAATATCACATGTAGGTAGTGTTTCTGTTACTTTTAATTGGACCAAGTCCTGTTTGAATACGTTGTTCTATGTATGGATTACGTTGTTATACACTCCAAAGCGTTGAACATTGTTTTGTTTGCCCTACCCGGGTCAACACAAAGGATGGTGCGTTTGTTTGCCCTAACCGGGTCAACACAAAGGATGATACGCTTGTTTGCCCTACCCGGGTCAACACAAGGGATGGTATGTTTGTTTGCCCTACCTGGGTCAACACAAAGGATGGAACGCTTGTTTGCCCAACCCGGGTCAACACAAGGTATGGTATGTTTGTTTGCCCTACCAGGGTCAACACAAAGGATGGAACGCTTGTTTGCCCTACCTGGGTCAACACAAGGTATGGTATGTTTGTTTGCCCTACCTGGGTCAACTTAATGGTTACATTAATTCCAATAGATCTAACCATAGTATTCGTGCTCACTACGCATAGTGCTTAATGGTCTATGATAAAGAAACTCTAAGTATGGCAATAATGTTATCTAACATAAATAAACATTCAGTTCAGATAAACATGTATTTGCAAATAATAGTGATTGTCAAAAATAGTTAAGCAGGTATCTCCCCCAAAGAATTTGTAAAACAATTAAGTAATAGAAGGTGGGGCTATGAACTCACGGCAATTCGTGAAAGTTTAGTGTACTTGTGAATAGTAAATAAAAATACAGTTTTGAGCATGTATCTCCCCCAAAGAGTATAAAATGAATAAAAGATTAAGAGTTGGGCTATGACTCACGGCAATCCATGAGAGTTTAGAGTATGAAAGTAAATGAGAACAGTTGAGCATGTATATCTCCCAAAAGTATAAAACAAGTATCAAAAGAGTAGGGGCTACGACTCACCGTGAGTTAGATGGTGTTTTAGTGACTTAATGAGTTCGATGGATAAGCCGGGAAACTTCTAAGTGCAACCTACAATAGAACGTTGCTACTTAGGTTTGGAATAATGTCTAAGCATACAAAGACGTGTCAATATATGTCTTGCATATTGTTCATGATGTAGTACTTTGTGTAGGTCGTTGTATGAAGATGGCTTATGAAACATGTTTAGTTCGTACATCTCGTACTGCCGTTCGGGCCATCATAATTCAGAGGTCATGCAGCAAACGTTCGAGGAGCTAGGACATTTTAATTCATAAATCCAGCAACTCATCGATCCATTTAACCAAATGAAACCCCTCACATGAAGCTCCCTAGTGTTGTAGTATTAGATAGAAAATATATGTTTTTGGTCTTTAAAAGTTACATGTCCGAAAGTTGAATAAACTTAGGAAAGTTTATTTTGAATGAAGATTGTTATCTTTATAAGTTTATTAAGCCTAGAATGGATGTGATATTACTTGCAAAGTCTCATGGTCTATCGATGGAGTAGATCCAAATTGGTTGGTTTCGTTATGATTTAAAACTTTAGTTAATGTTTTCGGCTTAGCAAGCCTTAAGGTCTTAGCCGTGGCCTTGCCGTGGCTTTGGTCGTGGCTACCATGGTCTTGAGACTCAGCCTTGGCCTTAGCCGTGGCTGTGGTTTCGGCTTAAGGCCATTAGGCCTCTTGGTTTTTCTTAGCCGTGACCTAATACATGATCGTTTTAGTACTATAAGGGGCTGTTAAGAATTTGAAGAAAAATATCACTCGTTATGCGTTTTCAGGGGATAAGCTTTTCTTGTTGAAGGAAACGTCGTTCCGGACAACTTTCGTGTTTTAACTTTTTGATGAAACAGACCAGAAGGCCTCGAAAAAAATTCGGATTTTGATCAGAATGTTATTAGGCAGATTCGGGTTTTTAGTTTCGCTAACTTCTTTTGGCCATAACTTTTGACTCGTGTACTCGTTTTCGATGATTCAAATTGCTATGTTTTCCTTGTGGAGTCCTCTATTACAGTAGGTAATTTTCCAATATCATGTTTATACTATTTTGGTCGTATTTCACAATATATGTCACTAGTTTTCTTGTTTACTTAACATAGGTTAACATATAGTGTTCTTAACTTGTTCTAAGGGTTTTTGTATATCATGAACATAACACAAAGACCATATATAGCATAAATGAAGCATAAGAAGCATGAAAATGATGTTGAGCAAGAAAGTGTGTTAGGGTTTCTTACAACTTTTGGCTTTCTAATGAAAAGAAATTAAGAACAAGGATAGGACTTTGATTGAACAAGAACTAAGATCCCTAGCTTCCAACTTCTTTGATCTTTTGATAACAATTTGTGACTACTTGGAAAGGCACTTGAAGACTTCTACTAGAACTCTTCTTGTGTGGATGGAAGATCACCGAAAGGAAGGAAGAACTAGGTCTTTGGATCAATAAAAACTTAACAAGAGTTTTTGGAATTGATATAGCACTTGTATTCTTGGATAATACTTGAAGTAAACTAGCAATATGAAGGTGTTTGTGTATTGTGTATGGGGCGGCAACAAGAGGAGAGGAGGGGGGTTTTTACAGTGAGTTAAGGAGGTTAGTTGCAAGATTTTTAGAAAGCTTACATAGGAAGCTTATACACATGGTATCATCCTAGGAGTACAAGGCTTGAGATCAAGACACATGCCCTTGGTTCCTTCCTTGATAAGCTTCATGAAGCTTTCATGAGAAGCTTGATAAGTTTCTTGCATTATCTTGCTTTTACAGAGTCAGTTTTATCCCGGTAATTGCTAACTGTAAGTTGTTAAGTCACGAAACGTAAAACCGGGTATCGTAAAAATACGAAACTTGTAGAAATGATTAAACTTGTCAATATACTCATTATTATCTTATAAAAATGAGTAATAAGTTTAATGGGTCGCGAAAACACTGATAACGCTGGAAACGTAGGTTTAAAACGCGTTAAACGTAAAACGTACGAAAGTTGCGTAAAACTGAGAAAAGTAAAATGTAACTTTTCTAATATGATAATAATGAATTAAAATGGCCTATAGTGTCTAGACTGGGCTCAGTACAGTGACGATTGGTGTTAAATGTTCTTTAGACCTAAAACCGCAAGCCTAAAACGCGTAAATCGCGTAAAACGCAGATTCGGAAAATGTAAAATTCCAAAATTCTTGAGAATGTCACGGAAGGTGAAAAACTTATATTTCTCTTGATTGTAATGTTGTGTGGACATATCGGGATACCTAAATGACGTTTAAACCTTAAAGTAATTCTCAGACACGGTTTCGTGATTTCTGCAGAAATGATCCGACGAGTGTCAAACTCTCAGGTTATCATTAAAATAGTTTAACTTACAAGAATATGAAATAAAAATTTCGGGAATGAATAGTGAAAGTGAATAGTAAAAATGAATAGTAAAATTTTCGGGAATAGAAATTAACCTGAAATGTGAATTGTTACATAAAACCCTATCCATTCATATATTTTGCATCAAGTATTATATAATACCCGCAAAAATAGAGAAGGTCAAAGTTGAACCAGTTTGACTCTAAAAAGTCAAACTGGACACTTATTTTGGGACGGAGGTAGTAATTTTTTTTCATTTGTACAGGTCTGTTATGATAGACATACCACTTGATGTGGTTTTCAAAATACACTACAATGGTGTCTTTATGTTTGAACCCTTAAGGTATGATTATGGTAGGGAGATGGTAATGGAGGCCTCCTCATCTGATAAGATCATGTTTAGTCCATTGTTAGACCTGTTAGTTGCTAAGGTAAGGCAAAATATATGGGCATTATATTTTTGCATTCTTGAGTTAGATATTGATAGTGGTGGGTTAAAAATAATAGAAAGGGATGTAGATGTCTATGCTTTGTATGATCAAGCTAAACACCATAAGACTGTTGAATTGTATGTTGCTCATTCCCCCCAAAACTTAGCACCCTATTACCACCACAACTTGTGTCTAAAGAGTTCTAACTCTGAAGTTACATCTAAAAAGAGGCAACATGATAAGCTCAAAAAGGATGCAGGAAATATGTCTGTTGACGAGTTGATTGCTTGGGCTGAGGAAGAATCACAGTCACCATACTTAGGGTCTTCTCCTCCGTTTAAGGATAGACCACTTAGAAAGGATTTTCAGGGCAAGGTTTTTTTCACTAGAGTGTGGAATCATGAAGATGAGTTTGCATATGATTACCCATTCCTGACTGAAGATGAGGTTTATAAGGAGGACAATGTTGTAGTCGATAAGCTTGCGGATAATGTAGTTGATGAGGTTATGGAGGATAGGCCTGTAGAGAATGAGGTTGTTGATGAGGTTATGGAGGATAGGCGTGTAGACAATGATGTACAAGATGAGGTTATTCAAGAAAGGCCTGCAACTGTTGAGGTTGTAGAGAATAGGCTTGAAAATGATAATTATCATGACGGTGGTTCAAATGGCAATATTGATGATGTTGTGCTAGCAAGGCAGAAGAAACTTGATAAGGGAAAATCTGTTATGACAGCAAAAGACAAGGCAACAACAAAGTCAAAGAATGTTCGTAGGGGTACTGGTATAACCATAAGGGAGAACAATAATGATGTGCCATCAGAAAGTGAAAGTAAAGACAACAATGAGAGTTACGTTGATAGGAGTGATGAAGATCCATCTGGGTACGAGTCTTACGACTCTTCTTGTGAGTCTGATAAATCTTATGATTACTTAAGTAACGGGGAAGATGAAGTTATGCAGTTGAGAAAGCGTAAGTTTGAACGCAAACATACTACACATGATGATCAAGATGCAGAAGAGGCATGTCATGAAGAGTCTTCTGGTGAGTCTGATGATTCTGGGTCTTTTAATTTTTCCCCATTAGTAAGGGAGCATGAAAGGTACATGGCATCTTTAATGAAGCAGTTAAGGGGTAATGGAGTTGGCATAACAGACCCTTTTGCGGTTGTTGAGAATTCTAAAAAGGACGATAGGTACCCCATTCATGATGACCAAACTCATTGGAGATTGAAGAAACCAAAGGTAATACTTATACATTATGTTTTTATCTTATGTGTACCAAGTATCTTTAAAACCTCTGACTATATTTTTTGTTGACATGTATTCAAAGCTTGGAGAGAAGTACGCAAATGCTGAGAGTTTTAAAGAGTGCCTTACTCATTATGCGTTGGCAAACGGCTACTCGCTTTGGCTTGAGCGGACGACAAAAAAAGATGTCATAGCCAGATGTGGACAACGCAAAGAGAAACTGAGGGATCCAAGTAAGGGCAAAAGGGAAAATTACGACAAGTACCCTTCAGAGAAAGCAGGCAACAGAGATTGCCCTTGGAGGTGTTACGGGAAGATATTGGAAGGGGAATCTACATTTCAGGTTATTTCTTTACGGGATATCCACACATGTATTAGAGATTTTCAATTTGGAAGGCTAGTTACTTATAAATGGATAGGAAGGGAATTTGGTGATAAGATTAGGATGAATCCTAGAATCACTAACAACGATATAGCAAGACATAGTTTTTAAGAAATACAAATGCAAAGTAACTCGTACCCAGTGTGCAAATGCTAAGACATTTGCATTGAACGAAATGGATGCGACTATACAGGATCATTATGGTTTGCTTAGGTCATACGCAAAGGCGTTAGTAAAATCAAATGAAGGTAGTAAAGTGAAAATAGGCGTGACAGTCAACCCTGATGAGAAGACTTACTTTGATAGAATGTACGTCTGTTTCAATGGTTTGAAGGAAGGTTGGAAATTAGGTTGTCGTAGGATTCTAGCTTTGGATGGTTGTTTCTTAAAAAAACCTAACCAAGGAGAGATATTGACGGCAGTAGGTAGGGACGGGAATAACCACATATTTCCCGTCGCATGGGCTGTTGTAACAGTGGAGAATAAAGACAACTGGAGCTGGTTTTTGCAGTTACTGGCTGAGGATTTGGAGATACCAAATGGACATGGTGTGACACTCATGTCTGACCAGCACAAGGTAAAACATGTTATCAGAATTTATGAATGTTGTATGCTTCTGAAACAGTGTCAATTCAATTGGTTATACTCTTTAATTTGTTCCACCTGTTGTCGTAGGGGTTGATTGAAGCTGTGAAGGAAGTTATGCCACTTGCAGAGCATAGGCAATGTGCTCGCCACATATACGAAGGGTTCAGAAAACAATTTAGTGGTGTAGAATTTAGAGGGCTATTCTGGGCAGCTTCCAAAGCCTCATACCCACAGCTGCATAAGAAGATAATGGAAAAAATCAAGAGAGCCAATCCAAAAGCGTATGACTATTTGGTGCGAAAAGATCCTAAGACATGGTCAAGAGCTTTTTTCAATGAAGGCGTATGTTGTGAAGCAGTGGAGAATGGTTTTAGCGAATGCTTCAATTCAGTCTTGATTAGTGTTAGACACAAACCAATCATAACAATGTTAGAGTCCATGCGAGTCATTGTATTGGAGAGACTGAATACTATGAAATCGTTGATGGAAAAGTGGATTGGTGATATATGCCCAAACATTCAAAAGATGTTGGAACTTTCAAAGGATCAACAAAGGTAGGTAAAAAGATTGCTAAGTCATTCTATTTTTTTGAATATTAGAATAATGTGTTTAAGTTTATATTTGATAGGTTTGGGCATGTAATACCAAGTGGTGGAGACAAATTTGAAGTGAGGAAGGGCTGTAATGCTTTCAAGGTAGATGAGCCCAACAGAACATGCTCTTGTTGAATGTGGCAGATCTCAGATTTGCCATGTTGCCATGCCATATCTTGTATATTTAAATTGAATAAGCTGGTTGAGGAATACATTCCTGATTGTTTTAGGAAGGCAAGGCATATGTTAACTTATAGTCAATACATGCAACCAGTAGATGGCATAGAGTTTTGGCCAGATTGTAGTAACCTTTCTAGGATTTTGGGTCCCATTCGGAAGCCAATGCCTGGTAGGCCTAGGAAAAAGAGGGTCAGGGCAACCCATGAACCAAGTTCGACTAGGATTAGTAAGGCTGGTGTTGTAATGACCTGTAAAAACTGTGGTCAACCTGGTCATAACAGAAAGGGATGTCACAAGCAACCAACACCTTCAGTCGCTAGAGAAAAAGGAAAACCAGGAAGGCCGAAAAAGAAACAGAACGTTGAGACTGGTTTAGTTGATGAGCATGATATTCCTAGGTTTGTAAACAATGATATTAATAAGTTTGAGATCGGAGAAACAAATATGAGGGGGAGGTTTAGTGATGGAAGAGTTTTTTATACTGGAAGAATGACGAATAAGACACGTGGGGGTCGTAAGATAGGTCACGTGAATATGAGAGGAGGCAAAACAAAATCTGGTAGACTTCTACCAGCTGAGAGAGTTAGTAGGATGGGAACATGGTTGGCAATGGATGGTGCAAGCTCAGATACAATTGAGGATGAACAACAATTCAATTCATCAATGCCCTGCAGAACACAAACAGATAGTAATGCTGAAAATATACCAGGTACAGCTAAGTTACAATATAGATACCAAGTTTAAGGATTTTTTCTAAATAATAAATTGACATATTGAATGTGTTACTAGGTACACAACAATCTCAAGTTGGTGGAGCAGTTGGGGTGACCAGGAATATTTTAACAAGATCTAGGAAAGCGGCGCAAAGTGAAATTGTTGAAACAAGAAGAATGAAGGCTGCCAAAGGATCCACATCATTAAAGATTGCTGCACCTCACCAACCAACCAACCCAAACATTCCAAGAGAAACAACATCAGCTGGTTTGCCAAGAAGAGGAACAACATCCAAAAGGGGTGGAAGCAATGGTTTGCCAAGAACACTGACAAGAAACACAGACCTTCCAAGAGCAACAAGATCAGCTGCACCACAAGAACCAAGCCACACACCAAGAAAGAAATCCATTGCAAGAAAAACAAGATCAGGTGCACCTCATGAACCAACCCATACACCCGCACCTCAAATGATACCACCAAGGATGAAGAGTCAAAGAATACTACAAAAGAAATTGTCTGCACCTTTAACTGGACCAGGTTCTAGTGTGGACAATGAAATAGTCCTTGAGTAGTAACATAAACATTTGGTAAGACTGCACATATTTTGGGAACATGTTGTATGTGCATTAAAAAAGTAGCTAGTATCAAGTGTGTGTGTAATTATGTTGCCCTATTTTGTCCATGGAAGGGCCTAATGTAGTTAGGATAGGAAAGTAATATAGTGCTGCAATTATTGCCACTATTGTGATATGTAAAATATGTAAAGTAGTGCTGCATTTCATGCCACTACTCAGCCCTATTTTGTCCACTGAAGGGCAATGTAGATTAAGTAGGAAGGTTGTGTTCTTCTTGTAACATTGTAAGGTGCTTTGCACAAACATTTGATGTTATGAAAGAACACAATTGGATATAAGTTTATGTCAGTTTCTTAATTTGGTCAGGTTTGAATTAAGTTTGGTCAGCTTTGAATGAAGTTGGTGTTGTTCATTATGTTTGGTGAGGTTTGAATTAAGTTTGCTCAGGTTTCATTGTAGTTGGAAATGTATATATATACCAGGTATGTTCATTTGGTCATATCGGATGTTCATTTGGTCAGGTTTGGTCAGCTATGAATATATATACCAGGTATGTTCATGTTTCATCAGGTTTGAATATTGTATGCTCCAATAGTTGCAATTATAACAAGTAAGTGAGAATTGAGATAACATAAGTTAACTTAACATTCATCAACTAGAAACAAAAAGATTGTGCATTACATTGCTTCATGAAATGTTACATAACATCAGTATCTTACGGACACAAGATTAGATAACATTAACTACTTAACAACTTGAAAATCAGTAGTTGATACTAGATAACACCAAGCACTAGTTTCTAATGGACACAACAATAACTGATGCAATCAACACCATTAGCACAATCATCAAAGCAGTGGAACCAACCAAGACCATGTCATACACTTTTCCCTTTACCTTTAACTCATTCAAATCTTTGTAAATCAGTTCCATGGGTAGTTCACATGTTGAGTTGTTTGCAACTTGGTTTTGAGCATCATCTTGGTGGGTAAGGCTGTCTTGCTTGCACTCCAAAATCTGGTTGTCCTTATACATTTTGTACACAAGGTCTTTGTAGTATTGTGAAGGTAACTCATCATCAAAAAATCCATACACATCACATTTTTTATCTTTATTCTACGCAATTCAATCCAGTAAAGAAAAGTCAATAGCAACAACAAAAAAACAATTTATTGATATGTTTAGAGCTTGGAAACTTACACGTGTGGGACAACCTTTGAATCTTCGACCAGGATTTTCAGGAGTCCAAGCCACTTGTTCATAGATTGGGAAGTTACAAGTACAATGTGTTATACGAGCTATTTCTTCTTTGCTATATCTCCTTCGATAATAACGAGATGATGAAGTAGATGAAGCCATTACACGAACATAATTGCAATTATGTGTCTCAATTCGAAATAATTAAAGAAATTGGATTAGGGTTCATGCTGGAAATTAGAAAAAGAAGAGGGTCATACATGCTGGCAATTAGAAGAAGAAGAAGAAGAAGAAGAAAAAAAGGTGGCACCAACCGGATGACATGGAGCAAACCGGTTGGGGAGGTAAATTCATGCGTAAATAAGTGTGTTTTTGGGAGATAATTTGTCACTTTTTACCCATTTTTTGTTTTTCACGCAAAACCGATTTTCACGACAAGTTGCATACGTTTTTAAAGGATTTGCCCAAAATAATATTATATATAATATTATCATGTTTTTATGTTATTGAGTTCATGATTATCGTTTCCTCAAAAGTGATTGAACGAAAACGTTAAGTTATTCGTTAAAATTCGTTATATATAAATATAAACGTAACGTGAGTGAACGAAATGTAAAAATGCACGTGGGTGAGTGGGAATGTGTAAAATATGAAATAGAATTGAAAACGAAACAATGTTACTGTTGGTCCTTGTACTTATACAAATTTTACATTTCCTACCCTAACGAAGTTAGTTTTGCACCGTTAGTCCTTGGTTAAATATATATTGCATTTTTAGTCCCAAAGTTTCCAAAATGACATTTTAAGCCTCATATTTACTGTTTGATCAATTTATACCCTCAGATTACTAAATTAACAGTTTAGAACATAATTATATAAACTTTACACTTTTAACCCGATTTGACATATATTTTGCAAAACAAGTCCAAAAATCACAAAAATAGTGGGAAATGATTTTCGAGAGTTTTAACAACTTTATAAAGCTTATTTGAGTTAATATAAACTGCTTAATTGCCAAAGTGCTTATTTTCCAGCTTATTGGGATTTAACGATACAAAACAAAAGCCCAATAACGCTTATCGATCCGAGGGGTTTGAGAACAAAGTGGGCCTGGTTTTGGGCTTATTTCCATGTTATAAAAACAGTACAAGTGAGCTTATATCAACTGCTTATTTAATAGACCTTAAAAACAGCTTATTGGGCTTAAAAGCCCAATCGCTATTATAAAGGTTTTTAAGTCCGGTTTTATTAGCGATAGGTTTAGGAGTTTAAAAGGACTTTTACAAGCTTGTTACGTGAGCTTATTAGCACAGCTTATTAGGTGGTCCTATAGAGAATTAGGGTGAGTAATAAAAATGATGGGTCGTATGTACGAATTTGAATTAACAAGGCCATTTCTTAGTCGAGTATATTAGTTGGTCCAAAATGACAATGACATATATATTGTTATATGAAATACTCGATGCAACAAATGATAAAAAGGTGTCTCGATATGCATTATAACGAATATATAAGTGTCGAATAGAGGTAATACACGTTTTACTAGCCATCCATGAAGGAGGTCATAAGTATATAACGTAAAAATAAATAACAAGAAAGCGTATAAATGCATAAAAATAAATATACGATCGAAAGGAATACAAGAACTATACATGGTGTATAGAAGTTGATATAACGAGTAGGAAATGAGTTTAGAAGACTTACAACACCCAAAGGTGGTGTTATAACACGTTAGGATGATCTAGGAATCGAATATGATGCACTTCACACATTAGAACAATCACCAAAGGATCGAATGAGGCTTGATCGATTAGAAAATAATTCGAAATTGCTAAGAACTTGCTTCTGGTCCTTGAGGCTCTCGGCAAAGGGAAGATACTTAGGAGAAAATGAGATAGAAATTTGTGGTGTGAATAGGAGTTAATGTGTATGTATTTATGCATGTATATGTATCGATATATAGTATAAAACTCCCCCAACGTGTGTGATTTGATATTTAACAGGGATAAGGGAATATACTTGAGTACTTAGGACTTATGAGGGGGGTTTGAGTGTGGTTTGGTTTAAAACACAAGTGTTTGTTATATATGTATACGTTCGATAGCCAAAAGGTCCAAACGACCTTGTTATGTGACCAAAAATGTATAAAATGGAGAGAAACATTGTTGTGAATTCATATTTGACCAAAAATAAATAAAAAAGCTAGGCGAAATTTAGTTTTGATCGGGTTTGATAAAATGGACAAATACTAAGTAAACTTGTACATGTCGCGAGTAGCATTCACTTTGCGTCTCGTTTGGGGATCAAATGTCCAAATGAGAGGGTGAGACTCGACATACTAATTCTTAGGTGTATGAAGATTCGAAATGTGCAAAATGTCGCATTGTGTCGAAATCAAAAGATAATGAGGCCAAGTGAGTGAGAGTTAGTCGACTGAAATATAAGAATTAAATAGTGTTGGGTTGGGCTGTGAATAGTAACAGGCCAAAACTTGGGCCAAAAATAGTAAATGTGATCCGTTTAGTTTATAATGAGTGTGTTGGATTCGTTGTGGTCCGTGTGTGAGCTCGTTCCAATGTGTTTGTGTTATTGTAATGTAATAACCAAAATTTTTAAATTTTGCACGTAAAAATGGTTAGCTGAACTGTATTAGAAATTTAATACTTGATTAGCATGTACAAATTACTAGGGAATTTTACAGATTGCTACAATAATAATGATGAATCATTAAAGGTTTTTCCAGGGGACCTACTCGAGTTGTACTAGAGGCATCGAAGTGTTGCTAGACGCTAATCGGTGTGATTACACTATTAAAATATGTCCAAGTGGGAGCTGCTAGTTTTATGGACATTATTTTAGTAGTCGTATGTTAGGATCGAACTCGAGATCACGGGATTGCACACTTTACGTATGAGAGTTAAAGTTTAATAATTAAATGTAAAAGGTTATGTTTAATTATTAATTACACAAAACGTCTAACGACCGTTAGTATTTAACGAATAATGACTAACGACCGTTAACCAATAAAAGGAAAGAATTATGTGTGAATATTTGGTATGTCAAGAAGGTTCCAGAATACCCCTTAGGGGTGTTAGCCGATCGGTTATGGGAGGGGAAGCCCAACCCATAATTTAACTTAAACTCCAAGTTTCTATTCCTATATAAACAAACTTAGGGATCATTATTTGTTACTCTTGTACACATAGTTTATCCCTAAACTTGTTTTCTTCTTTTCTTTTTGTTTGGTCAATCGACAAACACCCTTCATAGGGTCGATTGGTTTGATTTTCCAAACCAAAACGTTTTGTGTTCTTAAACTAGCATTTACTTTAATTTGTTAATAGTACGTGTGTACAAGAACGTGATTCAATCACACTATTGATTGAATCTTGGATTGAATTACAAAACGGTAAGGGGTAATTTCAATAATCCACATAAACCCCAATTAGTGTTCATAAAGTTGATTGCTTGGAATTAGATTCTTGTTTGGCTAGAATCTTAAAGTACGCATACTTTTACGTTTGGTTAATTAATTTATACATTATATGTTCCTACTCGCTTTCACATGTTTACTTTGATGTTATTGTTTAAATTATGATTGTCATGTATTAAAATTCCAACATGTTCAACTTCAAATCAATACTGAAGTGATCCATTAGTAGCTTAAATGATGGTTTGATGCTAAACTCACGGGTAGTAGTATCTTCTATGACAATTGTCCTACGATTCTTTCGGCCGCCTACGCTATTGACGGATACAATATTCCCAATAGCTACGACAGTTCCGATAACATATGCAGGTAAAAAAATGGATAATTGCCCTACAATAAATTATATTTTCACATTTACAATATATATGTTTATTAGATATACATACCAACACAGTCATGCTCACGGTACTCATAGTCTCTGTCCAATATACGACTGAATGGTTCATAAATGAAGCCAAGAAAGTTGTCATCTATGTGTTCAACTCTGGTCACATCCGTCCCTTTATAAAACAAAATTTTATACATGTGTGGTAACAGTGGCAACCTTCCACCATTTTCTGCTACTCCAAAGTTGGAGATTATATAACATTGACCCTCTTGCAAAAGTGGTTCAAATTTAAACATCAATTCTTTTTTGATGTAAACCTGAATACGGTTAGACTGTTGCAACACTTGTTATTATTAGTGTCTTTATTAAATATGTAGAACCATATATAATTAAGTAAATTAAATATACCTCTTCATCTTGAAAAACACAATCAAGACTGTATGGATCGCGTTCTTCATTTAGTTTGTGAGAATGCCAAACAGATATGCACCTTTTTTTTATTGCAATATTAACAACCATAGTATTGATATCTTTAATTGGTGTTATTGTGCACTCCTTTATATTTAGTCCTGTCAAATTGTACACATATTCTTGATATGAGATGACTAAAAACATATAGGTCACATGATACGTGGTTTATTGCTTAGAAGGGGGCGTATAATGCTATCGGGGAGCTCGCCACTTGGGCAGCTCATTCCACTTCTGCAGCCCTTTTTACGATTTGTACAGTAGATGCCATAGAGATGAGTCAATGATTTGGCGCCAAATATCCAGAGGCATGAAAAGAGCATATATGAGAAGCCAAATGACATAACAAGTATCCTTATTATCAGAAATTCAGGCAACAGAAACACATCAAAACACTGTCTTCTACAGTTCTGCCTCACATAATCACTTTTAAAAGTACAACATGAAACGATCGATAGCATGGCATATAATTCACAGTAAATGTAATTGACATCTCTAACCTACCTTGTAATGTACACCTTCATTGAAATGACAATACAGAAGTTGTATTCAACTGTCTCTCTTCATTCACATCCTGTAAATTATATCTCAAATTTTGACAAAAGTTACAAGTTAAGAAGATGGAAACAACTCAAAGGGATACAAGACAAACACATGTTAATGCACAAACTCAAGTGTTTTCAATATTCATTAAAAATGTTACATTTGCAAGATACACGCCAAAAAACACTATCTTGTTCTTCACCATTTGTGTAACATTGCATCTAATCTTTCTAATTTCTTGCATAATTAAGGTTCTTGGCTGTTTACACGGCTCCGAAGTTCAAGCATTTCTTGATGGTTCGGGTCAAAGGAGAGGGCAGCTCGACAGTCTCGCATGGCACCTGAAACATCCCCAATATGTTCATGGAACGCTGCACGTAAATGCAGTAGGTGTAGATCTGCTTTGAATGCAATCGCCCTTGATAGCTCAGCTATGGCTTCTTTTTCCTTGTGGTTGTCCATCAAGACTAGATTTTGACCACAACCCAAATGAGATACAAGACCCATAAGAATATAGAGCAAATATTTCTGCAGTTTTAAGAGCTATATCTTGTGCACAGGTGGCAAATTCGATTTATTTACTTATGAATGAGTCAATTCGGGTTATGGTTTATCTCTTAAGGGTCAAACATTCAAAATAAAAAATCTTCCGGATACATGTTAACATGGTCAAACGGATGGATAGCGCATAAGTATTTAATGGTTTTGTTCTTTAAAATACCTACTACTTTTTCCTTTGTCCCGATTTAACCGTACTACTCATTGTACTTGTTACATGATATGTTTTGTTGGTTTTTCTGAGAGTAATTTTTCAAAAGTACATCGCTATCTTATGCATAAATAACCTATATTTTAATGAATGATACCTTCTAAATCATTTTAATAAAAAAATAAGATTATCTTGAAATGATATAAGTTTCGTAATCATATTTGACATGCTACCTAATATTTTTAAAAATTGAGAAAAAAATTGTTTTGGGTCAACACCTGGAATTTGCCACCTTACCTACAACTATTATTGTCCGTGATTATAGCTCTATGAAAATCTTAATAGAAATAGAAATAACTGAAGCTAACTACCTGCTGCACGATATCTGTAAGGGTATACACGAAGTGGATCTAAACGAGTGACCATCTCAAGATCTATCTTTGTTTGTTCACGTTCACAGTACTCTGATCTCTTCTCATAAGCAGATGCATTGTTTCGTGCCTTCTCAATTAATTTTGTCATTTCCTCATAAGCAGCAGTCTTGTCGTTTTTCAAATAATGGACACGAGCAAGCCCCTGGTGGGCCCGCGTGTGTCGGATTTTGAGTGCATTAATGTAACAATCAGCTGCAAGGTCAAGTTTCCCCGAGTCTACATATACACTTCCAAGATTGTTCAATGCCTGTAACAATTTTTATGTTATTAGAGAACAACAATAGCGTTTGACTAGTTAAGTGTCTAACGAATAGTCAAATATCCAAAATACTTAACTATGAAAAACATAAAAAAGAGGATATATTATGTTTTGTACTTTTGTAGTGTTAAAAACAGATTTTTACACTATAGAATTTATCAAATGTCTAAAATAAACTTCAACTATGAAAAACCTGAGGAAATTTATACGGCTTCTCAAGATTAACGATATCGTGTTTTGTAGTGTTAAAAAATTAACACTATTTGTTTTTCATGTCATGCAACCCACCTGCCCTGTACAATATTTATCAAATTTCTAATATAAACTTCAATTATGAAATACAAGAAAATTTTGAGGATACGAGGATATTGATTTGGGTCCTCAATATTGAAGATAACGTTTTTTTTAGTGTAAAAGACTAATATTTAATAATAATATATAATAATAATAAATAATAATAATAATAATAATAATAATAATAATAATAATAATAATAATAATAATATTTCAAGGCATGAGGATATTGATTTGGGTCCTCAATATATGAAAGATAACGTTTTTTTTAGTGTAAAAAGACTAATATTTAAAAAATAATAATAATAATAATAAAAAAAATAAATAAATAAAAAACTTTTTGAACTTCAAAACACAATAATTATTTCAAGGCACATGACCTGCCCACTTTGCCACCTCTAGACTTGTGATTGTTTTGGGAGAGGCCTTGAAAATTTATAAAAATAAGATATTGACGGATAAAGCTTGCTCAGACCTGTCCTTTGCGAAGTCTATCAGAAGGGCATTTAAGGGCATCTTGAAGAAGTGATACAACCGTAGACGAACAAGTAGGATCCTGACTTGAATCAGCCAAAGCATAAGCTTTCAAAAAGAAGGCCTCAAAAGATCTATTCAATGTAATAGACTCTTCGGCTTTTGTTAACCCTTCGTCACAATGTCCCGTATCATATAATATCCAACCCTCATAAACTAATCGTTCATGTTCACTTGATGCATGTTGGCGAGCCAACTGTAAACTTCGCATTGCTGCTTCCGGACAATTTAACCTGAAAAGAAAAATAACATTTGATTAGTAATGACAATTTAACCTAAAGGGCCTAATTTCAACTTCAAAACTTGCATGAAATTTAAATTGCAGTTAGTTTGTCTCTTAACTTTTTACAGTCATTATGAAAACCATTAAACTTTCAACTTTTTGACTGTTTACTCATAAAACTTTTTTCCGCATGGTTAGTCACTTATATTTATTATGGTCAATTTTCGCTATTTTTTTTAGTGTAAATAAAAAGTAAAGGAATTACATAACGACAAAAAGACAAAGTCAAGAGAACAAACCACTGCCAGTATAAATGCAGAGGTAAAGCCATCATAATGGTGACAATTTAGTGGTTTTACCACTATTAACCCATGAAAAATACACAAAGGATAATTAACATACCTGAGGAGAAGCAAAGATTGTCTAAAATATAAAACACCTTTAGCAGTTTCCGACTCAAGCATTTGATAAATTACAGAAAGTGAACCAATATCATCAACAGCAGACCACCGATCATACAGCTGTAACCAACAATCTGCAGTTGTCCAACTCGGTACATGCTCACGAACAAGTGTTTGAAATTGTGTGGCTGGGACCCGCCCTTCAAACATCCGATAATCAGGACAAATAGTAAGAATTGCTTGGACATCACAAATAGCCGATTGATAGTCTTCAAGAACTAAATAAAAACAAAACCTCAGTTCCAAACATTCAACAGCTAGCTTAAAACCAATAATCTTATTAATCTCCGCCATTGAATCTTGAATATTTTGTTTCTTCATTAAAGAAGCCGCACGATACATATAAGGGTACGTTAGAGTAGGGTCCAGTTCAGTTGCTTTTTTAAGATCTTCCCATCTTTTTTCATCATTTTCACAATATAAAGATCGTTCTTGATGCATCCATCCAAGAGGGTTATAAGTGGAAATCACCGAATTAAGTTTGTTCAAAGATTCAACCTTTTCGCCCTTAATTTGACCAATTCTACTCAACCCCACAATGGAATAAACATGCCCTTCACTTAATGCAGCCTCAAAGAATCTTTCGGCTTCATTATATTCTTTCTTGAGTAATTTCACACATCCTAACATATGATAAGCCACCATTTTTTGCCGGCTATCTTCTGTTGAGTCCACCAATTGTTCCAAAAAAAGATCGGTTGCTTCAGACAATGGATCAAGATCCATAGCAACTTGACTTAATAAACAGTATAGCGCAAATGAAGCGGTCCCCACCATAATCTTTCGATGCAAACTACTGACACTAGTTAAAAGCTCAACAACCCGTTCATCATTAAGTGAATCAGGAAGTTCTTGCAAAAAAACTTGTAAACATGAGCTCGCAAGAATCGGACAATCTTCTTCAAAAGCATACTCCATAAGTTCAACCGCATCATTTCTTGATGAAACCAGTTTCGCGAGTTTCCTATCACAAGAATCTTTAAGCTTCTCACAACAAAATTTACTCGAAAAAACCATGATTTCTAGTAAAAGATCCGTAGGGATATCGGGTAAAATACCCGTTGAGCTAAACTCGCTGATTATTTTCATACCCTTTGGTGAAAGATCGTTTTTCGATAAATCTATGTCTTCAGAAAATGATTCACGAAAACACCCGTTAAGCATAGAATGAAATGGAGGTGAAAGTGCCGCCATTTTTTGCCTGTCACAGGTTATTTTTTCATTCCCGATTCGAAAAGAAACCGTTCCTGATAAAAAATTCTTCTGATTCATCATTGCACCATCCGATAAACTAGAAGTTACTAAAGATGGGAGCTCAGAACCGATGTCTATTAAACCAAACTCTTTTGAACATTTACCACACGAAGAGAGCAAATCAGATATAAGCTCTTCACCTCGCTTTTCATACTTTAACCATGCCCCGAAAACAAGACGTTCATGAACTGTACTTGCTTTAAGCCAAGCTAACCTAAGGCTTCTTCTCATGAGTTTAATGTCACCGAGACCTTTAAATACTTGAAACTGCAACAAATAGAGGTTAGGGCGTTCGTGTGGAGGGCATGATTCGAGTTCTTTGTGAATCTGTGCTAATACTTCTACATAATCGACAGGTTTAAAATATGGAAGAATTGGTGGATCGGGCACTTTGATTAACGATTCTCTGCAAACCACATAAAAAGTCTACACTTTTAGAAAAATGAATTCATGTTTCTATCTATAATCAAAGGGTGTGAGATGTGCATGTTGAAAGTGATTATGTCATAATATGATACTAGATGTAATCAAAACTAAGTAGAGTCGGCTGTAATCAATAAGATGTAGGAGGTGGTATAAAAATCATTATTTCACCAGCATCTTAAGCAAAAACAGGATACAATGGCATTAATTAACAACCAGAACACCTTACACCTAATTATCACTTTTGAATTTCGATAGACTTGAATGTTTGCAAAATTCTATGTTTTAACAAAGTTATATAGAAAACAAGGAACATAAGGGTATTAGTAAGCTTTACTCGCTTTTGCAACTACTTCCAAACTGAGTAAATGATCCCTAAACAATCACTATAGTTTATCCAAACCCCAAAAACTGATCATTTAGTTAATCATTTTCAAATCACACATAAAAAAAACCACCCTTGAAAAAAAATCACCGAAATGAAAAGCTTACAATGAGGAAGGAGAATGTGGCGACACTTTCGAAAGTTTTCCTCTTTCCACTTGCAGCCATGATTGCGGGTTCAACGCATTCAAATGAGTTTCTTTACACGATTCACTCGGAAAGAAAGTCCTCATATTGCATAACACATTAAATATATCCCAGATCTCCACAATACCTTAATCACCTTTTTCTACTCAAATTCCTCAACCTTAATAACTTCACAACATCCAAACCCTAAAAAAAATCCCTAATTTCCAAATGGGTCAAAATAGGCAAATCCTTCAAATTTACTCCAATTCCCAAATGGGTTCCCTTAAAATCCCACTTTTACAAATGGGTTCTCTTAACTTAATAAAGATCTTAACTTTTTTAACCACAAATCATCTCAAATGATTCTGCAAGATCCCTGCCAAAAATAAAAACATTAAATTCACCAAATCTTTAAAACTAACAAAACCAACATAACAAATACATAAATAAACCAAACATAAAGCTACTAACCTTGTATATATAATAAACCAAGATCCACTATAAAGATACAAAATTTCAACACAAAAACAAAAAAAAGAAACTAACCCACTAATATAATGGTACAAATGAACAATACCCACAAGATAAAATCAAATGAATCTCAATAAAAATCTAATCTTTATTAAAATTTTTGGTAAAAGAAAAAGGTTCCCTTTTTTTATATAATTATACCCGTTGGAAAACATAAAGATTGCAGCTCATGTTGTTGTTGGGTTAAGGGAATATTAAAGTGATTGGTGCCAGCAAAGAGTACAAGTGTTAATGCATGTTGCACTTGTTTTGAGATGACTAGATTGGGTTTGGTTTTAATGACTTTTGTGGTTAAAGATGTGAAAGAATGAATGTAAGTGTTGAAAGTGAATAAGTTGGAGTGATTGGTGGGGTATGAATGTACATTGTGGTTTGTAAGCATGAGGTAAAGTGGAGTTAAACAAGTTTAAAATAAAGTTAACAAATTTCTAGAGCTAAACTATTAACAATTCTACCATACTTATAAATGTTTACATAATTGTTTTACACAAAATTTGAAGTTTAAAACTTTAACTATTTAGGTAGAGAACATTTCACATATTGTTAATCTATAAACTTCTTGTCATTCTAATATTTGTTACTAGAGAAATAGAAATAAATAAAAATTTATTACCCCCAAGTTATGTAAAGTTAATTAAGTACTCCATGTGTATTGATCCTCCTAATTCGGGTCATTTATATGTTATGTTATGTATATGTTCAAGTTCAAGTTATGTATTATGTAATTTGTATTATGTTATATTATAGCAGATCAAAATGATGGCAGGTTAAAAATGTATGTAAAAAAAATAAAAAAATAGAAAAAAAAACATACAGACTACCATCCTGCTAGTGCTTAAGTTAAAAAAGAGTCGAAGAAAAAAAAAATCAATGTTTAGTTTATGATTATTTCGAGTCTCGACTTAGCAAACATGTTTTTAAAAGTAATTACTTAGATAATTAGTTTGCCACCAGTTAAAATTCCCCCATATCCTTTAACCATGTATCCCTTACCCGACACCTTATGTTACAACCCTTTATAAAGTTTGATAGTAAATTCTAGGTGCTTACGGCAAAGCGATAGAAGTTTGATCATTTATTAAGCCTATGGTAACCTATGCACTATGTCATGGTGAGTGAGTGAATTTTCCGTTTTCATATGTTATATACATCATCATATACACTAGAGAGATTCTGAGTATCCAAACACTTATTATTTGAGGCCCCGGTTTTATATTTTCATGGTTGATTAAAAGTGTATTGTTAAACGGGTTATGCTATAAACTAATGTTAAATGTCCCCTAGCTTGTATTTTTTATTAGTATAAAAGCACATTTGCTTTAGGAAAAGCAAATCCCAATTGAGGTGTAACTTTGTAATGTTTTTAGGGGTCATTTAGCCTCTAATCTCGTACACTTCGAATCGATTATTGCACTAAAATGCTTCTTTTTGAGTTTTAGGTACTTGGGAGAGCAAAAACTGAAAAACGTACAAGTTTTAGGCTCGATTGGATGAAGAACGAAGAAAAATGACAAATTCATCTTCGTAACCAGCATCTGTGACGTGGTCGCCAAATGTGCCCAGAAAGTGCAAACTTGATATTTTTTGTGATGGCTCAAGGTGTGCAGACGGCCTCCCTAACGGTGTTAGAAGACCCAAGCGACGACGTCACAACCCAAAGGCTGATGCAATCACACTATGGCGGTGGAGTTAAACCCTAAAGATCAATGACGAGCTGATGGTATCACAAGAAAAGCGTGATGTCGTCACAACATGTTTCCTATATATATTTTCGCATTTTTTCATTATTTTATGTGGAACTTTGTAGTAGCTTTTGACCTTTTGTACCCAAACCCTAGCCGACTTTTATCAGTTTTTTAGGCCTTCTTAGCCATTGAAGACCTCAAGTATTATTAAGATAAGTTTATTTCATACTCATTCAGTTATGTTTACCCTTAATTGTTTGATTATGTCTATTGCTTGTTTCTCCATTTATATGCTAGGCTAAACTTAATTAGTATTTACTTAGGAATGCATGAAAGCTAGTTTGTAATACTTGATCTATTGTCTTTTGTTAATGGTGTGTGTGAGAGTTGAAAACGGGCTAGTAACCGTAGTTAGCTTGAACGCCAACTAAAACACATCTAATTAATACTTATGTCTTAGGTTATTAATTAGTAATGGTATTTATTGTATGTGCTTAGTTATTGGGTGATTCGTAGGCAATCAGACATGTGTTATTCACTTAGGCTGGAGGGAGTGGGCTCGGTGAAGGTCGGCAAAGTTCGGTAACACCGCCGCAACCTCCTCGGTGAAGGTCGGCAAAGGCAGAAATCGGTAACTATTACCGATTGAGAAAGAAAAAAAAAATTCTTTTTTTTTTTTCCCAATTTATATTCAACCTTTCAACTACATATATACCTTATAATATCACCATTTTTTTTTACTAAAAATCACAAAAACTCTAATACCCTTATAATATACCTTATGTAGTGTTTTGTTTTGGTTTTTTAAATATTATGTAATGGTTTGTTTATTTTTAAGTATTATGTAATGTTTTTTTTTTTTTTTTTTTTTTTTTTGTTATTATTAAAATGTTATGTTTTTAATTTTGTATAGTTTTTGTGGGATTTTATGTATTAAAAAAAAAGAGTGATGTGGCAAATTGGTAATTAGGTGAAACCAATGCCACCAAATTGGTGAAAATTGGGGTGAATTGGTGAAGTGTGAGTTGGAAGGTTTTTATTGGGTATTGATAATGTGGAAATTTGGTAAAGGTTGGTGTTGGTAAAACCACTCCCTCCACCCTTAGGCTAGTACATAGACATGAGACTGACCAAACCACAACAGGTAATAAGGAATACTCTATATTACATTAACAAGGACGTGAGAATGCAATAGATTAAGTAGAGCACGACTAGGAAGTAATGCACCCTAGGTAAATACACTTTTCCTATATAAGAAGTTCTCACCAATTTACTTTTCTTGTCATTTACATTTAGGTTAATTAGTAGTTTAAAATACAAACCTCCTCAAAACCCGGATTTTATTTGCTTTCAATTAAACATAAAAGACCAAAAATAATCTTCCCTCAATCTATTGATTTAATTCGACATACACTTCGAGCTTGCCTCATATTCTCCTAGAGAAAGATCAACCACCTTGGACTTTCTAATACTACACTACAACGATTAGTTACACTGCCTATGAGGTTTGTAAAACTGTGTTACAACCTGACGCATCAGAGGACAGTTGCATTGTACTTAAAGTACGTTAGTTATGGCAACCTTCGTTTTTCTCTTCACAATTTTTATTGTGAACTTCTCGATTTTGATGGTTTGAGTTTTTCGCAACTTTACCCTAGTGGCGACCAAAAAATTATCACTTTCATTATGGTGTGTTTTGCGGTCGACCTGGCACCAAATCCGTCTATTTTTCGAAATTTTTTCCAGTTAAAGCAATGTGCATCTTGGTGATCTTTGGAAAAGAAACCTAGGGCCACTAACACCTTTATAATAGAGGCGACTGCCCGTAGGCTTCATAGTTGGCACCACTAACATAAAACATCTACACTATGGAAGATATCATTTTACGTGAATACATGCATAAATTATGTTTTTTACTTATTAGATGAGGTCAAACAATTTTTTAAATTTCGAGGATGAAAATTTTATAAGGGTGATAGAATGTAACATCCTGTATTCTCACGCTAGAATAAATTTGTAATATTACTAAAGACTTCAACTAAGACCACTCACAATGGTGTGAGTTAACATCACGTTAAGGAGGCAAAAGTTGCTACAATACCACTTTTTTGCTGCGTTAATGTTGCGTTATTGTTGTGAGGAGCCCACGTTAACGCAGCGTTAAGGGCTGCGTTACCCCCTTAACGCTGCGTTAAGGGTACTGTTCATAAAAAAAATTAAAAAAAAAATCACTTTGCCTCCTTTTTAAGGGTAGTTTGTGTAAAAATATTTGATATAAAAGTGAGTTAAGGTGTGTTAAAGCTGAGTTATTGTTGTGTGGGTTAAAGCTGAGTTAAGTTAAGGTGTGTAAAAGCTGACGTGGCATGCCTTAAAATTTAAGGCTAGGTTAACTGTTGTGAGTGGCCTAAAGATGCTAAAATGAACATGAGAAGCTCTAACGTGTAGAATTGTATTAGTATAAAATTTTATTTATAATACTATTATTATTAAGTTTTCCTGTATTATTATGATACATAAAATAATATTATCTAATGCATTTGAGAAATAAAACATACCTACATAAACATTTTATGTGTCGTTTGAGATACAACGAATATTTATAATATCTAATTAATTTTATGAGTCTATATGAGTAGGGTTGTAAATAAACCATACGTTCACTGAACATTTCATGAATCGTTCGATTAAATGGACGAACATGAACAAATTTTTGTGTTCGTTTAATTAAGTGAACAAACATGAACACAGGCCTCGTTCGTTCATTTGTGTTCGTGAACGTCCGATTATATGTTCGTTTACGTATGTTTATTTGTTTATGTCTAAATATCGTATATTTATATAATATACTCTTCGTAAAATAGACAAATTTAGACAAACGAACACACAAAAAAGAAACGTTAGAATATTCTAGATAGTTTGTGCTTGTTTTTGTATGTTATAGCACCTTAATGAACGAACATAAACGAACATGAACAATCTTATCTTCTTAGCGAACAAACATTAACAAAAAAAATTCGTCCGTTTAAGCTTTCGTGTACAGTTATTTGTGCGGTTAAACTTAAATGAACGAGCACGAACAAGTCTCCGTTCGTGTTAGTCCGGCTCGTTTACAACTTTATATATAAGTAATAAATAATAAATTGTAGAATATAGGATGCACTATTTGATGATTGCATTATAATATTAAAGTAAAACCTTACAAGTTACATATAAGTATTATGACTAGTGTTATAATCTTACAAAGTATAATCTTTAGGTAAAACCTTACAATTTACAAGTTACATAGAAGTAATATGACAACTGTTATGATCTTACAATGAAGAGAGAAAGAGTAAGTGTATCAACTTGAATAGATATCTTGTCATTCCTTGGAAAAGATATATAGCTATGCATGATCATAGTCACAATCATGTGAGGAAGTTAGACTAAAGGGAGTGGGGCTACCCAACTAAGGGGCGACTCGCGTCACGTGGTGTTGAGTCAGCAAGTTGGGTAGCCTGAAAAAAAAAGGGGGAGTGAGGCTATTCAGGAAGATGGGCGACTCCTGACACGTGGCACTTCTAATGTTTGAGTGTGTTTTTGTTTTGGAAAATAAAAGGTTTTAAAGAAAAAAAAAAAGTATTTAAGCCGTTTGTAACGGCTAGTATTTGTTGGAATACGTAAATGAAGAGGCGATTTATTTGGGTAGCCTCAGCCCTTAATCGCCATATGGGGGCAGTGTTGGGGGCGATTAAGGGGCGATCCAGGGCCTTATCGCCCCCCAAGTCGTTGCATACCCTTTAGTCTTAGTGTACTAACGTAGATAAAATTCCTATCATTATTTGAAAGGATGAATAGTTACGTGTGATTTTGGTCATAATCATGTGAGTAAGATTGTAAATGAATTTGAGTAAAAGCCTTGTCATTTGTTAGATGCGATGAAGAAAAAGAGTTGGTGTGTAAACTTGGTTAAAAGTCATGTCATTCATTAAAAAAGATAAAAGGGTTGTGTTATAGAAGCTCCCCTATGATGTCAAATCATAGGGGATAAAGGGAATATTCCTTTTTTTTGTAGTATAATACAGTTTTCTGTCAGTTTCTGTTCCGTGTTTCTGACAGTTTTTAGCGTTTGACATATTAAACTTTATATTTTCTGTTCCGTACTTTCAGGTTTATAGTTTTTTGATATAAATAAAATTATAAAAATAAAAAAAAAATAAAAAAAATCAAAAAAAGAGGGGGGGCTTGGATAGTGGTTTTTGGGGGGGCTTGAATAACATGTGCCAAAGATAAATTGTGTGTATCAAATAATCACTTGGGCCCATTTGGTTGGATACTATGGGGATGAGATTATAATTTTAAAAGTAATTAATGGTGTTTGTTTTATGGGCCCAGTAATGAAGTGGGTATATCATAGTCATAGATTCATTACACACCAATTTAGTGTCTATGAAATCCATTCTCGTGGGTCCTTTTTTTTTCCACTACAAAACTCAAATATCTATATACTTTTTCATACCATATTTTATAATCCAAACATAAACAATCGTAATCATACACTTTTTCATATCCATTGTCATTCTAACCCATACTAAATTCGATACCCATTGTCATTCCTACCGACAAATCAAACGGGCCCTTAGAACTATGTTGACAAGTGTAATTAGGATGAGAAAGAGTTAGTCTATTATATTGGATAAATTTCATCTCATTCATTAAAAAAAAATAATAATAATAAAACTAAAGAGTTTTTTTTTTATTTATTTATTGAATTTTCACATAGAGATATTATAAATTTCATGTCATTCATAAAATAAAATAAAATTAAATTAAATTAAAAAAAAAAAAAAAAAAAAAAAAAAAAAAACAACTAAAGAGGTTTTTTTTTTTTTTTTTTTTTTTTTTTTTTTTTTTATTGAATTTTCACATAGAAATATTGTAACAAATGTCACTAGAAAATAAGAATGAGTTAGTGTATAGAATTGCATAAAAGTCCTGTCATTCATCCCTTAAAAATGAGGATGAGGTTTAGTATGAACTTGGATAAGAATATTATTATTGCATTGGAAATCAAAGATATGTAGTAATTTGTGATTTTGGTAAAAATAATTAAAGATTTTGATGAACTTTACATATGAACTAGATGTTATTGTAGTATAAATAGAGTATGTACGGTGATAAACGTCTTACGGCTTTCCATAAAGAAAACACACTAAACTGTATAAAGTCGATGTCACAAGGAGAAAGTGATTTGAGGTTAAAGTCTTGAAGATATAATCCTTTAGTCTTTATACAAACAACAAGCTCTTATATACATCTAAAAATTTAGGGTTTTGGGTAAAGTATGAACTAATATTGAGGTCTTGAAAGTTTATGTCAAGAAAATGAATTTGTTAGGTTTGTCAAGTAAATATATAATCACGACCGAGTTTGAATATGTTTTCCTCAATCATGTTATTTGTTACATAATGAGTCTAAATTGTGTCTGGTTTAAAAAAAACTCAACATAACCACTTATGTTTTGTTGGTTGTGAGTAGATTATTTTGAAACACCATGTTTACGGTCGAAACATATTTAGGTGTCATTTAAAAGTGTTTTTCAAATTTTGGTTTTCATTTATATTGTACTAGATATAATGCCCGCGCACGCGCGGGGTTTTTTCTAATCATTTAAATAAATTATTATTTTTAATTTCGGGTTTTAATTTTTATAACATGACCTTCAAAACCATTGTACTTTGATTGAGGTATTGAATTAAGGTTATTTACGAATGTAGTGGGTTTTAATATTAATTAGATTTGGAGGAGATGTTCTTGCGTCAATGATTGTGCGTGAATAAATGATAAGAGATCGAGTTTGATTGATGGAGGAGGAATTTGGGAATGTTGGGACTTCAAATATTTAGTGGGAATGATACTGAATTTTAAGTTTCAGCCCAAATCTTTGAAAAACTTGCTCCACCGTTTTCAAGTTTTAATTTTTTATATTTTGACACATATATTTTTGTAAGTTTTTATTGAATGATTACAAATCACATTCTTTTTTTGTAGAATATGGATAAATTTAGAAGTATTTAGACTTTTCTTATTTAAAATTTAAGAAAATAATAATAATAATAATTTGATTATTACTTAATAAGGTATGATTTGATTTTTTTGAAATGTAAAAGTCCCCACTAGGGGTTTTGTTTTATTATATAAAAGATGTGTCAAACGGGTAAAGTTTTAGTAAAGGTCTTGATGAATCTGGAGAGTTTTGAGTAATTTTTTTAGCAAAATAGTGCCATTCGTAAAGTAGTTAATATATCTTTACTCATTTTCTAAAATCATATAAAATCATCCGTAGCTCATATTAAGGTGCGTGATACGTTGTTACAAAGGTATAAATGTCTTTCTGCTTAACCAAACGTCACGGGCTATATTGATTCAAAAGTCGGTCGCTTTACTAAAGTAGTAAATCAAGTCAGTTTTGGTTATGCAAACGTTTTAAAGATTTGTTTAAAGCCATGTTTTGGTTAAGGATTGTTATGGGATGCACATTAAGGTTATAACATATTGGCTTGATAAGCTTAATGTAATGGCATACTAAATGTATGTGAAAACTTCAGAAAACTGGCAAAGGAACGAGGAATGTGATGCAGAATTATCTCCTAGTTTGACTTGAAGACTATTTTTATCTATTATTTGATTTCCTTTTGTCTTTTATTTAGTTTCCTATTTGAACAATGATTCTCCACCTATATAATGGGATCTAGGGTTTATTATTTGTTTAGTTTTTTGATTGAATAAGAATTTATAAGAACTTTGTTCTTGGAACCTTTGGTTCGTTTATCGTCTTTGATTACTAAATTGTTCTTGAGCCATTTGATCGCTTCCGAAACTGCATCATTTGGTATCAAAAGCTTTTGGTTTTCAAATGGCTCTGCGTGAAGGAAGATGCTTGCTTGATCGTAGATTCGCCGACAGAGGCAACGACATCAAAGTTTTCTATTCACGTGCTCGTGGAGAATATCGACGCCCTACTCGCAGAGTCGCCGACCGAGGCAGCGATGGAGTTTATCATGACCCACGAGATCTTGAAGTGATCAGACTCCGACAACGAGTCCGAGATCTTGAAGAGATCAGACGGCTCCGTCAACGAGTCCGAGATCTTGAATTACAACGGGAGATGCGCGTTAAGGAAACCGAATCGGGAAGCATCGTCTGGGACGATGTGAATGAGGAAGAGGAGCATCCTTTCTGCCATCCCCACCCCCGGTTCTTTGAACCTATTTATCAAGAGAATGTGAGGGATGACGAACCGGGTTCGAGTACCGTCGTTTGGGATGAAAGCGATGGCGAAGAAGACGATGAAGGTGTTGTAGCGGTAGAAAACGGTGGTGTTGCGGTGGCTGTCTCCGGCAAGACGACGGCTATTGATGGTCATACGGTGGCCACATGTGATACGGTGGCTAAGGATGGCCAAGCGATTTACTTGGCTGACTCGGATGTGTCGCAGGTGCATTTCAACACAGAGACGGTTGATGTGGTGAGCAATACGAAAGGACAGATGTCTGGTATATTGATTAGAAGACTTGATACAGGAGAGGAATTGGTACTTGAGGCTAAAGGATTATTTTATGCAATCAGCCATTCACCAAACAGCCAATTGCTCGGAGGACAAGTTGATCTTGATGATACGGGGTATATTTTGGTTGATTTGGTTTCTATAGGTAGGGAGAATATAATTAAGAAAATGGATTACGTGGAATCCATGAATACAAATTTGGATGATTGGGAGCAAAAGAAAATATATTATATGGGTTCACAAATGGTCACTAATTTAAAAGTGATTGGTGAGCCTGTTTCGTGTCCATCGAATTTTACCAATGGGTCGTTGAAATTTTTTGGTCCAATAGCATATGAAGCTCGGACCAATAATACTCAAGTTAGATTTTTTTGGCGGGTTGTGATGATAATAAAACGGAATCGGGTTGATGTTCCTTTTGATCCAGGTGGCTTTGGTTCAAAGTCACAACTCGAGGACGAGTTGTTTTCGAAGACGGGGAGAATGATGCAGAATTATCTCCTAGTTTGACTTGAAGACTATTTTTATCTATTATTTGATTTCCTTTTGTCTTTTATTTAGTTTCCTATTTGAACAATGATTCTCCACCTATATAATGGGATCTAGGGTTTATTATTTGTTTAGTTTTTTGATTGAATAAGAATTTATAAGAACTTTGTTCTTGGAACCTTTGGTTCGTTTATCGTCTTTGATTACTAAATTGTTCTTGAGCCATTTGATCGCTTCCGAAACTGCATCAGAATGCTTTAGATATGTATTAAGCGAGACTTAAGGTGAGTACATGGAGATTTTTCCCAAATGGTGGCACACATCAAAATGAGGTTTCAAAATAATGTTTTTGTGTTAAAGGTTCTTTATATTCTTTATGCAAATCTTATGTTTACGAATGTTTATAAGCCTTGATTATCGGTAAGGAATGATGACAAGCTATAAGCTTGTATGAAATGCTTGGATCCATAGCAGAATGTAATATTTGAAGTGTTATGTTCAGTTGGAAATGTTACGGTATTATCGAATGCTGTGGAATGTTAGGTTAAGGTGGTATAGTCACCTTGTAATGATGGATGTCAAAGGCTTAAGGCTTAAGGCTAATGTTAAAAAGGTTTTTAAAAGTAAATATTTTCAATGCTTATTTACTATATTGAAAGTTTTATTGTTAGAGAATAATCTCATGTATCTCACTTAGCTTTTATGGCTAATTAGTATGGCGGCAGCCGGCCGCAAGGCGGGTTTTTTTAACGCTGTATTTGTTTTTTGATGTTTTTTTTATCAAAGGTATTTTAAAACTTTTACCCAAGGTTGTCAGGATCGGGATCCTACCTAGGATCGTTTTCGGCTTTGCAAGATCGGGATCGTAGGATCGTAGGATCGGATCCTACCTAGGATCGTTTTCGGCTTTTCCTTTACATATGTATACAAATCATTTTTAAAAACATTCATCTAAAAAACATAAGCCATACTTCAAACATGCTTTAAGATAATAACGTGTATACATGAATGAGATGCGTAATCTATATAAGCCATACTTCAAATTTGCTTAATAATCCTCGTACCTACATACATGAATGAGATAATAACGTGTATACATTATTTTTTTGCTATATAATGAGATAATAACGTAATCTATATAGGCCATACTTTTTTTGCTATAATAACTTTTTTTTGCTTCAAATTTGCTTTAAGATAATAACCTTTTTTTTGCTTCAAATTAGATATGGTCGGTTAATGATGGTACTAGGCTTTACAAGTTAAAAAAAGTAGATTTGAAAACACACAAAATATATGTCAAATAGTAAAAAATAAAAAATAAAAAAGTTTAAAGAAACGATCGGTCAGATATAATTGTTAATACTTTGTTCAAAATTTTGTTTTACGAGCTTCTATCTAGAAAACTAAATTTTGTTTTCACATAAAGTGATTGTTATTTTAGCTACTATAGAGTTACAAACTTTTTTCACGTTAATTAATAAGAAAGAAGTAGGACGCAAAGTTAGTTTATGAAAATAGACGAAAAAACTAAAGATAAGTGAGTGAAATAAAGAAATGACAAATCAATAAGATAAGACTGCAAATACGGCAGATCATCGGGAATATCAGCGGGAATATCAATATGCAAACAAATCAATAGGAAAAAAAGTCAAAAAAAAAAAGGCTTACCAACAGGATCGGATCGTGAACGATCCTACGATCCTACGAGCGATCCTACGATCCTGTAACGATCCTACCTGAATTACGATCCCATAACGATCCTGATCGTTTTATGTGTGTAGGATCGTAGGATCGTACGATCCTACGAGCAGGATCGCGATCCTGACAACCTTGCTTTTACCGTATTCAGTCATTCACCATACTTTGTTCAACTTTTACGTTTTGGACTAAATCTAATAATTTAGGCTGGTTCGGCCCAATTAAAAATGAGCCAGTAGTTTGGTTATTACTCTAATAACAAAGTGTAAATTTTCTTAAAACTTGCCTGGTAAGTACACGAAGGAACACCGCGTTGCTATGCAGATTGTTAACAATGATGTCCACGAACCGAGTTACCTGTAACGGAACATACACATCAACATATTCAATCAAATGGTATTTTGCCATCGTCATATTAAAAAGGTCGCCGTCAACATATTAAAAAAAGGTCGCAATTTGATTACAATTCAAAAATTAATTTGGGATATGTGCGGTGACGTTCGAACCATGCCTGTTTGAGCATTACATGTTTGACCTGTGCCGCTCTTAGCCAATTCATTTATCCATTTGACCTGTTATTAAACAAATATAGGCGACGCTGATCAGTTTTTAACCAAATGAATTGTAATGCCACATACTATAAATAATCTAAGACACCGTTGTCGTTGTCTTCAACTTGTGTTCGGTATTCATGTGGAGGAATCTTATATATAATAAATTAAAAAAAATAAATGTAAATAGAAACATCGACGAAGCAGACAATTGGTAACCGTTATTATTGATAATGAAAACTACTGATACTTACATGTAAATGATATGTTTACGGCTCAAGAACCTAGTGGACATGAACCCGCAATATTAATCATGTATCACCAGCTACAAAAGGAAATGAACACATTTACAACAGAATCACAACGTATTGAAGACATTGAATCGAAACATCATAAATTGATTTTTGGGACAAAAATGAAATGCAAACACTACCTTATCAATATATGGGCAGTCAACAATCTAAAATTTATAAGGAATTCATAAAATCACTAACCTGATACACAGAATCTGAGCAATACATGTTTTGTTTAATATGGTGCAACCATAAATTAGTTACGGCTGCCCCGGCAAGATGCCAACTACGCATAGTAAACAGCCAGTTGTCATCATGTCCGTGAAGTTAAAAAAATTAGGCTCAGATCGGAATTTACATATATACCCGAAGCCGGCAAACCACAGTGGCTGCAACCTACAGGTCGCCTCGCTAAGGTACCGGTTTCTGGAAGCAACATGTTTCAGTTATACAACTGCAACCATCCATCATCATCGCCACAGTGATTCAGTAGCAAAATCACAACATCAGCACCAGCGTTAGTGGTTGTATGTGTCGCGAATCTTCCAGCGCTCTCACGCACTATCCTTTTTACTAATGAACCAGATTGGGCAAAAACAAAACGGGATTGGGCAAAAACAGGCAGGAAAATTAGGCCAAAAGTGGCCCAACAATTTTGTTGGGAAAAGCCCGGAGTAATACGACAACGTACTCTACGCCCTATAATCACAATCAGTATCAGGCACATGAAACTAAAGCAAAGCCAACCACTATTGGCCAGCCGTGGCTACAATGACACTGATGGTGTGACTGCCCAGCCAACATACCGGCTTCGGTAGGGTACAGACGATAAACATACAACATCATAGCCTATAAAAAGGAAAAAGGTAAGCGTTTCAACCCTTTTTGTTGGTAACAACAAGTGCAGACATTCACATAATATTACCGCGTACGAAGGCAGCCAAAAAATTTAAAAACCTGTGCCAGATTAATTCATGCCCTGCCTACGTACTTGAAGGTTGCTGACGCGAGCATTTGTCGCAGTCAACCATCCTTCCACTATCCGCAGCAAAAGGACATAGTTGAAGGATCGTCACAACCAACTAAAACTCGGCTCATAACATTTATGAAGTCAGTAAATATGATGCATGCGTTTGGCTGCATTACTATAGACGTCGTGCCAAGATACGTTCATTGTCAACCTCTTAGCAATTTTAGTGACGAACAACAGCAAACAGCCAAAACAGGGTCACCCTCTTAGCAATTTCAAAGTGTACCTAGTTTCTGAGATTCCCACGGCTTATGTATTATAGGGTAATGTATAATAGGGAGACGCGGCATTTCATGAGGCTCAGATTTTTCTAGACAATCGAATAAAGAGGATTTGCCCAACATGGCTGCAAACTTTATAAGTTGCCCTGCCAAGATGGCTGCAAACTTTAGAAGTTGCCGCGCCAAGATGGCTGCAAACTTTAAAAGTTGCCCCGCCAAGATATTGAGGATCTTAACTTTGGTCAAATCCACTCTAAAATTGTATCATCACAGCCTTTTCACTACCCTATTATACATTAGCCGTGCAACGGATCTCTGCACTCATAAAAAATGATTCAAACATTACAGCCATACAGGCAATTACAAATACTGATGACCATAGGTCTATACATATACTCCATCCGTCCCATATTAAGTGTCCATAATGGAATCTTGGGATGTCCCAAATTAAGTCTCCAGGGAATATTTTCAACCCAATGAGAAGAGACTTTAGTGTGTAATAGTGATATTTGATTGGTGGAGAGTGTAGTTGGCCCCACTTTCCTAAAACTTTGTGCATTTGGAAAGTGGACACTTAATATGGGACGGAGGGAGTATAAAATAAAACCGAAGAATTACAAAACGCAAATCAATTGTAACCTTAAATCTAAGCAGTTAGGAAAACTTACCACAAACGCAATCTTCTCAAGAAATTCATCAAACACATCGTAGCCACGAAATAAACCAAAAGTTTGTGACTAAATTCTGTCAAGGCTTCAATCGAAAGCACAAACACAATGAAACCCTAAGCTTGATTTAGAATAAAAATCAAAAGTTTAACCAAATTAGAAAACAATACCCGATCAACCAAGACGCCTGGACATCACAACATCACCACCAGCGCCGCTCTGACACGCTATCCTTTTTACTGATGAACCGGATTGGCCAAAGGAAAAAACGGGATTGAGCAAAATCACAGCATCAGCAACGGCGCTAGAGGTTGTATGTGTCGCGAATGTTCCAGCGCTCTCACGCACCATCCTTTTTACTAATGAACCGGACTGGGCAAAAAGAAAACGGGATTGGGCAAAAACAGGCCGGAAAGTTAGGCCAAAAGTGGCCCACCAATTTTGGCGGGAAAAGCCCGGAGCAAAACTACGTCGCAGTTTTTGCTTTATAATATATACTTATAATGTGTGTCCTTAGCAAGGTTGCAAAAATCGCGAATCGGTAGTCGGGTGGTCGACCACCTTGTAGCTTGTAATCGGTCTAGGCGGGATTAATCGGTGATTAATCGGATTAGCATTACTGACAAATTTTAGTTATTTCCGGCAAGTTTTGTGTATTTCCGGTGAGTTTTAAGTATTTTTGGCAAGGTATTTTCTAAAAAACAACTTGTAATAGACTTAAATAGTTACTATAAGTGATCAAAATAAGTTTACAGTGAGTTTTGGGTACTTCCAGCAAGATTTATAGGTTTCCAGCAAGTTTGACCACTATTGACCGCCGTTGACCACGGTTGACCTATTTGTTTGACCCAGTTACATAAATCGGCAAGGTCGGTGGCCTTGTAGCACCTAATCGGCGATTAATCGGCCTTGTAGACCTTTTTTTGCAACACTGGTCCTTAGGTACCAAGACGAGCGAATGGGTAGAGAACATATAGATCGGTCTTGCCATGCTATTTTCGACAATCGCAAGAATCAAATGCTTCCGTTGCAATGAGTTACACCATGTCATATATTTCTTAAAGATACTTTTAAGGAAATGTATTTAAAGATTATGAGTTTAATATAATTTTTATATTTTGAGAAGTGATATATTAAAGGATAGATGATTTTATGGTAAAGAAATATTTTAGAGTTTAGTGCAAAAATGATTTTAATGTACAACATGTTTTTCTCAACAAAAGATACTTTGTTTTGTCAAAATGGGTTTCAAGCTTCCGAACTCATGCAAGCCCACGCGATTTGCGGACACAAATGCAACTCCAAAAATTCAATCTCATACGCAAATCTTTTTTTGCATATTCGAATTTCCTAGTTTCCAAATTTTGTATCAATCTATTTTTAGAAATAGATATAAACTTATTGCATAAGTTTTACAGAATCGTTTTTGTGCAAAATAAAAGACATGCAATTCTGGCTTAATTATAACAAATTTGCTTAATTACAAAATTGGCACATATTTAATCTTGGAGAACAAGACAATTTTTTTGTATAAATTCAGCCGTAAGTCTCATTCGTTTTATACAACCTAAAAACACAGCTCCAAGCATTCAATTTTCCAGCAAGCTTCGATCAAGAACACACCTCATGGAAAGTTTGTCACGTCCCACAATACATCTGCTTGGGCCATTGTATAATGTGAAATAGACGATGTATCTGTTTTAAGGGAATCATGTTAAATATGAGCCTCATGTCTCGATCTTTATTGCTTTCTGTTAGTTATCGTTAATTCGTGTATGTCCTCTGCTTCTACCTTTTTTTATCTGTATTTAATTTCTATTATTTACTTACTGTTAGTTTATTTATTTATCGTAATATGATTTAATCAACAAAAGTGTAACAATTTACGTACACTAACTAGTAAATACTATAACAAATATATTAAATACAACAATTTCTATGATAAAATGTCTTTCAACACGATATAGTGACAAAAATGTTTCTCTAAATAAAACACTAGGCTCCAAGTGATAAAAATGTTTCTCTAAAATAAAACACTAGGCTCCAAAAATTTAAGTGGAATGGATGGATAACCAACATTATTAAAGTTTGATCATGAAATGAAATTGCATGATTGAGGTGTTAGTGAATTTACGAAACTGTCCTTGAGAAACTCTTTTTTTTCATTCGGATCACCGACCATAAATCTAAAACACATTTAAAATGTTCTCAACTTGTTTTTAAAAATCGTGTTTTTAGTATTTGATATATCGTTTGTAACATTAGTGCTCTTCATCAACGAGATAATGTACATGTTGCTAGCACACATAATGTTTTCCACAAAAAACGCATATGGAGGGACTATTTTGCTTTCGAAAACTTATGACGAAAGCTACTAAAAATGAATAATAGCATTAGAAGCTGAACTATAACAAAATAAATGAACGGGACTTTCGTACATTTCTATTACAAGAAGTTTCTAATGATACCAAAATCATATACAATTGATTTTTCATTTTTGTTTTCCGTTAACAAAATTACCTGTTGAAGCAATTTCTTTCAACTACTTCAGACAAATAAGATGGCCTTCCGGTAGAAACCAGCTGGGGTTCTTCCGGGAGGCTTGGATGCGGATCTCTTCGGCTATTCGGAGTCCTTCGGATATCTGCACACAACAGCACACGTTAGGCTCGCCCCGGGTGTTATCTCAGGACCCACCTCCGGTGTGAGAGTAAGTATTTGGTATTCCGGCAGGGCTATAAAATATGATGAGAAGTAAATGCAGGTTGTATGTTAGTTGAGAGTAGTAAATGAGCTGAGTATTTATAGTGCTCAGCCTCGATACCTGGAATGGCGGCGCCAGATTTTCTGGGAACATGTCCCCGACATAATCCCGTAAATCCTGGGGCGGTGGCGGCGGTGTCTGCAGCTGCCATCTGTCAACAGGTAAATGCCACCTGTCCTCTTTACTTATAGTGATACTGGCCGGAAGAGCCATGTATCCTCCGGTAGGTCCGGATGGCTATGGGTCGTCCGGACGGCCGGTCAAGATAGTCCGTTCGGACACATACGTCAACATGTCCCCCCAGTATTGCATTATCGGTTGAAGATCGATGATGTAATACTTAAAGAATATTTTTATACCTTTCGTCAAGTGCCTTCCGATGCATACATGTAATGCCGGTATCGTATCGTCGGCAAAATATTACCGTAATACTTCGAAGGGTATTGTTGGGAATTAAATATTCTGAAGTTAGAGTATTAGAAATTACTCTAAGTCAAAGGTACTGCTAGTACATCAAAGTACTGCTAGTACATCAAGGTACTGCTAGTTCATGATCAAGGTACTGCTAGTACATCAAGGTACTGCTAGTTCAAGTTGAAGGTACTGCTGATCAGTGACTCATAGGATAAGATCGAAAAGATATTTATTGTATTTTGGTCAAACATATACGGTAGATAATATCTTACTCCATGTGCTTAGTTAACAAGTTGTATACATAGATACATGTTGTATCTTATGTACTGACACCAATATGAATAAGTTAAACAAGTAAGTCGGTCAAGACTTTTAAGCAATTTGTAAAGATCTTTTGCAACTATAAAAGAGATCTTAGTCTAGTGAATATGTGTGTGAATATCGGTTAAGACATAGAACAAACAAAAATAACATATTACAAATCTAGAAGTATAAGATTCAAGGTTTTTGTAACCTTAGTGAAAAACACAAGATCACTCGTATTATTTGGAATAATATTGAATCGTTTAGTGAAATACTTTCTTTGTTCATTGTTAAGTAACAAATATAATTCTTCCATTTCCATAACATACATAACCTTCTAAGTGTGGTTAAGTAAATTCCGCGTACTTAATCATATTAACTCAATATATCTTATACACAAAGACACAAGGTTTAACCACCTTAACCGTGTATCAAACAAAAGAGGACCTCACAGTTGGTATCAGAGCTACAGGTTGATATATTTGATTTAGAAGAAACAGAAATGGAAGCTCAGGATGTTCAAACAAATGTTGCTGCAAAGTTGCCCATGATCAAACCCAATGAGTTTGAGTTATGGAGGATGAGAATTGAGCAATATTTCATGGTCCAAGATTATACCCTTTTGGATATAATTATATATGGTGATTCCTTTTCACCAAGCTACTCAGAAGTTGTTCTAGAAGGTAAAACAAGTAGGAAAAGAAATACTGGACCAGTGTCAAATGAAGAGAAGATACTGAAGAGAAATGATCAGAAAGCAAGAAATTTGCTGCTTATGACCATTCCTGGTGAGCAGATGCTATCATTTAACAAGTATCTTGATGCAAAAACTCTTTTTGAAGAGATTTGTGCATATTTTGGTGGTAATGAAACTACCAAAAAGACACAGAAGACACTACTAAAGCAACAATTTGAAAACTTCACTGCTTTTAGTAATGAGTCTCTTGATAAGCTATTCTCTAGATTACATAAGCTTGTCAGTCAGTTAGCTGTCTTGGGTGTTGAGACAGAGAAGGAAGATCTCAACATGAAGTTTTTAAGAAGTCTACCTGATGAGTTCCACACTCATGTCATTGTCTGGATGAACAAACCAGACATTGAAACAATGAAGCTCAATGATTTGTACAACAACTTCAAAATTGTTGAACAAAGTCTTAGAAAGTCTGGAACTTATGGTACTAGTTCTAGGAACGTGGCACTCTTGTCATCTCCTAGTATTGGTAAGAGTGAAGAGGTAGATGAAGGTGAAAGTGCTCCTTCTACAAGTTCTCACAAGGATGTTGCTGGTCTTGGAGATTCAACATTCTATGCCTTTATTACCAGTCAATCTAATGGCTCTCCTCTCAACCATGAAGATCTTGAACTGGTAGATGGTGATGATTTGGAAGCTATGGATATTAAATGGCAGGTTGCTTTGCTTAGCATGAGGGCTAAGAAGTATTGGCAAAGAACTGGGAAGCAGATTACCATAAATGGTAATGACACTGCTGGGTTTGATAAGAAGAAAGTAGAGTGTTTCAACTGTCATAGGTTAGGACACTTTGCTAAGGAGTGTAGAAGCCCAAGAAAGCAGGAGAATAGAAACACATGGTATAAGCAAGATAGGAGAAAGGAAGTTACTGTTGAAGAGCCAAAGGCTATGTTGGCTATTGATGGTATTGGTTATGATTGGAGCTCTATGGCTATTGAAGAGGATGCACCACCAAATGCTGCTCTTTTGGCCAATGAATTTGCTCTAATGGCTCATTCTGATTCAGAGGTAAACAATATTACATCTTGTACTGAATCATGTCCTAATCTTAAAGCTTATGAAGACCTTAATAAGAGATTTGAAGCTCATAAACAAGAGCTACTTGATTCTTTGTTTAATTTGGCTAATCACAAAAGAGGTCTAGCTGTTTTAGAAAAACAAGTCTTACATTTTAAAAATAATGAAATTTATTTTGCTGATGACATCAATATACTAAAAAATGACATTAAGATCAGAGATGAGTGTATTGTTGAGTTGAATGATTCATTAGCTAAACACAAAAATGAAAGAGAAAATGTAAAGGTTTCTGTGGATGTTTTAGCACATTCCTCAGAAGGATTCAATAAGCTTTGGGAAGCCCAAGTTATTGATAAGGTTAATTCTGGTGTTGGATTTAAGTCTGTACCCCCACCATACAGAGGTGTTCATTCACCTCCAGGTATTGATTTAACACACACAGGGTTACCTGAGTTTCAAGAACCAATCATGGAATATGGTTCTAAGGTCACTAAATCTCCTAAGATAGAAAAGGTAAGTAAAAGTTTAGATAAAACTTTATCTTATCAGGACAAGGTGTCCTTTATTAAGAAAGGAGATGCTATAGTTGTTGAAGATTGTACAACTGATAGTGATAGTGATGAAGAAGAACAGGTTATGTCTAAACCTGTATTGGTTAAGAAAGTAGGAACAAGTCTTCCTAAGATAGTCAATCACAACACTAACAGGCCTAAGTCAAATGTTAAGACAGTTAGGAAACCAGTTAGATATTGTGAACAATATAGAACTACAAACAAGCCCAGAGGTAACCAAAGGAATTGGAACAACCTCAAGTCTAACCAATTAGGTGATGACTTTGCATTTTATAATAAAGCTTGTTATACATGTGGTAGTTTTGACCATCTTGCAGCTTTCTGCAACCAAAGGGTAACTGGGTATGAATACCATAGGGTGAATTACAAAAGGCAAACTCCTCAAACTCTTTTTCACTCTAATACTCATAGATCTAAACCCAGAACAGTCTCAAACAAGTCTGGACTCAAAGGTCCTGATAGACAAAAAGGTTCTGTTAACAAAGTACTGCCAGTTCAAATTAAAGGTACTGGTAAATCTAAAGGTACTGTTAGACCTTTGATGACTGTTAACCCAAAATCAACAGCTAAGGATGCAAAAACAACTTTCAAACATGCATCTAAAACTGTTCTAAGGCCCATTCAATCAAAAGCAGTGGTCCACAAACAAATTTGGAGACCAAAGGGTGTGACTTCAAAGTTAGCAGACTCTGCTGAACATGTTATTCACTCTGCTGCTAAGGGTAATAGGGCAAATGCTGTTAAGGCCTCAGCATGTTGGATTCAAAAATCCAATGTTGCATCAACAGTCCTTAAAAGATTAAATTACATTGATGCAAGAGGCAGATCCAAGTCAGTAATGGCTTGGATCCCCAAAGAAAACTAACACTCTTATTTGTGTGCAGGAACATTCTATTGATCATCAAGATCAAGGATACTCAGATAGTGGATGTTCCAATCACATGACAGGCAACATGTCTTATCTTTCAGACTTTCAAGAATTCAATGGAGGATATGTTACCTTTGGAGGTGGTTTTCGTGGCAAAATTTCTGGTAAAGGTACTATTAAAACAGGAAATTTAGATTTTGAAAATGTGTACTATGTACAAGAGTTAAAGTATAATCTTTTTAGTGTTTCACAAATGTGTGACAAAAAGAATAATGTACTTTTTACTGACACTGAATGTCTTGTTCTATCTAAGGATTTTAAGATGCCTGATGAAAATCAAGTACTTCTTAGAATTCCTAGAAAGGCCAACATGTATAGTGTTGATATGAAGAACATCATTCCTAAAAAGGATTTAACTTGTCTTGTATCAAAGGCCACATTGGATGAATCAATGTTATGGCATAGAAGGCTTGGTCATATTAATTTCAAAACCATAAATAAAATTGTTAAGAATGGTTTGGTAAGAGGTTTACCTCACAAAAGATTTGAAAATGATCAAACATGCATTGCTTGTCTAAAAGGCAAACAACACAAAGCCACTTGTAAGCCCAAAATTTTTAACTCTATCAATTAGTCATTGTTTATGCTGCATATGGACTTATTTGGACCAGTTTCAGTAAGAAGTATACAACATAAAAAATATTGTCTTGTTATAACTGATGACTATAGCAGATTTACATGGGTTTTCTTTTTAGCTACTAAGGATGAGACATCAAGCATTCTTAAGGAATTCATTACACTGATAGAAAACCAAGTAAGCAAGAAAGTAAAAGTCATTAGGAGTGATAATGGGACAGAATTTAGAAATAGAGTTATGGATGATTTCTGCAAAGAAAAGGGTATTAGGAGAGAATATAGTGTTGCTAGAACACCACAACAGAATGGAGTGGTTGAAAGAAAGAATAGAACACTAATTGAAGCTGCTAGAACAATGTTAGCTGATTCCAAGCTACCTATAATCTTTTGGGCAGAGGCAATTAACACTGCTTGCTATGTTCAAAATAGAGTTTTAGTTGTGCAGCCTCACAATAAGACATCATATGAACTCTTTAATGGTAGAACTCCTGCAATAGGATTTCTTAGACCTTTTGGATGTCATGTGACAATTCTCAATACCTTAGACCATTTAGGAAAATTCGATGGTAAAGCAGATGAAGGTTTCTTAGTTGGATATTCTCTTGTTAGCAAAGCTTTTAGAGTTTAAAACTTAAGAACTGAGAAAGTTCAAGAAGAACTACATGTGGAGTTTCAGGAAAACAAATCCAATGTAGTAGGTCAAGGACCCAAATGGATATTTGATCTTGATTATCTAACAAACTCTATGAATTATTTACCTGTTGTTGCAGAAACTAATAATTTTTCAGGTTCACAAGCAACAAATGAGGTGGAGTTAGATAAAGATCAATCTGATGTCATTATGCCATTGTGGTCAAGTACCAGTGTGGATTTAGCTTCAAACAATGATGAATCTTCTTCTGGTAAAGCCAAAGAAGATGTTGAGGCTCAAAGAAAAGATGTTGGAACAGAGGAACAACTCAATATGTTGAATATTGAAAGTACTGCTGAGCCAGAGCAAGGTACTGTAAGTACTTCTCAAGGTACTGGTAGTTCATTTGAAGGAACTGTTAGTTCAGTTGAAGGTACTGCTGGTTCTTCACACTCAAAAGATGCAGAGTTCCAAGAAGATGAAGTGGATTTGACTAATCTTTCATCATCGTATCATGTTCCCACTACACCACACACAAAAATTCACAAAGTTCATTCCCTTGATAATGTGATAGGAGATATACAATCTGGTGTGAAGACAAGAAGACAACTAGTCTCTTCAGACCAAAAAGGGGTTCTTGATGCCCTTTATGCTTCAAAACAACATGAACTTTCAAACTCATGTTTATTTGTATGTTTTCTCTCTCAAAAGGAACCAAAGAATATTCTTACAGCCCTAGATGATTCAAGCTGGGTAGAGGCTATGTGATATGTGTCTAAATACACATATATTTTATATTGTTTAAACCCACAAAAACGACCAAAAGCACACAAATAACCATATAAATGTTACAAATATCATTGAAATGTGTTTTTGTGTATTTCAAATGCAAAAGGATTGAAAACAATTGAAAAACAATCAATGTTTGCATAATTGGCAGTTTCAGTCCTTTAACTTTCATGAATTGGCAAAAATAGTCCCTAGTGTTAAAAATATCATTCAAGGTCCCTAAATTATTTAACTTTTACAATATTGGTCCTTGGATGAAAGTTTTAAAGAAATTGCAAATCAGGTCCTTCAACTTTTAAAAATGACATAAAAGGTCCCTGAACTTTCAAAAGTTGTCAAAACAAGTCCCTGGTGTTTAAAATTGGGAAATTATCAATAATGGTCCTTGAACTATTGACATGTGGCAAGAAACACCCTTGTGATAACTTTGGAAGAATTTCATTTTCAGTCCCTCATTTTCAGCAAATAATAAAAATGGTCCTTGTTATAACTACAACACAAACGGACCCTTTTTAGTACACAAACCCAAAACCCTTTGACCCGGCCCACTTTTCCCTTAAATAATAAAACCGGGTCAACTCCCTGGTCAAACCCACTACCCCGTTTTCCTTTTCCCTCCTTCTCTCCCACACACTGAGTCACAAAACCACCATGGTTTTGGCCACCTGCTACCACCTCACCCTTCCACCTTATCCCCCCAGCTCACACCTCCACCTCACATAACCTCCCAAAATTCCTTAATTGTTAAAACCTGCTCAAAAGACTTTGTCGCCTAAAATTACACATGGACGATTGGATTTAATTGAGGCAAATGGACAGCTGGGATAGTTTCAGAGTAATCAAAGAGATATTTTGGAAGTGATAAAAGCACCAAGAAGCACACAGAAGACTTTAGTAGGTGTTAGAGTAGTGTAACTTAGTTTAGTTTATGTCGTAGATGTAGTTTTATTGTAATTTTCTCCTGGGTTTGTTTAATTCTGTATTAAACAAGTAATATTAGTTGTATTTCAATCATTTAATTCAAGTAATTCAAGCTTTTCAGCAAAACTGTTTTTCCCGCCAATTCTGTTCTTAGTTATTTTGAAGTTTTTAAGCTACGATTCCTGTTTAAATAAGCTCATTAGAGCTTATTTAAGCTTATGTAAGTGAAGTAGAGGCTTGTTCTGTTCTAATTTCAAAATTCCCAAAAAGTCAACAAAAAGTCAACTTTTACTGTAGCTTAGCTTATTGTCTGCTTATTATGATTTTTCTTGCTTATTAATGTTTAAATATAGTTAAGTAATTATCTTTTATCAATTTTAGTTTAATAGAATTTGTTTCAGTTTAAAAAGGCCAAAACAGCCCATAAAAGGGTGTTTGGATTAAGCTTATTCTGAGCTTCAATAAGCTCATACTGTACATGTACCTTTTGCCCAACTTCAATCTAGCTTAAAATAGTCTAAATGAGCTTTTTCTATGTTAAAATTAATACCATAGATAGAAAATGTCCTTTTTTAGTCCCTGTGGTAATTTCAGCTTAATAAGTAGAATAGATAAGCCAAAATAAGCTGTAAGCTTATTTTGGCTTTTCCTTTAGTATTTCTGTGATCCTTTTAATCATGTTAGAGTAATGTAAGAGCCTAGTTAATTGCCCTTGTGATTTGCGCCTTTTGCACAACACTAAGTACCTCAGTGTACTTTTTAGGCCTGCAGGTTTAACACTGCTGATCTCAGCTTAATTTTAAGCTATCTAGCAAGTTTCAAGTCCTGCTTTTTGGTTTTTTGTTAAGTTCACCTAGCAAGCTTCAAGCCTAGTATCTGGTATTTAGTGTTTTAGCTTATTAGATAGCTTTAAATAAGCTTGCAAAATAGCCCCATTCAACTGCAGGCATGCAACATCAGCAGTCCCTGTGACTTAGCTTATTTTGAGCTTTTTGGCTCAGTAGCCTAGCTTTTTCCTGTCAATTCAGCTTATTCAGGTATACTACTGTCCTTTTTAGCTTATTCCATTGTATTATAGCTTTTGTATAGCTTATTGCTTATTTTAATTAAGTCCTAGTTCTATTTAGTTTAAAGAGTAAACTGATAAGCTGTTTCAGCTTGTTTTAGCTTATTCACTTAGTTCTGGTAAAACTTCCTTTTTTAAATTTGTCTAAAATTAGCTTTTTAATAAGTTGTAAAAGAAAAAAAAATAAAAAAAAAATAGTTCTAAAAAAGTAGCATAGCTGGGATTCGAACCTGGGTTGCCCAGCATACAACACAACATACTCTACCACTGCGCCCCAGGGTTTTCTTCGTTTATTTCTATTTCCCAGTTCTATTTAACCCTTTCTTGTTTTTTTTTTTCATTTTAAGCTTATATAATCTGTTCAGCTTATTAGCAGCTTATCCTGATAAGCTGTTTCCACCTTTTTATTTTTCTTAGCTTTGTAATCATACAAAGTAATTTAGAAAAAAGTTTCAGATTTTTATTAATAGTTTTAATATTTTTAATCTTTTAATTAGTTTAAAATAGTAATTAAATCATAATAAATAGAAAAATAATCAGAAAAATATAATTTTAATTTTCATAATTTTCTTTTGTCATTTGTAATCTAGGAAAAATATAATATCATTTTTAGACCTTAAGAAAAATAAAAATAGAAAATAAGTGATAGCTTCTATTTAATAGAATTTATCTTTTTAAATATTAATTAAGCATTTTTCATTTTTATAATTTTCTTATCTTCTTGTCACCTTAGAGTATTTATATAAAAATTTTCAGATTTTTCTTTGATCTTTTAGTATTTATTAGAATTTTAATTAGTTTAAATAATTATTAAATAGTTTTTAATTAATAATAATTAATTAATAAGTTAAATAAATAATTTTCTTTTTCCAATAATTTTCTTTTATTATTAGGATTGTAAAAATATAATTTTCATATCCGTAGGCCTTTTATTTATCAAATCTCACGTTTTATTTCGTACGTTTACGTAAATTTAAATTAAACGTACGCGTTTTTAGATTTTAGACGTTTCTAAGTATTTTGCCTTCACGTACTTGTTCATATAGCTTGTTTAATCTATTTCCTTAGTTTAATCTCTCACAACCTTTTCCGTTCAATTATCGCCCGATCACAAATTCGTTTTATTTCAGTTTACACACCTCGTTGGGACTTAACGACCCGGGGATACACTGTACTCCTTGGTTAGTTGTCTTCAATTGGTTTGACTTTATTTGACCACATCCGTGGTTGATTTAAGTTGACTGTTTGAGGCCAATCAAATTTTGGCGCCGCTGCCGGGGAGGTGTGCTGCGTTGAACGAATTTGAAGTATCAGTGATTGTTGAATATACATCCATTGTATATTTACCATCTTTGTTCATATTTCCTTATTTTCATATAAAAACCAAAATAATCGTGAAGTTAATTCGTTTAACTAAACGATTGCCAAAAACATTTTTTATTCAAGTTTTCAACGAACACAAAAAAACCAAAAATATTCATCTTTACCCTCTTACCCTTTTTGATTCTTTATCCCTTTACCCTCTATCCATTTGATTCTAAACTTCTTATACCTTTCTTCTATGGCGTCTCTCGGGTACAAATGTTTTGATTGTAAAAGCCCGTTGATTGACAGCCATCGTTGTTCTAAGTGTGCGTGTGAGCGGTGTGGAAAGCATGCACCAAAGGATCGTGGATCTTGTTATTGGTGTGAATTATCCACTAAAGAGTCTCTCAAGGATTCTCTAAGTCCTTCTGACCACCCTTCACAGCCCGAGATACGTGCTATTAATGACAAACCGTCGAGAATCGATCCTAACCTTTCAGGATTTACGGTTAAAAGTTTGTCAAGCAAACGTACAGAACTTAGAACAATGACTAAAAAGAACGACTTGCCCAATCTTCACGTTATTCAAAAACAAAAACCAGAGACCATAACGGAAGTGGTGGAAATTCCTAGCTCTCAGAGCACTCCACTTGTCCCACCTCTGGATTTTATTCCTTGTGTCGGTTGTGGTGAGTCGCTTTTTGGTTTACCATGTCGTTGGTGTACATGTGAACAATGTGGTAATGATATTCGAGACGGAAGTTGTTTGTTTTGTGGTTCGAGGAAGTCATTTTCTTATGATCCTGATCCGAACTCATTCAACGACTCTTCAAATTTCTCCAATTACCCATCACATTCATACTAGCAAGTATCATATTGTACAAATCTCAATGATGCATCGTATCAAAATACACCAAACTTTTCTTGTGAGTACTGTGGAGGTCCACATTTTAGCTCTGATTGTCAAACAGGGAATCCATTTCCTTGTAACAATTATGACGATCCATATCACGACCAACCTCCACAGTGCCAAATAACTCAAACTCCTCAGCAAACCCAGCAAGACACTTATCTAGAGCTTCTAGAGTTAGTGAAAAGAGCTGAGGAGTTTAATAAAAAAGCATTTCAGAATGCTCCCAGTTTTTCTTGTGTATATTGTGGGGGTCCTCATGATGATTATCAATGTCAACCTTCCGGTTTTGACAACTCCCCACTCCCACAATGTCCCGTCATTAAAAATTCACATGAGAAATCCATGGTAGAATTGTTAACTGAAGAGCAGGTTGCTAAATTAGATTCCCAGATTGCCAGTGAAAATTCTATTAGGGAATTAATTAAAATACAAAAAGCAGCCAGATCTAGCTCTCGATTCCGTTTCATTCCTGATGACAGTGATGATGAAGATATCTTTGATGATGATTCATCAAGTTCATCAGTTGAAACTCAGTCTGTTGTTATCACACCCGAGGTTCCCACTAACTCTCTAAGCATGGGAGACGAGCATCTTGACACTGTTCCTGCAAAGGAATCGGATGAATTCATAAAGTCTAGTGTTGAGAATCTTGTCCCAATCCCAAGTGAGTCACAGGGAACTTTTGATCAAATGTGTGATATCCCTCCTCCTCTTGATTTTTCAAAAGATCATATTGAGATGTTCTCCGATTCCACTAATGATGATTCTTTATCATGTGGAGACATCATTTATATGGAGGAAATTCCTTCTGAGCCAGTCAGCTTAGAAGAAGAGAATGATGAGGAAATTGACACTGAAATCAAAGATGAAGCTCTTCGAGCAACATTATTGAATGTCAGTCTTCTCGTTTCTAAAATCGAGGCTTTCAAGGAAAAACCTATTTCATCTCCTATCCCCATAAAGGATAGTGACATTTTTTCCGATGATTCTATTCCGGAAATGGAAGCCTTTTGTTTTGATCTGAGGGGAGAGAAAATTAGTGGCAATACCACTTCTCATTCTCATAATTCTCTCCCCGATTATGAATCATTTACATTTGATGAGTTCACTGATGAACTCACTCATATCAAATCCGAATATGATTCATTCACTTTTGAGGAGTTCTCCGATGAACTCACTCATATCATATCTCCACCGGAGTATGATAACTTCTACTTTGATCTTGACAAAGATTATCTTTATGTCCTGGAGGGAAATATTCTCAACACTGAGAATTTGATTAATCTCAAAATTCTATCCCTCCCTACCAGAATATGTCTTGATCAACCGAGCTTAAATGATGAGATTCATGATCCTGAAATCATGAATTCTCCTTCTGATGATGATGAGTTAGTCATGATTTTTATCATGACTTTCTTTCTTTTCTTCACCTACACGGTGACATCTCCTGTTCTTCACTCCTTCGGGAATGAAGACACTATCTTTGACCCCGGCATTTTCATTTATCATTTATGAGCCGGATCTCTGTGTATAACTCTCATCGGTGTGGAACTTTCACGTACTTCAATGATTATCCAATCATCTTGAACGAAAGTCCGATGGAGATTTTTTGTTCCACATGCTTCCCCAAGAACAAATGAATGCGGGGTCGAGTCAAGCTAAGTGACTCGGTGAACAAAAATATTAGCTCACCATATGGGTTTTCACCCATATTTCTGACTTCTTTCTCTTTTCTAACACCCAAGTGTGGGGGAGATGCCCCACATGTTGTATATATGTACATTTGAAAAAAAAAAAAAAAAAAAAAAAAAAAAGATGTGTATATAAAATAATGGCTATTAGTATTTCCCTTTCACGTTCTAAGTGTTGGTCTAACATCCGGTACTTTGAATATTGAGGGCAATATTCAGTTCTAAGTGTGGGGGGGAATTCTGGCGAATTTTGTCACATTGTACCTTCTAGTGCCCTATTCCCCCATTTTGGCCAAAATTTTAAAATTTTTTTCTCACTTAGAACGCAATAAATGGTTATCAGTCCGCCATGTCTAACCCACATAAGGATTGGCTAATCCAGGAGCAAACGGCTCTTGGTAAAGATATATCAAATCCGTTTATGGCTTGCAATTTGCCCAAAATTGTATGGTTTTCGACTCACCATATCTTTATAAGTGAAGAGTTGGCTAGCCCGCAAGGTTATGGCTTGTGGTAAAGGCAGGTGGAAAAACCATAATTGGTAATCAGCTCACCAAAGATAATATTGATTTTATCTAAGAGTTGGCTAGTCCAGAAGCGAACGGCTTCTGGTAAAGACAAATCAAACCCGTTGACAGCTGATGATTTGCTCAAAATCATTTGGTTATCATTGTACCAAAGTTCTTACTTGAACTGAAACAATTGGCTACTCCAGAAGTAATGGCTTTTGGTAAAGAGATAAAATCCATTAAATTTTTAAAAATATTGCTAGGGACTAGCAATAGTTTAGTGTGGGGGATTTGATATGTGTCTAAATACACATATATTTTATATTGTTTAAACCCACAAAAACGACCAAAAGCACACAAATAACCATATAAATGTTACAAATATCATTGAAATGTGTTTTTGTGTATTTCAAATGCAAAAGGATTGAAAACAATTGAAAAACAATCAATGTTTGCATAATTGGCAGTTTCAGTCCTTTAACTTTCATGAATTGGCAAAAATAGTCCCTAGTGTTAAAAATATCATTCAAGGTCCCTAAATTATTTAACTTTTACAATATTGGTCCTTGGATGAAAGTTTTAAAGAAATTGCAAATCAGGTCCTTCAACTTTTAAAAATGACATAAAAGGTCCCTGAACTTTCAAAAGTTGTCAAAACAAGTCCCTGGTGTTTAAAATTGGGAAATTATCAATAATGGTCCTTGAACTATTGACATGTGGCAAGAAACACCCTTGTGATAACTTTGGAAGAATTTCATTTTCAGTCCCTCATTTTCAGCAAATAATAAAAATGGTCCTTGTTATAACTACAACACAAACGGACCCTTTTTAGTACACAAACCCAAAACCCTTTGACCCGGCCCACTTTTCCCTTAAATAATAAAACCGGGTCAACTCCCTGGTCAAACCCACTACCCCGTTTTCCTTTTCCCTCCTTCTCTCCCACACACTGAGTCACAAAACCACCATGGTTTTGGCCACCTGCTACCACCTCACCCTTCCACCTTATCCCCCCAGCTCACACCTCCACCTCACATAACCTCCCAAAATTCCTTAATTGTTAAAACCTGCTCAAAAGACTTTGTCGCCTAAAATTACACATGGACGATTGGATTTAATTGAGGCAAATGGACAGCTGGGATAGTTTCAGAGTAATCAAAGAGATATTTTGGAAGTGATAAAAGCACCAAGAAGCACACAGAAGACTTTAGTAGGTGTTAGAGTAGTGTAACTTAGTTTAGTTTATGTCGTAGATGTAGTTTTATTGTAATTTTCTCCTGGGTTTGTTTAATTCTGTATTAAACAAGTAATATTAGTTGTATTTCAATCATTTAATTCAAGTAATTCAAGCTTTTCAGCAAAACTGTTTTTCCCGCCAATTCTGTTCTTAGTTATTTTGAAGTTTTTAAGCTACGATTCCTGTTTAAATAAGCTCATTAGAGCTTATTTAAGCTTATGTAAGTGAAGTAGAGGCTTGTTCTGTTCTAATTTCAAAATTCCCAAAAAGTCAACAAAAAGTCAACTTTTACTGTAGCTTAGCTTATTGTCTGCTTATTATGATTTTTCTTGCTTATTAATGTTTAAATATAGTTAAGTAATTATCTTTTATCAATTTTAGTTTAATAGAATTTGTTTCAGTTTAAAAAGGCCAAAACAGCCCATAAAAGGGTGTTTGGATTAAGCTTATTCTGAGCTTCAATAAGCTCATACTGTACATGTACCTTTTGCCCAACTTCAATCTAGCTTAAAATAGTCTAAATGAGCTTTTTCTGTGTTAAAATTAATACCATAGATAGAAAATGTCCTTTTTTAGTCCCTGTGGTAATTTCAGCTTAATAAGTAGAATAGATAAGCCAAAATAAGCTGTAAGCTTATTTTGGCTTTTCCTTTAGTATTTCTGTGATCCTTTTAATCATGTTAGAGTAATGTAAGAGCCTAGTTAATTTCCCTTGTGATTTGCGCCTTTTGCACAACACTAAGTACCTCAGTGTACTTTTTAGGCTAGCAGGTTTAACACTGCTGATCTCAGCTTAATTTTAAGCTATCTAGCAAGTTTCAAGTCCTGCTTTTTGGTTTTTTGTTAAGTTCACCTAGCAAGCTTCAAGCCTAGTATCTGGTATTTAGTGTTTTAGCTTATTAGATGCTTTAAATAAGCTTGCAAAATAGCCCCATTCAACTGCAGGCATGCAACATCAGCAGTCCCTGTGACTTAGCTTATTTTGAGCTTTTTGGCTCAGTAGCCTAGCTTTTTACTGTCAATTCAGCTTATTCAGGTATACTACTGTCCTTTTTAGCTTATTCCATTGTATTATAGCTTTTGTATAGCTTATTGCTTATTTTAATTAAGTCCTAGTTCTATTTAGTTTAAAGAGTAAACTGATAAGCTGTTTCAGCTTGTTTTAGCTTATTCACTTAGTTCTGGTAAAACTTCCTTTTTTAAATTTGTCTAAAATTAGCTTTTTAATAAGTTGTAAAAGAAAAAAAAAATAAAAAAAAATAGTTCTAAAAAAGTAGCATAGCTGGGATTCGAACCTGGGTTGCCCAACATACAACACAACATACTCTACCACTGCGCCCCAGGGTTTTCTTCGTTTATTTCTATTTCCCAGTTCTATTTAACCCTTTCTTGTTTTTTTTTTCATTTTAAGCTTATATAATCTGTTCAGCTTATTAGCAGCTTATCCTGATAAGCTGTTTCCACCTTTTTATTTTTCTTAGCTTTGTAATCATACAAAGTAATTTAGAAAAAAGTTTCAGATTTTTATTAATAGTTTTAATATTTTTAATCTTTTAATTAGTTTAAAATAGTAATTAAATCATAATAAATAGAAAAATAATCAGAAAAATATAATTTTAATTTTCATAATTTTCTTTTGTCATTTGTAATCTAGGAAAAATATAATATCATTTTTAGACCTTAAGAAAAATAAAAATAGAAAATAAGTGATAGCTTCTATTTAATAGAATTTATCTTTTTAAATATTAATTAAGCATTTTTCATTTTTATAATTTTCTTATCTTCTTGTCACCTTAGAGTATTTATATAAAAAATTTCAGATTTTTCTTTGATCTTTTAGTATTTATTAGAATTTTAATTAGTTTAAATAATTATTAAATAGTTTTTAATTAATAATAATTAATTAATAAGTTAAATAAATAATTTTCTTTTTCCAATAATTTTCTTTTATTATTAGGATTGTAAAAATATAATTTTCATATCCGTAGGCCTTTTATTTATCAAATCTCACGTTTTATTTCGTACGTTTACGTAAATTTAAATTAAACGTACGCGTTTTTAGATTTTAGACGTTTCTAAGTATTTTGCCTTCACGTACTTGTTCATATAGCTTGTTTAAGCTATTTCCTTAGTTTAATCTCTCACAACCTTTTCCGTTCAATTATCGCCCGATCACAAATTCGTTTTATTTCAGTTTACACACCTCGCTGGGACTTAACGACCCGGGGATACACTGTACTCCTTGGTTAGTTGTCTTCAATTGGTTTGACTTTATTTGACCACATCCGTGGTTGATTTAAGTTGACTGTTTGAGGCCAATCACTATGCAAGAAGAGCTTCTTCAGTTCAAGATTCAAAAGGTTTGGGTGCTAGCTGATTTACCTACAGGTGAGAAGCTAATTGGCACTAGATGGGTTTTTAAGAACAAAAGGGATGACAGAGGAATTGTGATCAAGAATAAGGCTAGACTAGTAGCACAAGGGTACACACAAGAAGAAGGAATAGATTATGATGAAGTTTATGCTCCAGTAGCAAGGATTGAGGCAATTAGGCTGTTTCTAGCTTATGCTTCATTTTTAGGCTTCACAGTCTACCAAATGGATGTCAAAAGCGCATTTTTATATGGTGAAATTGAAAGAGAGGTGTATGTTTCACAACCTCCTGGTTTCATTGATCCATTACATCCAAACAAAGTGTACAGAGTAGTGAAAGCTCTCTATGGCCTTCATCAGGCACCAAGAGCTTGGTATGCAACACTTGCTTCCTATTTATTAGAAAATGGATTTCAAAGAGGAAAGATTGATCAGACACTTTTCATCAAACAGCACAAGAAGGATCTTCTGTTAGTACAGGTGTATGTGGATGACATTATCTTTGGATCTACAAGGAAGGAAATGTGTTTAGAATTTGAGAAGCTTATGAAAGATAAGTTTCAAATGAGTTCTATGGGAGAACTTACATTCTTTTTGGGTTTGCAAGTTAAGCAATCATCTGAAGGCATATTTATTAGTCAAGACAAATATGTTGCAGAGATACTTAGAAAATTTCAATTTGCTGATTCAAAAATTGCAAGCACACCAATGGACCCAGAGAAGCACCTTCTGAAAGATGAAGATGGAGAAAATGTAGATGTACACAGTTACAGATCTATGATAGGCTCCTTGATGTATCTTACATCATCTAGACCTGATATCATGTTTCCTGTTTGTGTATGTGCAAGATTTCAAGTTACTCCAAAGGTTTCTCATTTAACTGCAGTCAAGAGAATTTTTAGATATCTCAAAGGTCAACCAAGGTTGGGTATATGGTATTCTAGAGAATCTCCTTTTGATTTGGTAGCATATTCGGATAGTGATTATGCTGGTGCTAGCTTGGACAGAAAGTCAACAACTGGAGGATGTCAATTCCTTGGGTGTCGACTTGTCTCATGGCAGTGTAAGAAGCAAACAAGTGTGGCAAATTCAACAACTGAAGCTGAATATATAGCTGCTGCAAGTTGCTCTAGTCAAGTTCTATGGCTTCAAAACCAACTTCTTGATTATGGGTACAATTTCTTAAACACTGTTATTTATATTGATAATAGTAGTACAATTTGTATTATTAAAAATCCTGTACAACACTCTAAAACAAAACACATTGAAATTAGACATCACTTTATAAGAGACTGCAATGAGAAAAGATTAATTCAGGTTTGATGTGATATATATTTTTGTTTATTTTTGATTCCAAAGAAATTGTAACGAATACAATTTCCCCGGGTCGTTCTCCCAACGAAGGTTTGACGGCGAATAAGTCGAATCGGTGTCGTGAAAATGTGAAGTGAATAAGTGACGTGAAAGATTATTTTTTTTTAGAATTGATTACACTATAATAAGAAAAATTAAAAGCAATCTACGCTATTAAAATAAATGCACACAAATATAAATCAAATAAATGCAAATCCCGGGCTAATCCCGAGATTTATAAATCTATTAGTGAAATTATACTTAAAATAGAAATAAAAATAAAATAAAATCTAAGGGACGAAAATGAATTTTATTAAAAACTGATTTTATAAAAGAAGTTTAAGAAAATAAAGTTTTATAAAAAACGAGGGACTAAAAATGCAATTTTGGAAACTTTAAAATTGTAAAAACTGAAACTGATTTAGACTTTGTAAAAGACAAGGACCAATTTGTATTTTTCTGAAACTTATTTAATACACAAAACGCTTTTAAACAAAGACAAGGGCCGAACTTGCAACAACTGAAACTTAAGGACTGATTTGCAATAACTGAAAATGGAAAACGTTTTACTCTAGAAAAACAGCCCAGGTTCGATTCCTGGGTATTACAACTATCTAAACTATTTTTTTTTTTTTTTTCTTTTTTGCAAAACAACTACAAGCTAACAAAACAAATTTTAGAAAAGAAAAGAGCTTAAAAGAAACTAGAATAAGCTGGAAAAACAGCTTGACCAAATCTTGAACATGCAGCAATGTTTAAAACAGCAGATGAAGAACAAGTTTTGAGAGCACAATTTAGTGACCAGATATTATTGCTACTACTCAAAAATTAAAACTCCAAAACTACAACAGGAACACTACTCAGTAACTCGAAATCAAACCAAAACAAACAACAATGATCAATTAGATGGACCTATGAACACAGCAACTCAGAACACAAATTGCAGCATACTTAAAAAACTTTTGACCAATTACACACTACCTAAGATTGACTAACTTGAATTTAAACTTCTCAAATCAATCAATCTACTAGTTATTAAGCTACTTTAATGAATATCTATCAAGCTTATACTACTTAACTAAATAAATCATTCAAAACAGCCCCTTAGAAACAGCAGACCACAGCAAGCACCAATTTAACAAGTAATTTTGACTATCAAACTAACATCAAATAACCACTTCCTAATCATCAACTAACTTCAGCATAACAACAATCAACATCAATTAGAAGCAGCAGACTAAACTATGAACGATGAATAAAATGAAAATGAGCAAAACTTACAAGCTAATTCCCCTCAGCTCAAACAGAGGGGATCTCACTATGCTTGCCTGTCTTTAGACAGGCTAAGGGCTTCCATTTCACCCCCTAGTCCATCACCCCAAACTGCCATATCCTTTGAACAATACACCTTTGACCACAGTTGACTTGTGGTGCTTTCGATAAGAACTAATGAAGTGCCAATACTAAGTTTCACAAAAGCTATGTAAGCTTAAATGAAACAATTAAAAACAGAAAAGCAAGCTTGTTGAAGCTTGATTGACTAAACTAAATTTTTTTTCTATATATTTTTCAGAGAAACTTTGGTATTTTGAACAAATTATAATAACAAAAACTATTAATCTGAATATTGTTTATAAGAGCTACTAATGAAATTATTACACTAAAACTCAACACATCAACTCATAATATGAAGAATCGACACAAACTAAAAATTAATTTTCATTCATGAAAAATTCAAAGAGTACAATGAATTACACTAATACATTTGAAAAGAAAAATTGGCAGCATAACATTAATCTAAAAAAAATTACATCTCGAAAATGAAATAACCCTCTCCTATTTATAGGCCTAAACCGAACCTTCTGGGTCTTGCCACGCTGGCGATCCTCGTGCTATCTTCAGCCTTCATCACCCTTCGATCATCTTGCTCTTCAATCCTCCTTTGCTAACCGTACGATCACAAATACGCGTGTTCGGACCAATGAGAGCCTGCCATGTGTCCCCGTGTGTGTTTGTTTGCTTCTGACACCTCCTGACATTCTAGAAGCCCTTTGATTTGACTAATAAACCCTTAATTGCCGTAATTTTGTACTTGGGTAATTTAGGGTTCATGGTGAATTGGGGGTGAATTTGGGGATCGGATAAGAGAGAGATAAGGAGTAAGGTGGGTGTGTTTTATTTTTCTTTTTTGACTCTTTTTTACCGAGGTTTTTAGTTAAAAAAACTTTGACCGGTTGTGAAGTATTTTATGGATCGGGTTATGGGTTGAGGATGTGGGCTGGATTGGTGTAAGTGGGTTGGGATAGTTTGGATTGGGCTTGTGGAATTATTTAAAATGGGATCCGGTTTTAATGTTTTAAAAGAGTTAAGGGTTTTAAATGTAGGGACTAAATGTGTAAGTTCTTTGATTTTCAAGGGACCTTTGCTGCCATATTTTTAAAGATGATCCAAGGGCTGAATTTGACAATCACTTATACTAGGAGGACCACGGTTGACTTTTTGAAAATATATTCTTTCCCGGTTCCGGTTCTGAGCCTATTCCGTATCTCGTGCTCGTTTTCTTGATTTTCTTGTGTCTTTTGTCAATTTTCACGATATCCATCCCTGCACATACAAAAACACAAAAACACAATATCTTTTGGCATTTTGGTCGGGTTTTTGGTTATTTTGGTCCGGTTTTGGTCTAGAAATGGTATGTGTTTAAGCACATACCAATGAGAAAAGATTAATTCAGGTTCTTAAAATTGCTTCAGAGCATAATTTTGCAGATCTGCTAACAAAAGCTTTTGATGTTTCAAGGTTTCAGTACTTGGTAGCAAGTATTGGAATGCTTAATCTTTAAATTTTCAATATGATGTGTTTTTGTACATAAAATTTTGAAAGTACTGCTGGATTTATAAGGTACTGCTATATCAAAATTTGAATTGTGTTATTCATACCTTTGGTTTTATGACTATTCTAATACAAGACAAGTACTTTGTACATTGTTCTTTTGGTTTTAGACTAACTATTTCAGGTATGAATATGTGAACACAAAGGATATCTCAAGTGAAATGGGAACAGCAGAATTCTTATCAAATTGCTGACCATAGTAGATTTATGATGGACTGAGTTTAGGAATTAAACCTCCTTAAAACTTCTTTCTTGAAATCTAGTTATGATATTTCACAATTGAATTGATGACTTAGTTGATCAGATAGTAACTGATACAACTCACTTTCTATCATTTTATACTTTCAAGTATAATGAGTTAGTCTAAGGACATCTGATAGAAATAACAGCTAGTAAAAGTGAATCTAACACTTGTGTTGGAGGTAACAATTACTATGAGCTGGAAACCCTGTCAAGAAAATCTTTTGAATAGATTTATCTTTTCACAGGCAGTTAGTGATAACTGAAATACATTGGTTCTCACACAACCAGAGGTTATTTTAAACCGAAATTTTGATTAGGTGACTGTTATTCACTTGATTTCTTCAAAATGGTTGGAAGTAGTATGATTTTTCAATTCTAAAAATCATAAACATACTACTAAGTTAAATGATTTCTTAAAAGGATTTTCAAGGATTCAGAAAAACCATTCATTGATGGACTATGAATCAAAATGTCCACTGATTCACCTCTCATAGGAGTTAACACACCTAGAAGTGATGAGGACAGAAACTTAAACTCTTAAGGAATTGATGGCTTCATGTACAATATTGTCTGAAAACAAGTTCAAACTGATAGATCAGGTGATATGAAGAGAAGTTCTTTAGTACATAGTGAGATCTTCCAAACAAGGGGAGGAAATTAAAGTTATTTACTTCAGGGGAGGTTATAATCTCAGAGAAGGAAATAATTGCCCAGAAAAGGAAGAATAAACCAATATATGGAAGGAAAAGACAAGAGCATACAAGATGATGATGTAGAGGTTGAAAATGATTAGAACAGATCAAATATCTAGAAGGGATGAAGCATTTCTAAAGGAGAAAGTTCTATCTAGATCAAACGAATGAAAGATTCAATTTCAGTTCATTATGTTTGTTTATCACTTGCAAAGGCATGCTGATAGATGATTTCACTTGTTGAAATCATTGCCTCTTACAATTCCTCCATCCAAGGAAATTGCACCATCTTTTGGTACAATGTTTTGATATTGCTGAAGTCAAAGAAGAACAAGGCAGATGAGTTCAGAATAAGAAGAATAGTTCAGATTCATGAAGTGTTTGAAAGATCTTCACAAGTCCTCATTTAATTCAGAAAACATGTTTGAATTAATTCACATGTTTAGGGGAGGATTGTTGGGAATTAAATATTCTGAAGTTAGAGTATTAGAAATTACTCTAAGTCAAAGGTACTGCTAGTACATCAAAGTACTGCTAGTACATCAAGGTACTTCTAGTTCATGATCAAGGTACTGCTAGTACATCAAGGTACTGCTAGTTCAAGTTGAAGGTACTGCTGATCAGTGACTCATAGGATAAGATCGAAAAGATATTTATTGTATTTTGGTCAAACATATACGGTAGATAATATCTTACTCCATGTGCTTAGTTAACAAGTTGTATACATAGATACATGTTGTATCTTATGTACTGACACCAATATGAATAAGTTAAACAAGTAAGTCGGTCAAGACTTTTAAGCAATTTGTAAAGATCTTTTGCAACTATAAAAGAGATCTTAGTCTAGTGAATATGTGTGTGAATATCGGTTAAGACATAGAACAAACAAAAATAACATATTACAAATCTAGAAGTATAAGATTCAAGGTTTTTGTAACCCTAGTGAAAAACACAAGATCACTCGTATTATTTGGAATAATATTGAATCGTTTAGTGAAATACTTTCTTTGTTCATTGTTAAGTAACAAATATAATTCTTCCATTTCCATAACATACATAACCTTCTAAGTGTGGTTAAGTAAATTCCGCGTACTTAATCATATTAACTCAATATATCTTATACACAAAGACACAAGGTTTAACCACCTTAACCGTGTATCAAACAAAAGAGGACCTCACAGGTATCTTATGACCTTTTGGCCTAGATCATTCGGATTAATGCTGTACTTGCCTTTCGGCTCGGCCGATGGTTTAATACTTTAAGAGTTGTCTTTGATATGACATGGCTTTGACGCACAGAAGCTATCATTGTACCTTTCCCGATCCTCTACTGGTTTGTAACGTATACTTCTTTCAGTTCAGATTAGTAATGGTCTTTTGCTCGCGTCCGCTTGACCTTATTGTCCGAGGGTTCTGATTTGCCGAACACCGTTGCTGTTCCTTTTGGAGATCGATTGCCGCTGTTGCCCGGAAGGTCAGGGTGTGCCGATAGTATGATATTTCAAACAAATTGTGGATTTTGTTAGATCCTTCTGAAGGATATGCCGTTAGGTTGGAACATGTATGTACTGGTTCGACCGGGAGTTGTCCTTTATTTACAATTCCTTATTATTTTATGGTTATTTAATACAGATCCTAATTGATGAGGGTTGACACGCGTGGGCGTGCCCAACACGCGCGTTGAAGTGTTGCCACGTCAGCATCTTGCTAAATGTGACATTCCGCATTCTGCGCTCTCCCTATAAATAGCGTTACTGGTGTGTGTTTTTGACTGCCGCAATTCCACATTTTCAACTGAGACGCCTTCCGGTATTGTTGTTCGAACGATCATTCCAAGTCAGCTCGAGTGATTCTGCCCGTTCGATTTCCACACTGGTACTTCGTCTATAAAGGTACGTTTTGGTTCACGCAGTTCGGTTCATGCATATGTTGTTTTTACTGTTGTTTGGCCGCACTCCTCTTCCCCTCGGTCAGACCATGTCGGTTCTGCCTGTTCCCACTCGCTAGGATCCTCCAAGAGTCAAGGGCTTCCTCTCAAAGTTTGTCAGAGGGGTCCGCCTTTTGGCTAGACGAAAGGGCTGTACGTAGGATTACATGGGCCATAGAATTTTGCCGTACCTATATCCACGTCTGCTCCCGAAGGGTACGGCGATGGATTAATTGCCGGATGATGCCATTGGTTTGCATTTGGAGTATTTTACTGGGGGCGGTTTCGTTATTTTAGCTGTACTTTGGCTAGCATGTATGCGCGAAATCTTAACCGTTCGATATTTTTGTTTTTGCAGCTATCACAATGTCTCAATACTTAAGGAAACCCAAGGTTAGAAAGGATGTGCCCGCGGTCCAGAAGGATCAATCCTCCGAAACGCATGGGGCTGCTTCCGCCGCCTCCCAAGCCGTCATCCCGGAGGAGACGGTCGAAACGACAAGGGTCGAAGTGTCTGACCCAAAGGTTATGGAGGCCAGGAAAAGAAAACAGGACCAGAATGTTGTCCGGCCCACACCTCAATCTCAAACGCAGGGGACTAGATTCCGTCTTCATCCTGACTCGTCAGGTGGTGGTATGTTCCGAGAGATTAAACGAAGTAAGCCAAATGAGGGGGCCGGTATGGCGGGTCCAAAAGAAAGCGTCAGTGCTTCGGGCGCAAGAAAACAGCCGGAGGGGCCCAACGCTTCGGCCGAAAGAAAACAGCCGGAGGGGCCCAATGCTTCGGCCGAAAGAAAACAGCCGGAGGGGCCCAATGCTTCGGCCGGAAGAAAACAGCCGGATATCCCAGGAGGTATCGGCGGTAGCTCCGCGTCGGAGACCACCGGTGCTGGTCAGTTCTTCTCTCTCTCTTTTTTTTTTTTTTTTTTTTTATATTCAGGAAGTGTTGATCCCTGTCCCTTGTCTTCGTTCCGACAATAGTTGTTACTTAACTTTATTATTCTTCCTTATGAAAAATGCAGGAGGTTCCTCCACTGCTGCTCCTGGTCGCGGGAAAGACAAAGTGACCGATGAAGATGACTCGGCGCCTTTGCATGTGCCGATGTGGAAAGTGTGCAAGGATGACCGTCTGGACAGTTGGGAGGTCTGTCGGGACTTGATGCTGAACCTACCGACTCCGAAAGAAGAGTCATTTTTGGAAGGTTTGGGGGATGCTGATGCCGCTCAAAGGGCCTGGAGACTTTTGGGTATGGGGGCCGCTGCCTAGTCGAACTTGCTGCTTCGGTTTGAGGGCCTTCTTCATGACCATAGTGAGTTGCACCGTGTTCACCAACATTGCGGAAACCTCGAAAAGAATGGGGGTGAACTTAAACAGCTGAAGGTTGAGCATTCTACTTGTATGGTGAGAGAGTCGGAGCTGATGGGACAGGTGAAGGATTTGGAGAAGTTGGTGGAGGACGAAAGGTTGGCCGCGGCGGAACGAATCAGTGCCTTGGAAGCTGATTTGGAAAAAGCTAAGGTTAACCTGGGTGAAGAGGTGAAAGACAATCTGGCCCTCCGGGAGCAAAAGAAGGATCTTATTGCCCGGGTGGGCCGCACTGAAGGGGATAGGTTCAGGGTTGTCAAGGAGGTCCTCCCGGAGGTCGTTCGTCGACTATTGGGCAGTTATGAATATAAGGAGCATTTGGCAGGACCTTTCAGCTTGTCCTCGCAATCCGGCTTCATGGAGGGCGTGGTTGTGGGCCGCACGCCGGAGGAGGTGGCCGCTGTCTTGGCCAAGACGGAAGATCTGGATCCAGATGCGGCCAAGAAGCTCGACCCATTATATGATGGGTTGTTCGCCGCAGAGTATCCGTACATCAAGAAGGTTAGCAGCTCCTACCTTAAGTCTCTTGATGAAATCTTGCAAATCTTCCCCGATCCTGAACCAGCTCCTTCTCCTAAGAGCCTAGCTGCCGATGCCGCCGAGGGGTCATCTTCCGGGGCTCTTAAAGCCGGGGTTGCTAATGTCGAGGGTTCAACTGTTGGAAGGGATGGGTCGGCTCCTTGAATACCCACATAATTTGATTCAATTTGGTGTTGTAAGGCCTTCGAGCCAAGAACAATATTTTTATATCCGGATGACTGTAATAATTTATGACAAATAATTCGTATGGCCTATTCGTTTGTGTATATTTATGACTGTTCCATATTTCATATGTGCCATGCTTCATGTTTCGCGTTATCGTTTGCTTGTTTCTGTAGTGCTTTTCTTTTTTGGTTTGTTGGTTTCAGTGTTACCTTGGGAACAGGATTTTATATTTCGGTTGACATGATGGGGTGTTCTATCGGAAATTTGAACGAACCTGTCGGATTTGTGGACTTGCGATTATCAAAGGTTGCCTTGTCCTACTTCCCTCCCTTTTTTTTTCTTCATCATTTTTATTATGTGTGGTACTGCATGTGGAATGGAATGGGACAACTTGGATCTTCAAACGTGGTGCTGCTTTAGTTTGCTCGTCCGATTTTGGACTTCTTACGGGTTAGCTTTATTTCCAAACGTGGTGCTGCTTTAGCGCATGGATCTATCTTTATTTTCCTTTATCTTCTTTCGACCCCCGACACATGCCGGACAATTGTTGTCGTTCGGCCATTGCCTGAGTTATGAATCGTATCACTTGCCTGTTATTGCCTTTGCCACTTGCATAGTTTCGGAAATATGTATTTACGTTGGAGCAACACTCTTATGATTACGAACGTATAGCACTTGTTTGTTATTACCTTTACTATTTGCATGGTACCTCCTTGAACATTGACCACAAAAATCTCCGGAGGGGGCCAGCCTCTCGGAGGGATCACTCTTCACTTATGTTCAAGGTATGACACACGATTCAGCTTTTCCGCAAGGATCATGGCAACCCCTTTCCGGGTATCAACCATCTTTGGACATTGACCACACACTCCCCGGAGGGCGCGAACCTCTCGGGGGGGCCATTTTCTAATTATGTCCAGAAAACAATGAACATTGATCACTAATCTCCGGAGGGCACGAACCTCTCGGAGGGACCACTCTCTAATTATGTTCGAGATATTACAGGTGGTTCAGCCTTTCCGCCAGGATTATGGCAAACCCTTTTCGGGTATCAACCATCTTTGGACATTGACCACACACTCCCCGGAGGGCGTGAACCTCTCGGGGGGGGGGGGGGCACTTTCTAATTATGTCCAGAAAACAATGAACATTGATCACTAATCTTCGGAGGGCACGAACCTCTCGGAGGGACCACTCTCTAATTATGTTCGAGATATTACAGGTGGTTCAGCCTTTCCGCCAGGATTATGGCAACCCCTTTTCGGGTATCAACCATCTTTGGACATTGACCACACACTCCCCGGAGGGCGTGAACCTCTCGGGGGGGCCACTTTCTAATTATGTCCAGAATGTCACTAGTATTCTTGAGATGTTCCTCAGAAATATTGCCTCCCTCCAATGGCGGGGTAACTGCATTTAATATTAAAAATAGTCAATATAGGGTCTTTTTGAGAAATCACAAGCATTTCAAGGAGATATTGTGGGAAAACTGCCCCCTTCAACGGTGGGGAACTGCACAACTGTATTTCATTAGAATAGTTAACATCAAACCCTTTCGGGCGTTACAAAAGGTACAAAGAACTCTATTTATGTGAACATTTTTTTTTATATCAGTCGCCCGTCCTGCTCTCGGCGCTTTTCTGCCCCTCTCTTCTCGACTCGTGTGTTCTCATACGGTAAACTTCCGGCCTTTTGAGAGGCTCACGCCTCTGGCGGATGGTGTTCCTATAGGCTTTGCTTCCTTGATATGCGACATTACCTGTCTTAAGTTACGAAAGTATTTGCGTTTCTTCCGTTAGCTTGCACATAATTGTAGAATAGAATAAAATAGTAAAGGTATTCCAGTGGTTATTTCGTATTGACAATTACCTGAGTTGTTACTCGTACCTTGGTGAGTCCGTCGGGGACTTCTCGATCACCACCCCGGTTCGACTTCCTCCCGTCCTTTCTTCCAACGACGGGTTCTCTCTTTTGCTCATGCGGCATGTCTCCTCGCTTTTCCGCCGGTGAATGAGCTCCTTCCCCGATTTCTCGCTGTCTTGCAACAGGCTCCTCCCTCGTACCGGGATGCTTTCGTACTTTTGTCCGAGTGGCCAATGTTGCTATGCCGCCCGGTGTGGGAAATTTGATCATCGAATGGACAGTTGAAGGTACGGCCTGTAACTTCTTTAAACCGATGCGTCCCAGTATGGCATTGTAGGGGGAAGGCGAATCGATTACGGCAAATTCCAAGTTGACTTTTCGGGACAATTCCTGGTTTCCGAAATAGACTTCCAGGTCTATCACCCCTCGTGGTCTAATGGGTTTTCCCGTGAATCCCATCAAGATTGTGCTAACCTCCTTCAATCGTGTCCTGACCGCTGGACCCAGGCACTCGAATTGGTGCCCGTACATTATTTCCATCGAGGCACCCGGGTCGACGTAGACCTCACGTATTTTCCTCCCCCCAGCTTCAATTTCAATTACCAGCGGTTCATCTGACATTTTTTCCGGGAGGATGGCCGGAAAACTTATCGGCACGTTCATCCATTCTTCTATCTCCGTTTCTTCCGTTTTCCGAGAGGTCCTAAAGCCTTGGACCATATTGATTACTTTCCCTTTATTCCCTTGGTTGTTACCCCCTTGGTTATTTTTCCTTCCTTTCCTGAGGTCTTTCACCAGATGGTCCAGTTTCCCTGTACTCAACGCAGTTCTTAACTCCTCCCTGAGTTGCCAGCAGTCGTCAGTGAAATGTCCTTTATCCCCGTGATAGTCGCAATACCTGTCCTCACAATCCTTCTGTGGCTTTCCCTTCGTTGGGGGAGGCTGCGGTAATCTCAGCTGGTGCTCTGTTGCCAATATTTCCTTCGGTGTCTTGGTAAGGGTGTCCAAGTCGATTGGCCTTGTATCATTTCGGCGGACATCAGTTCGACGAGGGTCGATCCTCCCAGCGTTCCCGTACCTTGGGGCGATATAAGGTGCATAATAATCGTTTCTTCGTCCTTTATATCCGACCTTAGGGCTGTTCCGGCGGTAATCTCCAGCAGGGGGTTTTGACTGGTAGTCGCCCTTGTTTTGGTACGGGTTAGGCCGAGACTCCGTTCTCTCTCCTTTTGGCAATTCTGTCGTCCGGAAGGCCTCCTCGGATCGAACAAAATCATCGATCCTTTCCAACATCTCGTCAACGGTCTTAGGAATCTTATCTGAGAATTTCTTGGCCAACTCTGGGCAGTGATGGCCATTCAAAAATGATCCGATTTGCATGATTTCCGGGGCATCCGGGAAGTTGTTGGCCTCGCAAATCCATCTTTCCTTAAAGTCCGGAAGGCTTTCGTTCGCCTTTCGGTGAATTTTATTGATCTCTGTTAGGTCCTTGGTGCTTATTCTTAACATACTGAATCTGTTCAAAAACCTTTTCTGAAGCTCGTCCCAGCTATCAATGCTTCCCGTCGGGAGTTTATCAAACCATCCTCTGGCCTTCCCGTCCAGGGTTTGTTGGAACATTCGACACCACACGGGCATGTGCCACTCTTCATGATTTCCTGCTCCCGTGAAACGATTGATGTGGTCATCCGGATCGGTGGTTCCTTGGTACGGTTTCAGATTCGTCGGTATTTTGTGCTTGGGGGATGAAAATTCTATGATCCTTTTCGTGAACGGGCACTTGATCATTTCCTTGAATGGTTTGCTCAACTCGTCATCCGCCTTTTTTCCTTTTCCGTAGCTCGAATCATCATCCGCCTTTTTCCCTTTTCCGAAGGGTGACCCTCCGACATCTTCTTCTTCCGAATTTTCATACTCATCGTCGAGCCTCAGCATTTCGGGGCTCACCAGGTTACGATTGCCTGGTTGTTTGAATAGTTCTTTCAAGGCCGAAAGATGGCCCGCGATTAAGGTTTGAGCGTCGGGAGGATCTTGGTTTCCTCCAGATCCCCCGGCTTCCCCCGTGTTCCGGACAGGGGTGAAGAGGGGTGTAGTACTCGTCGTCTCAAACGTTCCAAACGTTGGTGCAGGACCTGTCATTCCGAACCTCAGGTAGATCGAGCGGAAGGTCCCACGGATGGCGCCAATTTGTTGAAGCAATTTCTTGCAACTACTTCAGACAAATAAGATGGCCTTCCGGTAGAAACCAGCTGGGGTTCTTCCGGGAGGCTTGGATGCGGATCTCTTCGGCTATTCGGAGTCCTTCGGATATCTGCACACAACAGCACACGTTAGGCTCGCCCCGGGTGTTATCCCAGGACCCACCTCCGGTGTGAGAGTAAGTATTTGGTATTCCGGCAGGGCTATAAAATATGATGAGAAGTAAATGCAGGTTGTATGTTAGTTGAGAGTAGTAAATGAGCTGAGTATTTATAGTGCTCAGCCTCGATACCTGGAATGGCGGCGCCAGATTTTCTGGGAACATGTCCCCGACATAATCCCGTAAATCCTGGGGCGGTGACGGTGGTGTCTGCAGCTGCCATCTGTCAACAGGTAAATGCCACCTGTCCTCTTTACTTATAGTGATACTGGCCGGAAGAGCCATGTATCCTCCGGTAGGTCCGGATGGCTATGGGTCGTCCGGACGGCCGGTCAAGATAGTCCGTTCGGACATGGCCGTCCGGACACATACGTCAACAAATTACCCTAAAAAAACTTTTGGTCCACTTTGTCAAGAAAGTCAAGAAGTTTTCACGAAAGTAAAAGTCTTAACTTTTTATTTCTTTAACCAATCAAATATCTCATTAATGAAATTTATGATTCTTAACCTTTTGTCAATTAAACAGCCAATGCAATAGAATTCAGATTTCAATTATATGAAAAACTAACAAAAAAATGTCAAACCAAACAGGATCTTAGCATTAAGCTTTAAGGTCAAAAGTGTATCTAGAATATACCTGACATTTCTAAACCACATAATATTTTTATTTTTTGCAATTTTTGGCACTTACATTTCTTTTAACATGACATTTCCAATCATTACATATTCCTACCCAATTGACCCTTATATAGCCCCAAAATATCTAACCAGAATTGTTGTCAACTCTCAATAGCAATAAAACTAAGGGTCCGTTTGGTTTGTTAATACTTAATAGATTTCGATTTAGATTCGGATTTGAATTTGAATTTGCTTTTAGATTTAGTATAGGTTTTAGAAAAAAGTACGAAAGAGAAAATATATAATTAAAATATTAAAAAAAAATTGTTAAAGAGAAGAAAAAACAAATAAAAAGTTGAAGAGAAAAATAGAAAAGAAAGAAAATGACAAAAGTAATTATCGGATGAGAGAAAAAAACCCACTTATATAGCCCGGATTGGGTCTATGGGTGTTGCGACACTTTTGATTCCAAATTTCATAATAAAAAATAAACCAAATTATTCTATTTAAGAAATATTTCATTACTTGATAGTCATTCATGCATAACAAACGGCCCTAATAAAAATAATCAACTCAGTTTCTAACCAAGACCTTCCCTACGTTGCTTTCATCCAATTTTAATCAGCTTAAGTAACATAAATCTTTAATGACAATTAAGACGTAAAAAATCTTCCACCAAATTGTTGTTTCTCGCTTTCCTATTCCAAATGGACAACTTATGTTTAACACTCAAACAAAATATATATTTAAACTTTTTTAGCTTAGAAGAAAACATGTTTTGTTGATGTTTACTTTCATGGTTTAAGTAACCACAAAAGTCTTTGGTTGGTAAAGACTAGATATCATATTATCATACAATCCAACACCCCTAAATGAGCAACCTAACCATGATCAACCAACTGCACACCCATTTGGTCTCGAGGCAACCGTGACTTGATTTAACTACAACCCACATTGGTTGGGTGCGACACTGTGACAGTTATTAGCTCCAAGCGATCCTTAAAAAGATGGATACAGTTGACCAGCTTTATTGCTAATAAACTGAATACTAGTTAATAAATTACCGCTAAAGGTAAATTGTTGGTAAGACAATTACTTGTAAAGCTATATAGGTCTACTATGTAACGTTTTCCAATTCTTTGGAGAACAAGCTGTGACGTTTATATAACCAGGAGGGAAATATAAACTGTGTATCCTTCAAATACTACTGACTATAGATGGTAAATTTGACATAATTAACGCATCCGCATTTTTTGTAAGAATTAAAAAAGTGAAGGACAAAATGCTAGCACGGCAACCCAAAGCAACATGATCCATTTGCCTACAGGAAATACTCTAAAAACATTTACCATTCAGAGAACTCTCTTTTCTTGTGTTGCAGGACAACTCTGAAATGCCTTAAACAACAACCAACATTTACGAGGAACTTTACAAAACCATTGCCGATGAGCAAAACTACTGCCGATGAACATAACATGACTACGAAAGCAAACAACTCCTCAAAAGCCTAAAAAATTCAAAGCCAAAAGACTAGAAATCCTCCACTCTACTAACTAGGGAACCGCGACCCGGAACCTTAAGTTGAATATATTTACCTTTTTAATAATTGCTTATAGATTCTAGCATCCTTCGTCATCATCAAAGGAATGGGCTCCCCTGAGCCGTACCTGCACCATATTAAAAGAATGTTGGTGGCAAGACATCACTGCATTTAGTTTCAATAACAAGATTTGCCAAGTAATACACAGGGATAGAAAATTTTCGACCCATTCGTACTAACATAGGCAACTGGGTGAAACAGGTTGAATTTCAAACAAATGCATTTACATATTTAAAACATCCAAAAAACAAATTCATTTAGAAAAATAAGAGTATTACTGCAACATTGTTTGTGATCATATTGAACTTCAAGAAGTCATATGATAAAGAAAGTGTGAGAGAACCCAGTGGTAAGGTCCTTGGTTTCCTCAAAAGAGGTAAAGGGTTCAAAACTCATGACACGTGTACATTTGGGGGTGGCAGGGAAGGGTCGAAACCTGTCCCGTGATTAACCCGGTGAGGCCGCGTACATCTGAGTCAAAAAGCTCGCCCTCCCTAGGTAACCCGAACAGGGAAAACCTCATCTGTTTACCCGTTTGAGAGAACCCAGTCCGACCGGCATGATTTGAACAGAACTCATTATGACCCATCAGCAAACCGGATTGTCTTGCCCATTTTGACAACTCTAGTATTCTAGTCCCTCACTTTCTCAAAAATGAATGCAAAGACCAAATAGCAACTCACTTGATAAGAGTGAATATAGATTTGTAAAGCGGTGATAATTTAACACTGAAAGGAGGCTACAAAGATATCGGAAATTCTACTTCCTTTTGGAGAAGGGATATGGTAGTATAAAAATATTTAGGCATAGCATGACAGAATGTGTAGCAGATTAACAACACAGATCCATGCGTCCACTATTCGAAATAATTCACCACCGATTAAAAAAGAATGCAGTTTTGCTAATCACTGCGATGGAGCAATTTTTATATAAAAAACTTTGGCATAAAGGGTTCTAGTCAACCCAACCTGAAACCTTTCAACCCGCATTAAAAAAACTACCCAACATATTTGACAGGGTATCTTTGTCACGTTTGAAACAAAGAGCTATTAGAATAGCTACAATACCTTTTGTCAGCAAGGATGTCAGAGAGACTTGAACACTTCAATAGATTACTCTAGTTTAGCTAAACCGGTTAGGGGTGTTAGGTGGTCTAACTGGGGGTGGCGAGCAAGTGGCACTCCTACTCGACTGGTCACGTAAGTTCTGGTTTCCAATCTGATGGTTCACGTAAGCATCAAGGGAAGAAGAACATGCAGGAGCTCCTGCTTTTCTCTTGCTCTTAAACCTTCACCTAACAGGAACATGAGAAACGAGAAAAAAAAGAGCAAATAATATATAAAATTAGCCAATCGCAGCATGTAAAGCTGAAGATACCTATCTTTCCGCTTCTCTAGGTATCTTTGGACTGATGCTTTTCTGCTTGCCGAACCGTCAGCTTCAAAATTTAATTGCAAAAACAAAATTAATGAAAAACTATGAAGGAGAGCAGAGTAATTATAAATCATATTCTTGCTCCACACCTTAATTTTAAAATGTCAATTTCTAAGTAGCCAGAAGATCATTGACCAACATAATCTCTAAAATGAAGGCCTAGTACATTTTCTCATTCATTCTTTACACATAGCATGTCACAGAAAACTGCTAATTTACAGAAGCCAAATTTAAAATTTGAACCCATTTATGTAAAACAGGTCTATTTGGGTTATTTTATATTGCTAACCGGTGTAACGAGTAACCTAAAATAAAGTATAAATGAAAGGAAATGGGTCAAACGAGTCATAACACATAAAGGCAGCCAACATGGCAAGGATACAATCATGAGTGTTTTCATAAGACGTGTAACGATTTGATGCAAACAGAGAAAGAATTAAAGCTGTTAAAAAAATTACATATTTACCAGAGTTTTCTTCGCGCAGTTTGTTGCTTTCTTCTTTGTGCAGTCGATAGTTGTCTGTCATTCTCACTGTAGAGTATACATATAACATATCAGTATAATATATTCCACACTGACCAACCTTTGGACATTCCTTTTTAGACTGCTCTAAATACGAGTACAAATCACCTTCTCCAAAACATCAGATTTACTAAAAGAATTATGGGATAGTGGTCTTTGACACGAAAAGAGAGTTGGCATCTCTTAAATAAGTCGTACACGAGTTAAACATTTCAGTTAGACCTAAATTCAATTCAACACCATTTCTTGTCGAGGTGCTTCTACTGACATTCAACTCCCCTGTAAAATACTAATTTTCCCTGGCAAATTATATAAACCCGTTTTCTCTCAGTGGTCTCTAAGCACAACGTCAAATCCACCCGCAAGAGATTATCTCTGTCAATATAATATAGACTCGTATTCTCTCAGCGACATCTAAGTACAATCATCTGAACACCTTAGAAGTCAATCACTCAATCCATCTCTCATTTCACTCAAGTTAAATTGACCTAATTCGTTTCACAGTTTCTGAATTTGATTTGGTTGTAGAAAGTGATGGAAGTGGAAGAGGTGACATATACTTTAAGTATTATGTATGTAAATCACTGATTCACATGACCAAGGGTGAACTATTTACATGCAGTCATATATAAGTATGCCAAATGGAGAAAGCGTAGACTGGCCTAAATGAGATTTATATTTCTACAATGGCCAAAATCTAAAATAAGTACACAGAAAATTTCTGGGTTGGAAAATTAATATAAATAATAACACTGAACCAAATAAGATAAATTTTTCATTGTGATTTGTTAAATAAAAAAATAATAATAATAAATTAATTAATTAAAAAAAAATAACTAAATTAAATTACAGATAGTTTTAGAAGCCAGAACTAAAAAATCACTGCACACTTGAAGTAAAATTCAAGCAAAATGAGCTTACCTGTCTGCATGTTTGGCGAGGGCATAGCGGGGAATTCTGTACCCATATTAACTCTTGGAGGTTGCAACCTGTTTCCATCAAATGAGTCTTCATGAGGAAATTGAAGTGGGCTTGCAGCAAGCTGCAATAATGCCCGTGCCTGAGATTGCTTAGTTAGTGAGATCAGCATACTACAAACAGAAATTGGAAAAGTATATATCATATACCTTATCAGCTGGGATATCATCATAGACATTCACCTTGCCTCTATAAAATATTGTCATCTGTCCTTTCGCCTCTTCTGTCCCACCACCAATCCTGCATATCACACGAGTGATGGTAAAATTATGCTGCTATCTACAATGATATGGGCAGGTATACTTATGCAGATGTTGGCAATCTTGCATATCACACAATATTCCTCCAGCATTATTTATGTGATACACAATGTTTGTATGCATTCAAACTTTTACTATTTTCATACATAGTGAACAATAATTAATATATTATCAAAACACAAGACGAGTAAATAGACAATTTCATTTAGGTAGACGTGTAATACATTTAAAATTCAAGATAAGTCCAAAACCTAGAATAACATTAGAGTAAACGAACACATACAAGCTGGTTTACATGACCATGTTTGTTTCAACAACAACAAGCCTTTTATCACAAAGTGATTGGGGAAAACTAAAAATGAATAGAAAATGAATCATAAAGATGCGACCCAAGGTCCAGATTCCAGAACATTAATGACATTCTCTCACACACTCGTTTCCGAGGCCAACACCTTTGATAGACACCACTCATGTAAATTAATCTTCAGAATGTTTCCTTCATGTCAATCTTGGTTGACCTTTACTTCTAACAACCTCTTCTCAGCCAAAATATCCTCTTCTAACCAGTGAAAACGAAGGTCTGCATTAGACAAATACGTATTCATTTGTTTGCCAAAAAAATGATTTTTCTTTGCAACTATATTCCAAAAATAGTCATTGTGTGATAAACATTTCCAAATAATTTTGTTAACATATTGGCTAATATATGATCTTAACTTTTTGAACCAAAGTACAGAACCATATGTTGCAGCAAAATCTTGAAAATTCGTTAAATTTGTAAGATTCGGAGGGTCTTAATTAATGCCATCGACCTTGCAAATGTAACAACTCTTGGAAAGGCGATAGATGAAGATATAAAGTGAATCTTTTTCTTTCTTTATTTATTCCTACTCGGTTATAATATTTAATGAACCATTATAGCAGTTACCAGTCACCTAAAATCCCAGCGCAAAAATCAACTAGAGAAGTAAGATCCAAGTAAAAACTTGATGTAAACTAATTTCTAATTTCGTAGCAGGTTTTAGGTCTGCATTGATTAAAAGGCGCACATAATCCTTAATCGACTCTACACACATTAGCCTTCACAAGATCAGCACATTAAAGCAGAGCCGAAACATGAGATGGTGAGATGAGAAACAGGTTTGTATTTCTAAAATTATTAGGATTTATTTATTACTAAGACTGCCGTTGTTTTTTTGTCAGCAGTGCATTGATAGTAAATATATACAGGGTATATTAATAGGGTTTATAAACCTTGGACAAGAGGCTAAAAAGCTCCAAACATGTGTTATCTCACAATTTAAATTCTAAGTGAGGACCTTTGAAACGAAGGTTATGCAGTTAAAGGTGACAATAAATATATAAGTATCTTCCTGAAATGCAGATATTTAGGAATGAAAAAGACAAAAGTAACAACTTAGGCCAAATATATTCTCCTTTTACTGTTAATGGCCACAGCTGAAATAATAAGCAGCTATTTAGTCAGATATACGCTCCGGCGGGATTGGGTATTGTTGTTGTTGTATTTAGTAAGATATAAAATATATAAAATGCCTTTTGAAGCCAGTGAAATGTAAAAGCTACAGCATCGAGTCTAAATACGACAGCTCAGGGTCATTTAAGTGAGGTGGAAGGAATCCTATACATTGGAAAGAAGGAGTGCGGACATGCACATCATACCAAAAAAAGGGGAGCAAAGAACCAAGTTGGTAAGACTGGTGTAGTATAGCAATTACATAGCCCACTTTCCAACACAATCCAACACCTTAAAAAACAGTTATTAAACCCATCCAGATAACTAAACAGACCACCCTCTACATGAAAATGCCAATAATTCAGTAAAATATGTAGGACTTACACATACAAGGGAATAATGCTTATGAGGCTTGCCATAAACTAATGGAAACCCAAAACCAAAAGCATAACCTAAAAGCATAGATTAGTGCATAAAAGAAACCTCTAATGTTCATACAAAGAAAATCCACCCATTAACCAAAAGAGCATTAGAAACCAGGAGGTGCATATGGTGTTTACGAGTCTACAGTAGAATGCGTGATTACCCAAAAAACAATTTTGGAGATGACCAAATCATAAAGTACATGTTCAATGTGTTAAGGGTTGAATCAATACTGCATAGTAGAAATATAAGTTGCAAACCATCACGCTGCCAAAAAAAGCAAGAATTCACGTTGAGCCTTTCACTTCCAGTATGAACGACATCATAAAGAGCGTAATGAAGTCCTATAACCATATCAAGTGAAGACTAAAGAGACTACGTGTCAATGCTAAGCTAGAGTTGTAGCAAGGCACCTTACACAAGTGATGAGGCGTATCTCATAAACACTTATAACCCATGACTTATAAAGTTTCGGACCACAACTTAAAAAAATAAGAAGTTGAAGAATTCAATGTGATTTGAGATAAAGTGTTGAATAGTTTAAACAGGAGTACTTGCACAAACCTTATATTGAAATGTTTATTATCAGTAGCTTGTCTATGAAAGTTTGTACTTAAATTACCTAAAAGAAAAATAACCTAAGCATCTAGTGCCACATTCTTACACTCTGAAAAATGACAAGAAAGCATATGTGACCTTAGTTGAACTTAAAGTTTGTTTAGTTGTCTAATAACGGAGGACATATATCCTTCATTCTCTTGATCAAAGTGTAAAAATGTTGTGTTTGAATTCCGACTTAGGGTATTCACAGCCTCTATTAATTATGGTGTGCATTGTAGTCTTGTCAACTAATACAATAATCTTATTTAATGCCATTCATAACGAAGGAGATGGACTCAAGTCAACATACATCTTTTGTATCATTGTTACAGCTGAGCTGATCTTATGAATACATTTATTATGCTGATTTTATAAGACATATTCTGGTCTTAGAACATATTCTGGTCTTAGAAGCAGACACCAAAATTATCTACATTTATTATGCTGATCTTATGAATACATTTATTATGCTGATTTTATAAGACATATAATTTCTATATATTTTTTTTAATTCCGCCTCGACTTTACGCCTCGGTCCGCCTCGAGGCTTACGCCTCTTGAGGCGGAGGAAAACGCCTCGAAACTCGTTTCCGTACTTTTAAACCTACATCTTTTGTATGATTGTTAGCAACACATTGGTCGTAAGTCATCAATCTATATAAATTATTGAATTACTTCTTTGATACATGTAACACGAACTTTTTACTCTCTAACCATTTCCAAATCTATTTTTGATACCCATTCATTCTCATGTAGATTGAGAAACACAATACACACCAGCTCAAGTCTAATGCATTTTTGGTTTATGATAAAGTTCCCTTCTATGGGTGTGTTTGGCACGGAGCATTTAGGAGCGGTGAGCGTTGGGCATTGTGACCTTTAATGCTCGTTTCAGCAAGTAGCTTTATCTATTTTTTTGGAATGCTCATTTTCCAACGCTCTATGAAGTAGCATTTAGGAGCATTGAGCATTTATGAGTTGTTTTACTTATTATGATTACATCTACATTACCAAATGTTCTTATAGAAAAAAAAAAAAAAAAAAAAAAAAAAAAAAAAAAAAAAAAAAACTGTTGCTGCTTAGTGCTTGCTTAGTGCTACTGCTACTTTTAACAAACACAACCGACATCTAGAGCACCAGTCATAAAATATCTATCACAATAAGTAGGTTCATCAAAATAGAATAATTTCCGAAAATTTACCCCGGAGGAGGAGGAGGAGGAGCAGAGTCATTATCAGCCAAAATATCAGGCACCGATTCTTCAGCTGAAAGCGAGATCTCGGTATCCACACTTGTTCCTTTTTGGACCTACATTCATTATATTCACATAAACTAATCACACACTAAACTAATCCCTAATATAAAACACAAAAAGCAACTTTATCAATACTATTATATCACCACACTAACTAATCCTATATTATATATAAAAAACTATTTAAAAAAAAAGTTTCACTAACAAGAGTGGTGGAACTAATGTAGAGCTGCTTTTTCCGGTCATCAGACTCGGGCACGGGTTCGAGCAACGCTTTCAGCATAATAACTTGCTGGATCGCTTGAGATTTATTCCAAGACGGCCTTCTCATACCTACAAACCACATAACATACCCGTTTATTTTCTATAAGTAATCATAATCATATTTCAAAGTCAGTTAGTTAGTTACAACAAAGTTACAACAAACTAACAAACTAACTAACTAACCTTTCTGTTTGAGAAATTTACGGCAGTCATCGCGCGTGAGCTGCGAAATGTCGTCTTCTGTTAATAGATGAAGCGGTTTATCAAGTAGTGATGCTGGTGACGTGGCAGTGGTTTGTTCTTCCATTTTGTTGAATTAGTTGAAATTTTTTGGTGGTTTAGTTTAATTTCAAGGACATGGTTTTTGTGTGTGTGTGTGTGTGTTTTGTTGGGAGTGATTGGGACAATTTAGCAACCGGGGGTAGTTTTTTAAGGGGGGGTTTGTGATGTCCAATGGGAATGCAGCAACTTGCCACCCCATAATGCCACGTACTACTTTATCGGTTTAAACTAGCATAGAAAATAGATAATTTAGGAGTTTTTTTTTTTAACCAACTAAATTGTTTTTTTAAAAGTTATTTACTACCATTTTGTGGCTTGTTCAAATATATGACTATAATATAACTTCTTATTTTTTATTTTTTTTAAATGTTTTGCTGACAATAATTGAATGGGTTGCGGTTAAGCTATCTATAATTATTTATAATTATGGAATGTTTACAAAAATTATTATCTACTAATCAAAAAATACAAAGATTAAAGAAAATGTATTTATTAGTATTCTATTTTTGCAATAGTCATTAAAAGACGGTTTTACCTTTTGATTATTAATTAATAATTTCATTTAACTTTGTAAATAATAATTTTGATTAGGGGTATTTAGGTAAACTTAAATAATTTTAACTTCAATTATATTTAAGCATTGACAATTATTTTGGGGGGCCATTCTAAAAGGAAAAATGCACAGTAATATTCAGAGGGAGCGGCCGAGCGAGTAGTGTTTTCTCTTATTTCCTTTCAGTGCAAATTAATTTCATTTCCTTTAGACTGCATGCAAATGGCCATCATTTTTTTACCTTTTATCTCAGTGTCACATCACCATTCACTACATCAACACTCCTCTCACCTTTTACCCACAATGGTCACCACTCTCCTCACGTTTAAGACATACCTCATAAAATACCCCACAAACACTCACAAATCAAATAAATAATAAAAACTTACATGAACACCGAGTGGTGAGCACCCTCGCCACTCACTCCTCTTTTTCTCCCATACTCACGCGTGACTTATACACGCACAATGGTGTAAATGGTGAAAAGGTGAGGTTGAGGGGAGACCCCTCACACACAATGCACGTAACCTTAAACCAATCTCGATATAATACAACAATGGATGAATGTGTAGGATTTTCTTATTGTACATAAATCATCCTTCGGTCCTTCCTGCTTTATAACTTATTTTTAATGCTCGTATATTGTTAAAAGTTGGTTGAACAAAACTACTTTAATTTATTAACTACATTTCAAGTTAATATGTATTATATATTAAATAAGATTTTAAAAGTAGAGTAATTACGCTACTAAATAATTGAGCAATTCGTTACCGAAGTTATCATTACAAATCAACGTTTCTTCTTCTAGCAAACCAATAAGCAAACATAGATAACGCCGTTCTAAATAAATAAGAAATAAACACAGCAACAACTAGTGATCGAACAACTAACTTCGTTTTAAAAGTCGAAAATGATAAGTAAACATGAATTGCAAATAGAGGATAAATATAGACATCGATAATCAACTAAATAAGCACAACACACAAAAACATCAATAAAGCTAGTTTGGATAAAGAGTTTCTTAATCTTGAATGAAAATACAAGAACAACTTACAACAATAAGTTACAGTAATTGACTATTATAAATTTTGTATAACAAGGATCAGTACTTAAATTCCAGAAGTACAATTTGTGGCAAAGAGCATCAACCAAATGCAAATTCTACAAAGTTAATTAATCATGAATTATATTGATCATCTAATACACACATCTATCTACCTTAAATACAAAAGGAAGTCCCTTGTCTGCAGTAGCAACCTCAAAAAAATACACATCAACATAAATAGTTAGCAACTGTTTAGCAAATTACTTTTAAAAGAAATGCTTTTAACCAACATCTATTTAATCAAACTTTTAGGCTTTTTCCAACCATCAGCTTTACTTTTGTTCAGGCAACCAAAATAATTAAGACCCCATTTGGCCACTTTAATCTTAATGTGATCAAATAAGTGGTGTTTTTATGCATCATTTATCCTATGAATATTGCTCTTTTACTATGATTTTATATAGAAATCATTGTCGAATCATTTACTTTTCTCATTCTTAGTAATTCTGAAGCAAAAATGAAAAAGACACGGAAAATGACGATATTTGGAGTTAAAACAAAAAAATAGGTATTCACACAATGAATATGGCGTGTCCATGCAAATGGGATACACTGTATACTTTACTTAGAAGATTTCAAGTCTTACCTACATTCAGAAGAATATGGCGTATCCATTTCTGGTGATACGCCATATAGAAGCCCTAACCAAATAAGACCCAAAACGTGTTAGTTTGCAAGGATATGGCGTATCAGAGTTGATTTCAGTAAACTATAAATACGAGCCCTAAACATGACTTAGGGCATCATTCTCTCCACCACAGACGACTCCTAGGCGATTTTCAAAAGGTAAAAACAACAGAAGAAACCAATTAACCCTTGAAGAACATCTCATATCATTACATTTAGTTTAGTCATTCGGTTAGCGTATCGTTTTCATTATGAATACTATTCGTTCGACTTTGATGCATACTTTGTACATTGCTACTGAAATTATGGGCTAACACCCTTTGGTGTTACCCAAGTTTATGACTATTATGTTGATTTGATTCGTTTATTTGATTTAATGCAATTTCCGTTGGATATTTTATATGTTTATCGATTTGATCATCCGTTTACTTGTTTATCATATGTCGTCTATTGTCTAGATCATTAATTATTAGATTTACATTTGTGATTTTTGATCTGTATCACAGTGGTTAGGGGTAAGTGATAACAGAGTTTTACGAGCTTCTCCATTAAGACTAGAGGTGGACCAAGCCCTAGGTTTGACGAATTATGACTAAAACAAGTAAGTTAACGCGTATTCTCCCTATAGATGACCATTCGCAGGAGAATAGGTAGTACTATGACCATTAGGCTATCAAGATAAATCATATAGAGTAGTTGACACACTTAATGCGTGCTTGAGACTTATTAACACTGTGACCATCGGGTTAAGGGTTGATATGCATAGGACTAGGTCACTGTGACCATCTGGCCTAGCCTGCATTAGATTCACCAACGGAAGTAACATTAGATCATTGCACTTGTAGACGAATCAGGAATACGTAGTAGAATGAACTAGGCTAGCACGTTCTTCCCTCATCGATCACAACCTCGTATTTAATTATTGTTTTAGTAAGATGAACTTGACTAGCACATTCTACTGTAATGTCATTTTTTTAATAGGCGTTATAAAATGGCAAATACCACCAAAATGCACTGAACTTGACACCTTTTGTAATTCTGTGTAGTGATGTTTTTTTTCTTTTCTAATAAAGTAAGAAACTTTCTAATTCCAACTATTTTGCGCACTCGTTGGCTGCCCAGTCCAACTCAGCTTGCCCGTACCACGTGGTATATACACGCTGTTTTTTTTCTTTTTCTAAATTCCACAAACATTTCCAGATAGACATTCCACACACAGATAAGATTTACTGGTCCCCCCCCTTTATTATAAACACATCCCCACCACACCTTTATCACTTTCAAACCCTAACCCTAACCCGAAAACTAACCAAAAATATGAGATCATCATCTTCTTCAACTTCTTACCGTCGATACAACCAAGATGTCGCCAATTTGACACACTGTCAATGTCCATATCCCATTCCAGTTCAGGTATCATGGACACTCGATAATCCAGGAAGACGTTTCAAGGGATGTCCAATACGAGATAAAAGGAGGAAGTGTGAAGTGTACGGTTTTCTTGATGAAGAACTTCCTAGTGATTACTAAAAACAGTTGTTCTTTGATTTGCATGAGGAGAACAAAGCATTGAGGAACATGTACACAGAACTAGAGGTATGGATGATTGTAACAAGCAGATGGTTATTGATTCAAACAACCAGATGGTTATGCTGAATGAGTCAAACAAGCAAATGGTTATGCTTTATGATTTGAAGGATGATTTGACTTCTATAAAGTCAAAATTGAATGCCAATGATAGGCTAATGTTTCTGGTTTGTATGTGTTTGTTGTTCCTATGTGTTGTAATTGGGTACCTTGTTGTAGCTTAAGCAAATGTAGCTTTTTAATGGTTTCTATAAGACTTTTGTATGTGGTTGTTTTTGGTTGTAAACCTGCACTATCAGTTTAATGAACTATCAGTTTAATGTTGTAGATTGTTTCTATCAGTCTTTTGTGTTGGTTTCTTGAATGTATATCAGTTTCATCGTTGATTGCAAATTGACTGTTTTGGCCTTGGTCCTGCAAACACTATTTTTTTTCTCATGTCTGCACACATGAAAAAGTAATGTCATGACTGCACATTTTCATGCCTGCAAGAAGGGTACCAAACACTATTTTTTTCTTGACTGTCAATTGACTACTTTTGTAGTTTTGAAACACTAACCAAGCATACCTTTTCCTCTATAAAAACCAAACACACCAAGCAAGCTCCCACCACCACATTCTAGCTACTGAAACAATGAGTTCCAAGAACAAAGGTTGTTTCAAACACACCCTGACTTCCAAAATTGTCTTATTTTTTATTTTTTTTATATTTTTTTAATTTTATTTATTTTTTTATTTTTTTGCGGAAATCGTTTATATTAACAGTAGTGACTCAAGCAGTTCTGAAGGTCCTGAAAATCATATGCCACGGAAAGACTACTTTCCACAGGGTTATTCTGGATCAAAGACAAAAATGGATGATGCTAGGCAGATTCAAACTCCTAAAAAGACTGACAAAGAGCTTTTTGATGAGAGGGTTCAGGTGCTAGGCCTTCCCAATGATCAGACTTGTGAAGATAATGGTATAAAACCATTTGCTCCAAAAATTCCCAAAAGTTTGTTCAAAAGGGAAGGGTAAAAAAAAATGTTTTAGTTGAATTAGGAAGTACTTTATTTGAATAAACCCGTTGTAACCTGAATAATCATGTTGTAACCCTTCTGTACTACTTTATTTGACTTTCTGAAGTCAATTTTCAATTGTGTTGAAGTAAGTTTGCATTTCAAGGTTGTAAACACATGTTACAAACACAAATTTTACACAAGTCATAACTACATTAATAACATTAAAAGTCATAAGTTGATTACATACTAGAGTTAGGTATGTGCACCACATACAGATTCACAAAAGATAGAAAAAAGATGTGCACACCATCAAGAGTTTCCTACATCTGTATTACAACAAACAGATTCACAAAAGACATCAAGTTTAGTTAATGTTTCATACTTACTACATAATATAACAAAGTGGTAACTTAGTGGTAACAATGTTAATCCACATCAACTGAATTGGTATGTGATGAACCAATCCCTGGAATGATCTTGGCAAGTTTCTTCTTTAAAATCCTTTCACTTAGTGGTCTTCGTCTTACAAAGTTGCCTCTTGGTCTAATTTGGCCAGCTTGTGCTTCTCTTCCATGCACACCAGCTTGTTGCATTTCATTGTTCACTTGAGATTGCTGAGTTGCTGGTTCAGTTTGTTGTATTGTTTGTGTGGCATGATCTTGGCTTTCTTCAATGGTGTCTGAAACAGCTTGAGATTGTAACTTCCTTGCTACAACTGTATATGACAAGCCCTTTCTAATTCTCTTCCCTAATGTTCCTGAAGTAGATGGACCCGCACTTGACAAACTTCCAAACAAAGATCTCTTGAAACCCAAACTACTAAGATCTCTCAAAGGTACCTCAATTCTTGCACCCTCACTTGCTGCTCTAGCAGGTACTCTTGCAGGTTCATTGACATTTATTGTCCTCCCAGCACTTCCAACACCTACTGTTTCAGCTGTTCCATTGTTATTCTTCCTTGGTCTCCCTTTTTTAGCAGGTTGCTTTGGTGGTATCAATACAGTTGGATTAGAACATGATAAAATGTTGTGGCATTTTTTTAACAATTACTACAATTAGGGTTGGATCAGTTGGAAAACCCCTTGCCTCTCAACCGAGAGGTCAAGGGTTCGATCCTCACTCCCTACAAAAGGCCGGAGGTCCTTTTCTACCTTCGGTAGAACCGGAAGCAGCCTCTCTACCTTAGGTAGGGGTAAGGCTGTCTACGTCTCAACCTCCCCCATACACCGTCTCGACGGTATTGGGACCCATAACCCGTGGAAGACGGTATTGGGAGTTACTTTACTTTACTTTACTACTTTTTATCTCCACACCAGCCTTAGATACTTTATTAGGGTTTTTTCTTTCATGTGCTGCCCTGATTCTTTGTTTCCTAGGCCTTGTGACAAATCGTAATTCCAAGTCATTTTCCAAACTTTTAAATTTTACTATTCATCTCGGGACTTTACTATTCATGGATTAATATTCATCATTTCACTATTCATCATTTTTGAAGTCAGTTTGCGACTTTGAAACGTTATCAAAAATTTGCTTTATAACTTATTTTTAATGCTCGTATATTGTTAAAAGTTGGTCGAACAAAACTACTTTAATTTATTAACTACATTTCAAGTTAATATGTATTATATATTAAATAAGATTTTAAAAGTAGAGTAATTACGCTACTAAAGAATTAAGCAATTCGTTACCGAAGTTATCATTACAAATCAACCTTTCTTCTTCTAGCAAACCAATAAGCAAATATAGATAACGCTGTTCTAAATAAATAAGAAATAAACACAGCAACAACTAGTGATCGAACAACTAACCTCGTTTTAAAAGTCGATCATAAATGATAAGTAAACATGAATTTCAAATAGAAGGATAAATATAGACATCGATAATCAACTAAATAAGCATAACACACAAAAACATCAATAACGCTAGTTTGGATAAAGAGTTTCTTAATCTTGAATGAAAATACAAGAACAACTTACAACAAAAAGTTACAGTAATTAACTGTTAGAGTATGTGTAGTGGGGCGTTGTTTGCCCACTTTTGCCCGAAAAGCGCCCAACAGCGCCCACATGACCAAAACGCCGGGGCGCTGTTGCCCCAAAAAATCCTTCTCCGGTGGTTCTGACAGCGCCCACGCCCCTCTCTTCTAATTGGTTAATTCTTTGGTTGTGGATATATGTGTCTCGAATTTATGAAAGAAAATAAGAAAGAAAAACAGAAAAATGGAAGAAAATGGGATCTATAGCCATAGGAAGAAGAAGATGCAAGTTTGCTGTTATTGTTAAAGAAAGAAGAAAGTAGACAAGGAGGAGATGAGTGAATGGGTGAAATAGATTCCAAAGTAAATATCCACCTTACAAATTAAATGCATTAAGTATAATTCTATTTTACGTTTATCATTTGTACCCTGTAAATAATTAAGATTTGTGCTTGTTTGTCTTATTTATATGACTTTATAATTTATACACACCTTTAAAAAAAAATATTTTTAGAAATGTAATATTTAGTGATTAAAAAAATAAAAAAAAGAAAAGAAAATGAATGCCACGTGTCAAATAACCCCCCACTCACTACTACACCACTTTTTCAACAAAGCCCTACAAAACCCCACATGCCACGTGTCAAACAACCCCTACCATCTGTTACGCACCACTACACATACTCTTATAAATTTTGTATAACAAGGATCAGTACTTAAATTCCAGAAGTACGATTTGTGGCAAAGAGCATCAACCAAATGCAAATTCTACAAAGTTAATTAATCATGAATTATATTGATCATCTAATACACACATCTAACTACCTTAAATACAAAAGGAAGTCCCTTGTCTGCAGTAGCAACCTCAAAAAAAATACACATCAACATAAATAGTTAGCAACTTTTTAGCAAATTACTTTTAAAAGAAATGCTTTTAACCAACATCTATTTAATCAAACTTTTAGGCTTTTTCCAACCATCAGCTTTACTCTTATTCAGGCAACCAAAATAATTAAGACCCCATTTGGACTTTAATCTTAATGTGATCAAATAAGTAGTGTTTTTATGCATCATTTGTCCCATGAATATTGCTCTTTTACTATGATTTTATATAGAAATCATTGTCTAATCATTTACTTTTCTCATTCTTAGTAATTCTGAAGCAAAAATGAAAAAGACACGAAAAATGGTGATATTTGGAGTTAAAACGAAAAAATAGGTATTCACACAATGAATATGGCGTATCCATGCAAATGGGATACACTGTATACTTTACTTAGAAGATTTCAAGTCTTACCTGCATTCAGAAGAATACGGCATATCCATTTCTGGTGATACGCCATATAGAAGCCTTAACCAAATAAGACCCAAGAAGCGTTAGTTTGCAAGGATACGACGTATCAGAGTTGATTTCATTAAACTATAAATACGAGCCCTAAACATGACTTAGGGCATCATTCTCTCCACCACAGACGACTCCTAGGCGATTTTCAGAAGGTAAAAACAACAGAAGAAACCAATTAACCCTTGAAGAACATCTCATATCATTACATTTAGTTTAGTCATTCGGTTAGCATATCGTTTTCATTATGAATACTATTCGTTCGACTTTGATGCATACTTTGTACATTGCTACTGAAATTATGGGCTAACACCCTTTGGTATTAGCCAAGTTTATGACTATTATGTTGATTTGATTCGTTTATTTGATTTAATGCAATTTCCGTTGGATATTTTATATGTTTATCAATTTGATCATCCGTTTACTTGTTTATCATATGTCGTCTGTTGTCTAGATCATTAATTATTAGATTTACATATGCGATTTTTTATCCGTATCATAGTGGTTAGGGGTAAGTGATAACAGAGTTTTATGAGCTTCTCCATTAAGACTAGAGGTAGACCAAGCCCTTGGTTAGACGAATTATGAATAAAACAAGTAAGTTAACGCGTATTCTCCCTATAGATGACCATTCGCAGGAGAATAGGTAGTACTATGACCATTAGGCTGTCAAGATAAATCATATAGAGTAGTTGACCCACTTAATGCGTACTTGAGACTTATTAACACTGTGACCATCGGGTTAAGGGTTGATATGCATAGGACCAGGTAACCGCGACTATCTGGCCTAGCCTGCATTAGATTCACCAACGGAAGTAACATTAGATCCTTGCACTTGTAGACGAATCAGGAATACGTAGTAGAATGAACTAGGCTAGCATGTTCTTCCCTCATCGATCACAACCTCGTATTTAACTATTATTTTACTAGGATGAACTTGACTAGCACGTTCTATTATAATGTCATTTTTTTAATAGGCGTTATAAAATTATGCAAATATACAAATTATTATATATATCAAGCATAAAATTATATGAATGTTTCATGAAAATGCCGGTCTATATTATGATTATGTAATGTTTAAGATGATTAACCTCTTATTTTTTTTTTTAACTTTTATAATAAATATCCATAAACTTATACTCCCTCCATCCCATATATTTAAGTCCACTTTGACTTTTTGAAATATATATATACTTTTTCAACTTTGACCTTAAATATTTTTATTTGTATTATATAATACTTAATGCAAAATATATGAATGAATTGGGTTTTAAATGTATTTTCATTGATATAATTTTCATCAAATATTATATAACACAAACAAAAAAACTTAAGGTCAATGTTGAAAAGAAAAAAAAAAAAAATAGACTTCAAAAGTCAAAACTGGATATTTAATATGGGACGGAGGAAATAGTTTTTTAGCTTGTGGGTCAAACAAAGTAAGATCGAATTTGATCAAGATTTTAAGATCCTATGGTAAAGATCAGGATCATATTAAAATCCTACATTGCAAAGATCATATGTAGGATCGGGATCCATTTTGCTTTATAATATTGTAAAATCGTAAAATTCTCAAATTAAGATCGAAATCTTAACCACCATGAGAAAATTTACTAAAGTTGATCTTTGTTATTCAGTATTTAATTTTTTTCAAAGTTAACTTTGTCTGATCTATTTAATTTTTTCTTCAAAGTTTTAATTTTCTTCGAAGTTAAGTTTATCTGATATATTTGTTTACCTGAAACCCAAATTCATCTCTAGTTAGCAAATGAATGTCAGATGTAGGGGTGCAAACGAGCCGAGCTACTCGAGCTCGACTCGATAAAAAGCTCGAAACGAGTCGAGCGTTGTCGAGCTCGAGCCTGAAAATCAACTCGTTTACTTATCGAGCCCGAGCTCGAGCTTCGCTTGTGAAGATCGAGTAGGCTCGTCGAGCCTTACGTTATAACATAGCAGCCCGCTATAATACATATAAGTATATAACATAGCAGCCCAATAACCAAGCCCAATACTTTATCTAATCTTCGTGCCTTAGATTTTTGCATATTTGTTCATATATTTAGATTATTAAGTGCCATTAAAATAGCTTTTTCGAGCTCAAATCAAGCTCAGGCTCGTTTAAGCAGATAAAGTGAGCTCGAGCTGAGCTTTGGCTCGTGAAAAACATCTTTTTTATTTACTCGAGCCGAGCCTTGTCGAGCTCGATTTGTGAAAAGTTTACGAGCCGAGCTCGAGTACAAAAATAAAGGCTCAGATCGAGCCGAGGCCGAGCTCGAGCTTGTTAAAAAACTGAGCCGAGCTCGAGTATAGTAAAGCTCGGGCTCGGCTCGGCTCGTTTGCACCCCTAGTCAGATGTAGTGATAGAATTAAAACTTATGAGGACAAGAAAGTGACAAATTCATAACATTTTAACCATATTATATAGTTAAACTAAAGGAGCAATCTTGAGACTAGCCCGTCGCTTAAAGTGTTGGGCTTTTGAAGACTAAAATTAGCGACTTTCTGGAAATAGTTCGAGCGACCAGCGACTTTTATATGAAGGTGACATGTGGCACCAAAAAAAGTGGCGCCCAATCATTAAAGTGGTACTTGTGTCATAGCCCACTATGTGTATTTTTTAAGCGACTTTTTTACAACGACTTTTTATACCTTAAGCTAAAGGGGCAATCCTTTTAACCATATTATATAGTTAAACTAAAAGGGCAATCCTGAGACTAGTCCGTCGCTCAAAGTGTTGGGCTTTTGAGGACTCAAATTAGCGACTTTCTGGAAATAGCCCAAGCGACCGGCGACTTTTATATGAAGGTGACATGTGGCACCAAAAAAAGTGGCGCCCAATCATTAAAGTGATACTTGTGTCATAGCCCATTATGTGTACTTTTTAAGCGATTTTTTTACAGCGACTTTTCATACCTTAAGCGACCTTCTATTTTATCTTTTTTCACCCAAAAAGTCAAACTTCGAAAAATTTTATTTTATTCTTTTGGCCCCTTCCCAATGTTGAGCGACCTAAGCGACTGACGGCTTGATACTTTGAGCGATTTTTTTTACTTTCCACCTTTTTGTACTTGTGTCATTACTTTTGTACTTTTCAACTTTTTTTACTTTTAACCTTTTTGTACTTTTCACATTTTTGTATTATTTTTTAAATACTTTTTAAACACTTTTTTATTTGAAAATCTTGAGCGACTTAAATTTTTTTTTAAACGACTATATTTTCTTTAAGCGACTATACTTTATAAACACCTTTTTATGAGTTAATAAAAATGAATTTCTAAATCAATTTTACTTTTCATTGAGTGAAATTATAAACAAAAAGGCTGATATATAGATCGTTCATTTTTCAAGATCTTCAATATCAAAAAAAAATCAAACCAACATTCCTCTTGTATCATTCATCATCAACACGAACAAACTAAACACACACACTTGCAATTAAGATCAAACAACAAGTTTAACAAGAACAATTTCAAGATCTTATTATTTCATCTCAACAACTCAGAATAATAATGAAAAAAAAAAATCAGATCTGAGATTGATATATCACAAAGAAAAATACTCCTTAATAACAACAAAGAACCAAGATCCATCTTCAATAAAAACTAAATCTGCCTGAGCCCCAAACTTTTCATTCGAAGATCTTAATATACAAAGTCTTGCCGGAATCATCGCCGGACAAGAGATGGTCAGCGGTTGTTTGTGCTCACTGCTACCGCCGTCTGAATACCACCATCTATAGTGTTGGGTTTTGTTTTCCTTTTTGTGATGAGTATGTGGTGTTGAGTAGATTAGGTTTGTGATTATGATAAAGTTTTTGATCGGTTTGTAGATCTGGGTTTGTGGGAATATAAGTTTTCTTTTTGTTTTTGATCAGTGAAAGATTGATGGTGATTTTTGTTTATGATATTTTGTTTTATTTTTTTGTGTTTATTTTGGAGTGATGAATCTGTGTCGGGTGATGGATCTGGGTATTTATAATGTATTGAGTTTTTGTTTGTAGAATCAAATATTTGTATAGATTTGTGTAAAAATTTGAGTGTGTGTTTTGGGGGGCAGTTTAAAAAAAAAATCGCTTAAAGAAAATATAGTCGCTTAATTTTTTTTTTAAGTCGCTCAAGATTTTGAAATAAAAAAATGTTTATAAAGTATTTAAAAAATAATACAAAAATGTGAAAAGTACACAAAGGTTAAAAGTAAAAAAAGTTGAAAAGTAGAAAAGTAATGACACAAGAACAAAAAGGTGAAAAGTAAAAAAAGTTGCTCAAAGTACCAAGCCGTCAGTCGCTTAGGTCGTTCAACATTGGGAATGGGCAAAAACAATAAAATAAATTTTTTTGAAGTTTGACTTTTTGGGTGAAAAAAGTTAAAATAGAAGGTCGCTTAAGGTATGAAAAGTCGCTGTAAAAAAGTCGCTTAAAAAGTACACATAGTGAGCTATGACACAAGTACCACTTTAGTGATTGGGCGCCACTTTTTTTTGTGCCACATGTCACCTTCATATTAAGTCGCCGGTCGCTCGGGCTATTTTCAAAAAGTCGCTAATTTGAGTCCTCAAAAGCCCAACACTTTGAGCGACCGAGCTAATCTCAGGATTGCCCCTAAACTAAAATCAAAAGGTTTGTGTCTCAATTATACTTTATATTGTAGGAGAAGTTTTTCAATTAAATCGTACTTATAACATGTGAGATAAATTTGTAATGTAAATATTACAAGATAGTTAAAATATTGTGATATATTTAAAATTGTCGTTATCAAAAAAATGAAAAATAGTTAAACTAAGTTAGTCGACCATTGTCTTTAAAAGTCATTTACGTACGAAACTACATCACAGCTATCTATATTTTTTTATACAATTATATACTCCACTATTTCACCATGAAACTTGTAATCAAGTTTATCAAACATCAAAACTACGAATATAAATGCAACAGTTATAGTTACAAAAGATTACGATTTAGGTCATGTTATCATGACACCTTTTATAAGAGGTGTTTGCAATTATTGAATGCATCAAACTGTTATATTGTCTGCTTCGCGGACTTGTACGATTAACAATATGGGGTGTTAGGATAAAATAACCCTTACGATTTTAATAGGATGTGTTATACATACCCTCCATATGTTGTTACATCAGGGAGGGTTTGGTCAAACTGTACAACTTGCGATGCACACTGTACAAGCTAACAATGCATCCAATGATTGGATACTCTTCCTATGAAAAGGTGTGGATAAAGTCACCCGATTTTAATATGTGATTTTTTATCGGATTTAGGTCCGTGCAAAGGCACAAAGTCTTATCTCCATCATATAAATCCAAGTAATCTAGTACAATACTTGTCAAAATTTAAGGTTATTGGACCACGCTGAAGTGAAAGATTTTGACCTTTTGTGTCCATCACATCTTAACCTTCATGCATTCTAAAGATTTTGGGCATGTATTGACAAAGGGAGGTGTTATCGTTACCTTATAATGATTTATACGATAGAGCTCGGGTGGAACGTGCGGTGACAGGTTTTTTCTCGTCATATCAGCTCTATATTAGTTTTTTCTCTCTCTAAAACATTTTTCTTCAACTTTCTGTCAACTATTGCGGCACCCTCTCTCTCTTCCATTAATTTTTTTCTATTTTTTATCATTTAAAAATACATCCGCAACACAAATACCCACTTATAATACACCCAACAAATAAAAATATTATTTCTTTCCTTCTTACGTGTGAAAATGTAACGAGACTTAACTCATGTGAATGAAAAAAAAAGCCATTTCCTTCGATGAGTGGCTTTTTTCTTTTCCTTCAAGAAAAGTGGTTTCCTTCTCCTCTTTCCTGATCTACACCTCACACACTTGTAAATGCCAATTTTATTTGTATTTGGGAACCAACTAGTTACAAAATGACAAACCTATAAGCCAATATATTTGACAGTATTACTGTAGAAGTTTAGAAAATCCACAAAAGTTATGCCATCTTTTAAGCATGATTGCTAGGGTCATTGTAAGTTTGTAACCTACCATACAAGGAATAATAAATTTGGAAAGAAAACATCACATGCAATCCCGATCCTTGTGACGTATACAATTTGTGTTTATGTATACTATATATCTAGCTTTTGTAGAAGATAAATGTAATATCTCTCGTCTACTTATATTGTATGTTTTGCTCGTAGGTTTACGACTTATCTTGATGTCATCCAAGCTGGTACTTCTCTCATATGGGCACATTTAATTGCATGATTATGATGTTATCTCATCGCGGTAGTTCATAAAATACATTCTGTATACCAAGACCAAAATATTATTTGTATAAAAAAAACATCTGCTTTGTATAAAAAAAAAAAAAAAAAAAAAAAAAAAAAAAAAAATATGATACGTATCAACCAATGTGAAAATGACCATCCCTATGATACATCATTTTTTTCACCCGTTCAATAAAACTCAATGTCCATATTTACATATTATGAGCATGTTTGACATACAAGCAGTGACGGAGACAACAAGGGGGCTAGAGGGTGCTTAGCCCCCTCCAACAACCCACTAAACCAACCCAATTACTATAAAATAATCGACGCATACTCAGTTTTTTAATGAAAAATTGCAGTTGGCCTCCACTGTTTTTATATAGAAAGTCTTTTATCAATTCAAGACAATATAATTTTTGCGTTAAATATTGCTTAGCTTTTTGCTTGCTGTGGATGATTCTCTAATAAGTTGTTCCGAGTAATGGGATATTATTACTTATTTTTACTTTGTATCAGTTTTAAAAACATTATACTATGTTCATCATTCATCCTATACACTATTTATTATGCATTTTACCTGAAGTGTGACACTCTAAATATCAATTAGCCAAAACTTTAATCTAAAATGCATATGATAAATCTTAAAAAGAAATAAAACCGTGTCCCCTTTCATCTCGAAATCCTGACTCTGTCCTTGCACACAAGTGTATTACTAGTAATAAATTATGTTTATTTTTCTTAAATTTAAGCTACTTGATATATAAGCTTTGTTTGACAGACTGCTTTAAAAAAAACATTTTGTAATATCTTAAAAATGTGATGTTACTTCATGTAACTTATAAATAAGTTCTATTTTGGGTCAAGTCTAAAGATAGGAAACAAACTTTCTCAATTTTCCCGAGTTAGATAACGAACTAATTTTTTTTAACAATATATTCATTAAAACTTTCAAATTGTGAACAACGTCTGTAACTTTCTAATGAATTTACTAAAATACCCTTGTGTTCTTCCTCTTAGCCAGAATTTAAAAAGCCAATTTCACATTTTATATCCAATCCCATTTCAACTTGTGTAATAGAATTTGTGTGTAAAAACAGTTTTAGGAAAAAAAAATGAGGATTAGATATGTTTACACAAAGGGAACAAGTGGATGAATCAGCAATGACTGCAAATATTCAAAGGTTGCAAATTTGGATCGAGAGATGATTTGTATTTTTTTTTGTTCGATCGAGAGATGATTTGGATTTGGATTTGTGTTATGATTTGGATTTCCGATCGAGAGATGTTTTTTTTCCGATCGAGAGATGATTTGGATTTGGATTTGTGTTATGTTTTTTTTGTGTATGATGTATTTGGATCGAGATATTTCTGGGTAAGATGGCTAGAAAAAAAGGACATAAGGGTATTTTAATCAATTCATTAAATATCATTCAAAGTTTTTGCTCAAAATTAGTGATTTTGTTAAAAATTTGAATGTTTATATTGATAAAAAAAAAATTAGTTTGTTACCAAACTCGAAAAAATTGAGAAAGTTAGTTTCCTACCTTTGGACTTAACCTTTTTATTTTTTGACTCCCGCTTTGTTCAACTTAGAATTTGTTAGAGTAGAGGGTGTCATAACCTGAGTTAAACTTTCACCCAGTGGCACGTCAGCGTCACATCAGCTTTAACCTTTTCACCATTAACTAAAAAAAAACATTCCTTATCATAACTCAACCTTAACTCAACTTTAACTCAACTATTTTAGCTGTTTGAGGGGGGTGAAGTGATTTATTTATTTATTTATTTATTATTATTATTATTATTATTATTTTTTAAATGTCGCCTTAACGCAACGTTAAAGCTTTAACATGCAACTTTAACGTAGCTTTAAAGTGGGGGTGGTGTGTTAACGCGGCCCTTAACTCGAAAATGTGAAACTTTAATTCACCTCTCACGTTAAGATACCGTTTGCTCTTATAGTCCAACATTAACTACTTTTATCAAACGTACCTTATAGTGTCGTAACAAATCTGATGATCTAACTTGAATTGTACCGCTTCAACAATTTCTTTCAACAGCAAATCAATAAAAATGAAGGTTTAATAAAATCTGACGTTCTAACTTGGATTGTACCGCTTCAACAATAAAAATTAAGGTTTTGCATATTAAAGCCCATACGGGCATTTGATACTATAGATCGATTGTCTCTAATATGAGGTTTAAAAGTAGTACAATCTTCTTTTTCGGGTTACTTTTCTTCTTGTTATTGTCACAAAGTAAGATTATACACTGTTAACTGTGCCAATTAAAGTTAAGCTTTTTTCTCTTCTTCTGCTTTTGGTGAATATAATGATCTTATATTACAAAATTACAGATGCAATGATGAAAAACTAGTTCATGTATAGTTATAGCAGTTTTAAATTCATAAGTTGATGGGCCATCTGCCCACTAATACCATAATGTATTCTCAACTTTTTTGGCAACAATTTTCTTTGATTGTTTGTCGATGAAACCCATGAGCCTCGAGGTTAGTTACCATATATAATCTGTGTTTATGCTACATAACTTTTTCTTAAAGATAGTACTCCGTATATTGTCATGATATGGAGAACTTGATTGATGGTCCATCAATAAGATTTTGTCTTGTAGATGGGATACAAGTTATAATTGATGGTCCATAAATAATTATGTTAGCAGAATCTTATGCTTTAGTGTATGTTTTTGTCCTTCATTTCTAAATATTATACCGAATGTAATTTTAATCTAAATTGTGAACCAACATATGGTTCACTAATTTTACCACCGGTTACAAATAGTATTTGATAATAACATGTACGTATACGTCAGACCCTCGGTATCTCTACTTTTAAAATATATGCTAGGTATAAGTATAAAGAACGTTAATATGAAATCTAGTTTGTATGTATGAAGCTTAAGACTGTCACGTGCTATTTTCGTGTTAAGTATACATCACATGCCTCGATTCTTATCAATGGGTTGCCAATCAATGAGTTCAAAATAGAAAAGGCTTAAAACGAGGTGATCATCTCTCTCTTTTCTTGTTCATTTTGGCGGTTGAAGCTCTAAATATAGTATTTTTAGGGGCAAGAAACAAGAGCATTTTCCTTGGTGCCGAAAAAAGATAAAGTTCCAATTTCACAACACCAATTCTCGGATGATGCTCTTATTTTTGGTCAATGGTCACCTCCAATGTAAGAAACTTGTCAAGAATACGTACTTGCTTCCATCTTGCTTCCGGCCTCAATGTGAATTTCAATAAAAGCAAGCTTTTTGGTATTGGAGTTTCTTCAAGTGAGCTCATCTCTATTGCATGTTCAATTGGTTGTCAGCCCTCCCAACTTCCTTGTATTTACTTGGGTCTACCAATTGGTGCTAATATGTCAGAAATTCCAATTGGCCCACTTTAATTGATAAATTCCAAAAACGACTCACTAATTGGAAACGCGAGACACTTTCTTATGGTGTTTGTTTAACTCTAATAAAGTCTGTTCTTAGTAGTCTAGGTGTCTATTTCGTCTCCATCTTCAAATCCCCGGTTTCTATCATTAAGAAGCTTGAGAGCATTCGAAGAAATTTTTTTTGGGGTGGAAATTGAGAGGAAAATAAAATCGCTTAAGTTGCTTGGGATAGAGTAATTGGTCCACGTAACCAAGGAGGTCTTGGTTTTGGTAGTCTCTAGGGTTAAGGTTTTTTAACCAGACATTGCTAGTTAAATGGTGGTGGCTCTTCCTCTTAGAAGAAAACGCTTTATGGAGAAAAATAATTGTTTCCATCCATGGTAAACTCATTGACCTTACAATGAATTATTCCTTACCATACAAGTCATGACCTTGGTATCAAATTATGAAGTTGAAAGATGATACTTCTTCCTATTGGATCACTCTTCCATTGATTTTTAAATGAAAAAAATAAGAAATGGTCATACAACTTGTTTTTGGACCGACCCGTGGCTTGGAGGACCACAACTTTGCAACACATTCTCAAGGTTATACCGGCTGAAATCTAATTTAGAATGTTTAGTTTATGAGCGTGCGCCTATGACTTATTCAAACAATCTACATATTAGTGCTTCAACATTGTTTCTTCGGTTCTTCCTCTGTCTATTATGCATATATCAATTTGCTCGGGCCAGGTTCTTTAAGCCTAGTAAGTCATCTCCACCCCCAGGCCTAATGTTTTCGTGGGCTTAGACTAGACAACCGAGATCAGTTGTTAAAAAACAAGAACTTGATGAGTTAACAAACCTTCTTTTGTTGGGAATTCATATTGATTAAACCATCAATACCACGAGTACGCAGCGGATGGATCTATATTTAATGTTATGAATTAAAACACATAATAAATACTAACCTCGAATCTATTGAAAAATAGATAATCACCAAGTCTTGATCTTGATCACAAACACTTCAATAGATCCCGTATCACCACGAAACCCTAATCAACTATAGTGAGTTGATCTATATCGAAAACTCACGCTACACGTCTAACGAGAGCGTTAGGATGCGAGTGCTTAACCCACGAGCTTACGAACTAAACACGAATGCTAATCGTAGAGAAGAAACAAAGCCAACTCCCTTACTTGGGGTGTTGGACGATTTGTATAGAGCAAGAGAGAAGATCAAAGAATGCTTTGATTTGAAGGTGTGTATAAATGAAGACCTAGAGGTTTCCTTTTATACTAATGGGATAGCTTAGGGAAAAAACTACTCCCCTCTTGCCCTAATGCAATATGGCCGGCCATATGGGGTGTCCATGGGCCTCCATGTTGCCTTTTGGTCCTTGTGAAATAAACTATGTACAATACAAGCTAATTTTGGACTTAACGACCGTTAACCGTTACACTAACAAACTAACGACCGTTATGTGTATTTCGTGGATTATATTAATTATAATTAATAGCGTACATTAAACATATTAATTATATTTAATAAACGCTCTCTAAATGTATATGTGTGTGCCCCGATAGGCTCACGTAATTTCTAGCCGTATAATTATTGATTTACGAGCGCATAACCGACAGCTCCCACTTGCGATTGTAACAATCAATAATGTATACTAGCAACGCTAAGTGTCTAGCAACACCGCATTGCTCCCAGAAATACCTGAGTGTTGTTTCATAAAACAACTAGGTAAATGGTTTACAATTTTAAATTATCCTTTTGTTTCAGATACTTGTTGAACTATGGATATGGATCAAAGTCATTCCATATTGTTCAACTATTTTGTTTCTTGTTTTAGAAAGTAATCAAGATTACCAAAAGTAAAACAAGTATCATCTTGATTTACACTTTGGGCACGGCCATGCAAACATCTGATTAATTCAGCGAGGGGCCCAGTAGTATCATACTCCAGAAGACAAGTGGAGGAACAAATTCTATTTTGACTACACGTGTCATTCATGTGCTTTAACCAACTTCTGAGAATAGCCTTTATAACCACCTTGTTCAGGATAGCGTTCGACAATAGTTAAGAAGAAAGATCCACACGTGCAAGACCTGCTTGTATCTCAAGTCAGAGGACAAATAAAATGACCATTTGCGAGATATCACTTAACGACGCCGATCCATAAAGTGATGACTCGTAGGTTTGGGGAAGTCCAATATCCATAGCACGTGGATAACATGTAAGTTTGGCGGACACATCCTTAGTATTCAAAGAATATAACCAATCTCTCACATTTGCCTTAATTCAACAATACTCCCATATCATTGATCGACAATGAACAATTTAAAGTAATAAATTACTTATGGATTAAACATGCAAATATAGGACACAATTAATATATGAATGAATAACTCATGTACCACGTATATTAATCATCAAAATAATAAATGTTTCACATATCCCATTATCCAAATACTAAAATCAAAACAGATTTACATGAGACTACTAACTGAACGAAGTCCAATACCACTAGCATGTTCAACATGCTTGTTCAAAGGCAACGCCTTAGTAAACGGATCAGCTAAGTTGTTATACAATATATATGAAATAAGAAAATAAACATAACACTCCCACTAGCTTTCAGGAATACTAAGGATTCATCTTATTTTAACTATAAATCAAAACTTGGATTTAATAATTAAACATAAGTATATCTCCTAGATGCATGCATTAATCCATTCATGAATTATTGCACTTTGTATACTTCCAAAGATTATTTGAATTCAAATACTCCTTTTGATTACTTATCGTCCTCGCACAAGTAATTACTCAAGAAAGAGTTTTAATATTCCATTGTCAATTTCATATTAATGAAACTAAGAATGACAATCATAATCTTTATACATTTAATGTGCCTAGAAAGAATATTCAATCACCGTTAATTGCTTAAGTGTGATTAATAATCTTGTCATATACATTAAATATGTTTACAAAATTTGTCCATATGATTTCCACACAAAGATTTAAACATCTAGGATTTTCATTCCCTTTGAAGAAACTCATCTTCATTCTATAGTCTAACTATAGAGTTTAAGATAAACTAAGTTTCTAAAAAACTAATTATCTTTATGGGCTGCATCTTAACATTCATAGTATGAGTAATTTGCCAAATTCAATATTTGCAATTCATCTTAATGATCTACTGGTTTACCATAATCCTGTAACTCATAATCTCAGCATATTATTCAAATATTTGAGATATCCTTGCGGATCTATGAATGAGAATTCCATCATCTTGAGATTTAACATTAACATGTTTAATCCTCATCATGACTTTCACTAGTGTGTGTGACAAATGATAAATTTTCCCTAATATTTAATTTATAACTGTCCATTTATTATGACTAAATCACCAGATTAGACATTATATAATTATCACGAGAAAACAGACCCGCACACTATGTCACACAGTAATCTCACCAAGAACAGTGAAATTTTCCCATCTCACATTTTACCCACTATAATGTAGTAAAAACGGGAGGTTATCTCATTTTTACTCAGAATGACACCACACGCGTACCGATGTCTCAACAGTAATAAATTTAAAACTCAGAAATTAGTGTAAATTCATAAAACTCTAAATTCATTCAAGTATTATAAAAACGTCTCTAAAAACCCATTCTTCCATATTTATATCGGTTCCGAAAAGGACCCGAGTTCAACTCAGTTCAGCGAGACGCGGGTATAAATTTACTCACTCTTTAATTAAGTTAAACCTTATACACTTATAATAAAACTCTCCACTCACACATTTATCCAAAAATCCTGTCTTCTTCTTTCCCCTAGGTCTTCTTTTTGTCCGCCCCTCTCCTTCCCCCAAAATAAGAAACGATCCATCACCATCCACCATCTCTGTCACTCTCTTCTTTTCGATCTAAACACTCCCAATCGTTTTCACTGGTCTTGGAATCCTCAAGTCAAACCTAGAAGACTACATAAGAAGGAGAAATAACACTCGAATAGAAGCTTTGCTTCTCCCAAATCCGAAAGTAGTTATGGAACTACTCTCCATTTTCTTCTTTTTAAACCAATATCCTAGAGGCATTCGAATTACACCCCAACAATCATACTCAAAGTTTCTGAGATCAAGAACACTCAAGGAAGAGCAAAGGATTGAGGTGGGTTGTGGTTCGATTAGGGATAACTGGGTTTCAGATTTAATCTTGATAGGGTTCCTGAGTCTATCACTTCTCGTTCGAATCACTGTAAGAATATACACTTAGTATCATTTTAGATTGTTTTTGTTAAATTTAGATCGAATAGGTGATGGTTTAGGTTGTCGGATTTTTATTGAGTTTCGATTATTAATTATTGTCAAGAAGTTAATTATCGTTGTTGTAAAATTTTAGATGTTGTTGTTGTTGTTTTCGTGTGGCATAGGATCTAGAAATCATGGATTAGGAGTGTTGAAATTTCGTCCTTAGTCGCAGAAACCAAACAAACCATTAGGATTTAGGAATGTTATGTCGAATTAAGCCAAAAGCATATTTGTTAATGAGGTATTAGGTACTAGAACCGTTTGAATGACCCATCCTTTTTGGTTTAGTGATATTGATTCGGATGTAAATCATGATCATCATTAGTCGAATAGAACCACCCAAACAAGGTGTTTGGATGGTGGTCTTAGGCTGGGAAGAACCACCCTTCACAGGGGAGGTCTTGACCGAGTCCTTGTCGAATTAGACTCACCCAGGCAGCCACCATGAAGGTGAGCTAGCCGTGGGTTAAAACTCAATATAAGCGAAGAGGGATTGCTTCTTAACTCTCCCCGAGATACACCATTAGAACCTAAAAATGGGAGATAAGAACTAAAGGATGTACCCTTGGTTCGAGTCTTAACTTTAACCCGAGATCAAACCCCAATCGGAGTAGAACATCTCTTGCCCATTTCTAACCCACAAATGCCATCAAACACAATAGATCGTCTTGTGATGGTTTGCTTTAGGACAATGATGTGCCAAGGGTCCTCTTTGTAATAAGAGTTGGCACAGGCGGTATAAGTCATTTCCTTGTCGATACAAGGAGGAATATGCCAAACCAAATGGTTGCACAAGTCAACGAGAAACTTTATGATTGGCAGCCGAGTAGTACTCGACCCCAAGGCAAGCCAAATCATGAGATTTCTAAGACTTTAGCTGTCGAATGATAGCCTAAAGCTTCCCAGAAAAATACACCAAGTCCCTTTGGGACGTGTAGGTGTGTATGTTGTGTTTTCCTTTTCAGGCCAAAGACAGCCCACTTAGGACTCATAAGCAAGCCCAATTAATAAACCCTTTGTTCTAGCCCATGTTGTATTCTGCGAGTAGTTAGTTTCGGCCCACCAGGCCCAATGTGGCTGATGGTGGCCAGTCCAGCCCAATACCGAGCCATTCCCCCTCCTCCTCTAATCCAGTTGGGCCGCAACCCAACAAATATTGATTGTACACAAAATCTGTTAACACATACTCCCTCTGTCCCTAAATAAATGTCCACTTTAACTTTTTATAGTCTTCCTTGTTCAACTTTGACTTTAAATAATTTTGTTTGTGTTGTATAATAATTGATGAAAATTATACTAATGAAAATACATATAAAACATAATTCATTCATATATTTTGCATAAAGTATTATATAAAACAAACGAAAATATTTAAGGTCAAAGTTGAACAAGAAATACCGCAAAAAGTCAAAGTGGACATTTAATTAGGGACGGAGGGAGTATATAATAGTCGCCAAGTAAAACTTTATATAGCCGACCACACAAACATTTTGTATCGAAACTTACATATATATATATATATATATATATATATATATATATATATATATATATATATATATATATATATATATATATATATATATATATAGTGGGACTTTCATTTCAGAACCATCTTATCTGCGAGAACTGACAGAACCAACAAAAACATACATGCACGCCTTTTAAAATAAAATAAAAATACATGTAAATCATCAATAATCATAAGTATCCACCTATGTTCTTCAATATCATCATCAACTCATTCTTTTTTTTCACAAAAACCTTACACACGGCCGCAATATTATCATTGCACGCCTTATAAGAACATACATGCACACCTTCAAAGAAAAATTTTGTATTTCCAATTTCTTATTAAATTCTTTAGAACAACCATGTTTTTTTAAAAACATATATGTTATTTTTAGAACATATGTGCAAAAATACAATTATTGAAGGCGTGCATGTATGTTTTTGGTGGTTCTGTCAGTTCTCGCAGATAAGATGGTTCTCGCAAGAAAGTGCCCATATATATATATATATATATATATATATATATATATATATATATAAAACTTGTGTTGCCGCAACTTGAGAATTCGCCTACTAAATAATTGGACCAGTAACTCGTAATTGTCACTTACATGTCGTCTCACACTTATATATAAAAGTAAAACATGAATATCGGCATAAGAAAAGTATGAAATTTTATATACACACATATGTCGCTAAAATATAAAACTTGACTAAGATAGTGACCAAATCGAGTTCTTACTAAGTACAAAGTAAAACACAAAGGTAAATATACAATTTGACATTTATTTAATCGACCAATAATCATGTCATTACTAAAAACTAGAAAATGAAATTTTAACATAAAATTTACTTAAAAGTACGATAACAAGATCAAAGGTTTTCCTAAACTTGTAAATTATAGACACAAGACGAAACTAATAGTTAATAACTACATAAACTTAGTTGATTTTAATAAACAAGATAAACCAAATTTTTATTAAACCAACTTTACATTTTTCTCAAAACATTAAACCTTTAGATAATAAATGTCACTTACACTTAATTTTATTTTAAGATCTTTATAACGAAATATAACGACTAAACTACACGACCTTAATATATATATATATATATATATATCACATCTCGATTTTATCTATTCGTGCTTTAAATCGTTCATTTCATTTCTTTCCAAATTCCGTCACTCAAGTTCCTATAATATTCTCGTTTCCTCATTTCCGTACATATAAGTCATTCGTATAGCTAAACCTTACCATATCTTAGGGATTTCATTCGTAACCTCACTTGCTGCCACACAAGTGACAACAACATAAACACTTTAAAACATTGGAACTAAATTCTGAAAAGACTTAAATTTAATACTTGAAACTAAAACATGGTTTATTAATCTAGGTTGCATTCACTTTTCAGACCATTAATTGTGAGTTTATAGCCCCATTTTATTTATACTTGTTTTACAAATATGGGGTGAGAAACATGCAAATTATTTTATGGACCATAATACTCTTAAATTTTTCTCAAAACTATTGCGTAGTTAGCCTAAGCCCTAGAACCCGCTATCATGCCCATTTTTTATGAGCTGTTAGTTCCCTTTTGGGATGCGTGATTTCTTTAGATAGATCTATTGGGGTGACTCCCCCGTTCGGTTGGCCAGACAGGTCAATGCGAACGTATAGCAAGTCGGACTTCGAGTGTATTGGGTTAAACACTCGCTAAGGGCCCCTTGACTATTATTTATATGCTATAGATTAGCGCACTAAACTGTCGAGCTTCGGTTGCATGAACTTAGTGCTAGCGCGATAGACTATTTTGTATGACATTATATTTGTTGTAATGATCATGCTGGTCCAAATTCTTTATTTAATGCTTTTATTCAAACCTATGAACTCACCAGCTTTTTGCTGACTTTTAGCATGTTTTTCTCAGGCATGTAATTTGATTTGTTATGGCAAGGATTTGGCAAGGCAAGGGTCATGGACCTTTTCTGATGAAGTGGCAAATAATTTAAGACTTGTTTTTATGTGGGACCACTATAACCAATGGGTCTATTTTTCTAAACTATGAATTATCTTTTGTAAACTCTAAATGGTGATTTAATTAAAACGGAGTATGTATTCCGTTATTTGTTTACCTTGTGTTGTGATTTCCAATCTACGCAAGTAGTACCCTCAAAGTTTTGTATGCTTCCGCGACTGTTAAATTTTGGGGGTGTTACAGATTGGTATCAGAGATAGGTTATAGAGAACTAGGTATATATAAACCCTAAACTATAACCATTTTTATAATAACAAGTCCCTATGACCGCCACTTGCCTTGCTTGCCATTTTGGTTGATGTTTATTTGTCTTGACTGCATGTTATGATTTGTGACTTATTAATTTTACATAATTGCATGTACTATAAGTATTATATGTATATATCTATATACACTTGACCCACACTAGTTATTATGAGTATTTTCTATATACTTACACACATATACCATTTTAGTCACAGACTATGTCTTCCCATCCTATTCCTCCGATCTCGCCAAACTCAGACGATCCATACATGCAAGTGTTGCAAGCTTTTAACGCACCAGATCCTGACTTACTTGAGCCTACTACAGCATTACCTACACCAGCTACCGACCATACTTCCATCCAGCCTATTCCTACTACTGATTCCACTACACAGCCTACTTCATACATCTATACTCTTCCAGTCCGCCGTACTGCCCGCATGAGAGTCCCCGAATATCGAATGCGGTACTCAGACTTGCCATCATTACCACAGAGGAGGACTCGAGCTGTCTATATGGGTACCTCTACCACCCCAGTATCTCTTTCACCCGCATCATCCCCAGACCAGTCTCCACCACACTAGATGTAAAACCCAAAAATTAGCATAATCTGAGATGACCAAAATACCCTTTAATTTTGAAATTTTAAAGAACATATAAGTCATACAAAGGACATATTAATTGTACCTAATCTAAAGTAATTAAACCTTAAGTTACCTAATAAATTAAGTAAATAAAAACTTTACTTTATGATTTGAAAATCACAAATAAATATATCCAATCAATTCTCGTAGCAGAATTAATAACACCTTCGGATCACATCATATACCAAAAGCGAATAATAATCATAAAATACTAGTCCCATGTGCAAAATACGACAACTTTGCTTACATAAACCAACAACTTGCGAGTAGATTGATTATAATAATAAAGCCATCTTATAACTGTCCCTTCGTGAACCATCAACTGTCAAGTTATAAAACAATATATACCACTTTTGACCCGTAGCTACTCACCAACTTAACGTCCCACAAAACAAATAAAGTTCCTAACCACTAAGAATTTCGACATGCCCTAGTAACCTAAACATCATGAAATTCGGCTAGGAGGAAAGAACTAAGAGAACATATGTATTAAATTTAAAAGATATCATATCCCACAATTATAGGCCCATTCACTTGTTTATTTCAATCCAAATACACAGTTCTTTAAACATTATATATCGATCATTCATCAACTTTGCAAAAAACCCTAAAAGCATCAAAACCACAAAAGGTTCGACTGCTCCTGCTGCTACTCTTCTTCATTCCTGTTCGGTTCAAACACATCAGCAAAAAGGCTCTTTCGTGTGACTTTTAGACGTGTTGTTCCTAGTTCGTGGTGTGTTATTGCTCGTGGGTTTTGAAGCTGTATCGAAGGGAGTAATTGGTTAGGGATCGGCTGCTGCTACTTGGTGTTCGACCTTGTGTTCTTTTCCTCCTGTGATCACGCATCGAGGGTATCATATCAACCTCACTCCATTCTTTCTTTTCGTTGATCTCATTATATATGTGTAAATGTCGCATGTAAAGTATGGAATATAATACATGAACTAACAATTTAAAAAGACTAGTCTGTGAACGTATTTGGGCCTTATTATTCGACCATATTTTACGCATGAATATGACCTCTATATCTCGACCTAAAAGCTGTTGAAACTGTTAATGAACGAACTAAAATAAAAGAAGAAAGGACATGCTTGTTTTGTCATTTTTTTCGAACACAATACAGTAGGTAAAGGGGGTGTCGAGTAGAGTGGGATGTCATAATTTTATGTGGTCATTTGTGGCGTCGTGTGGCTGTGAAATGATTCGCTTGTGACTGTTTGTGTGTCGACTTAAGTGTGGGTCGAACAATGGTGTGTTAAGTGTGTCGATATAACTGTGTCTTCATGAATGTCTTGACTGTGTCGATGGTGTGCATGGATGTGGGTTAGAGTGGTCACAAAATGTATATACAATGGGGTTAGACGTTAGTTTCATTATTTCATGTTTTGGCTCGTTAAGTGGTCATTGCAGTTTCGTGTTGCACGTAGGGTATGGAGTGACGGTTGGTGAATTTTATTAGGCCGGGTCGCGGAGTTGTACTTTTGGTTTTGTTTGTGTCGTTTTATATTCGAAGGTCTCGGTGTGGTTCGAATAGAATTTATGGTTTCGGGTTCTTGTGTCCCTTATTTCGTCCGTTTGATCGCCCTTGTGGTACTCCTCTTATAATCGTTTTGTGTTTTAATCCGACATATGAGTTCAAGTGCATACGTATATTTGAAACTTTAAAGCCACATGAAATATATTAACCATACTAACTGTTTGTGTCAAAATCCAGTTGTAGAGTCATCATTATGAAACTAAATTGCACTTTAAACCCTCATTTTTTTATAATTACACATTTAACCCTAAACTGTTGATGTGTCGTGTGCGTATGCTCTAATTTATACCCACGGTATGTCGTTGTGGTTTTAGCAGTATTCAAGTTTTAAATTTATATTTAGCCGACTTATCAATAACACACACACTTTAACGAGCAGTGTACCCGGTCAGTATGAATATAATGGTAAGTAGAGTGTCGATCACTAAGAGTGGAACGTATTATCTAGTTATCCTAATCAGTATTTTAATATCCTAAGTTAGCTATACAACTAATCTAACGCAAGGGGTTTCAGCCTGAGAGACTGGCACGGTTTGGTTGTGATTAATTATAACTAAACTAATGAGCACGAATCAGCGAGTAGCACACACGTACACAGATAAATACTTGAGACAATAAGAAGACCTGTCCTGATAGTTAAGTAGCTTGTCACTTGTTTTATTGCTAGTTTTATATGAAGTGTATAGTTCGATGCAACGCACCGAGATTAAGTCCTTTCTCGTTGGTTCTAATCTTATCGGCGAGTAAACCCTTAATGATTACTTATGACTATCCTATTTATCTTTCTTCCTACTTTTCTACAGACGATAGAATGCATAGGCGATCTAATAAATAGGCGAGGAAGGGGCATGGCGACCCAAGCAATGCTCAGCTAGACACAGAGGTTATCAATGCACTAATAAAAGTCACCAAAGACATCAATATATAAACTTTAATTAATGGGAAAGCAATTTTAAGGGGAGTTGAAGTGCACGAATAAAATCAATGATCACAAGCCCATCAATCCTGACCAATTAAAGTGTACTAATACAATAAAACAAAACTACTTAATGAATTGAATACATGCAGGACCTTCTTACAGCTCTTGTATCTTCGTTCGAGGTGTGTCTTGTTGATCCGTGTGTGAGTATATATAAATAAATATAGTATCGTGCACACGTGATACGTGGGAAATGACAAGTCAAACCTTTAGGAAAAGTCAAACTTGCAAAACCCGTGAATGTGATGTGTGTGATACCGGGCAAGTGATCACCCGGGTCGTGTCCCAGCGAGGTGTGAATCGAGGATTTCGTTTTAGGTTCGGGATTAAAATGCTTGATGATTGGATTAGGAGATTATTTGGTGTTGTGGTATAATTACACAAAGCAATGAAACGCAAAAGGTATTTAAAACTAAAAACGCACGTTTTAATTAAAATTAACGTCAACGCGCAAAAATAAAAGTGAAATCTAAAAATATTAACCCTACAAGTACCAAATTGATTTTCCTACACTCTAAATTATAAAAGAAAATTTTAGAAAAAAGAAAATTATTTATTTGACTTTTTATTTATTTATTATTAATTAAAAACTATTTTAACTAAATTAAATCAAAATAAATACTAAACTAATTTCTAAAATTGTGAAATTTTTTCTACAAATACTTTAAGTTAACAGGAAACTAAGAAAAATATAAAAAGTCCTAACACCTTATTAATAAGCAGTTAAATGAGCAAATAAGCAAAAATAAGCTAAATGGAATACAACCACTATATAAATAAAATGTGCTAGATATAAACTGAAAAAGACCCTAGGGCAACTGTTAAACGTGTGTGGTGTGGTGTGTGCTTGTGTGCAGGAGGTCCAGGGTTCGAATCCCACCTCTTGCACTTTTTGCCAATTATTTTTTTTTTTTACTTTTTCTTTTACTAAACTGATAAACAACTAAAAATAACAACTTTTTATGAAAACTACTTTTTTGAAAAGCTATAATAAGCTCTGTGTGAGCTTATTATCCCAACAGTTAACAAAAGAAAAGCTAAAATGGAATTTTTGAGTTCTTTAAAACCTAAGAGAAAAAGCTATAAGTTGAACCAATGAGAGAATAAGCTAAAAGCTACTAATGCTAACTACAAACAAGCTAAAACAAGTAAATAATCACACTGAAAAGTTCTCATAAGCAGATAAAAGCAAAATAAGCAAATCCAAATCCAAATTCCAAACAGGCCTTAAGGCAAAGTGCAGGCCTAATTTAAGCACTTCAAATAAGCACTAGGGTCCAAAATAAGCTTGGATCCTACAAGCCAGTACCCTGACCTTCTCAAGAAGCCAAAGAACTTAGACTGGGGCCCACTAGTAAGCTCAAAAAGAGCTTGTGAAATTAGGTTCAAAAGCTGAACTCCCCTGCTGCAGGGGATGCTTCAGCAGACCAGGCCAAAATAAGTGACCAAATAAGCAGTTTAAAAAAATTGCAAAAATAATCTAAAATAAGTCTATTAAAACTGAGCTAGCCAAGATTATTAATCAAAAAGATTAAGATCTGAAACCTATTATTAAGACCAAGAAAATTCTTGCAATATTGGAAAAAACTGAGAAACTAGGAATTTTTGACTTTTTATGAAAGCATGAAAAGTTGACTATTATGAACTTTAATCCTACTATACTAACTGATTATGATATATATAGCTACTAAATGATTAGATTAAGCTATATAAGCTACTTATGTAATGAAATGATGAAATCAAAACACCTAAATACCAACAGTGAAGGTCAAATGAAAATTTATAAGGAATTTTTTACTTCTGCAAATGAAGTATGGTTTTTAAGCCTTGAATGTGCTATAAGGACCTAAAATTGGTTAACTAAACCAAAAGCAATCAACAAAAGCCAAAGCACAGTGGTTAGAACCACTATTCCAAACTCCCCTTAGTGGACTGTTTTAGTGATTTTGAAGCTTTTTTACTGATTAAGACCTCAATACTGATTCAAAAGCCTATCTTATGATATAATAAGCCAACTTAAGCTCAGAAACATCAATCTAAACACCAAATGATCACTAGAGGTAAATATGCTAAAAAAGGCAGTTGCTAAGCAATTTTGAAAGGAAAATATGCAACAAGCTATCAAATGACAATGACTACTCTAATAAGCCATAATATGATGTAAACAAACAAGAAGAACATTAATAAGCTAACAATAGCAGAATTAAACAACTAATCTAAGCTATGCGAATTTTAAGCTAAAATTAGAACTTTGAAACTCACTTTTGCCTCAGCTGAACAGAGGCACCATTTAAGGCAGCTACAAGCTCTAGCTTGTTTTACAACAAGCTAGTAAAGTCCTTCTGACCAATCCATTTCTGGCCACTTCCAAATGCATCCTGTCTAATGCTAAGGTAAAACCTGTATCCCTTTTTTTGATTTTTCTGTCTTTATGTTTTTTTTTTTTTTTTTTTTTCTTTTGTTTTTGTTGCTGAGATGGGTTATGATTAATATGAGACTTGTATTTAATCTTTTAAATAACAACTTATGAAAAAGAAAACAGGAAATGAAACTGAACTTGAAATTTTATAAATAAAAAACTGAGTACAAGCTTTTAGAAATACACTGACATTTAATTTAAAACTAAGACTACAATTAAAGCTACTTCCACACTAACTAAAAATTAACTCCACTATTGCTTACAATCGACTTCTATTTATACTAGAAGAAAAACTAAAAGTCTTCATTTCATTGTGCTACTTCTCTGAGACAAAACAGTGTTGGGGACTCCTTTGTGCTTCTTTGGATCATTTCCCATCCGTAGGATTATAAAGAAGTGATCTTGGCCCTTAAACTCATTTTGGCGCCCAATATCCTACACGGATTGCCATCGTGGCAGTTGACTTTGGGTGTGGTAGGTTATGGGGAGTGGAGAAGTGTGTTGGGGAAGGGAGAGGAGACACAGATGTTGGGAGAGTACAAAAGTGATGAGGTGATGGGAGGTGATGGTGTACGGGTTGGTTAGGCGGGAAATTGGGGAAGAAGAAATTAGGGATTTTGACCGATGGTTTGGGGTTTGACCGAAGATTGGGGGTTTGACCCTGTTTTATTATTAGTTATAATTTTGGGTCGGGTCATTTGAGTATTGGACTGGGCTATGGGTTAGGTTTAGTGGGCTGTGGGGTGGGATATGGCTTTTTGGATCCGGTTGTGTTATTTTAGCTAAGATAAAATTAGTTAAACACAAGGACCATAGGTGTAAATCATGAAAGTTCGGGGACCATTTCTGCCATTACTTCAAATCCAGGGACCAATCTTGTAAAGTCTGAAAATCATCTCCAAGGACTATTTGTGAAACTTTGATATTCTCGGAGGTTGACTTTTGACTTTGACTTCACTTGATCAAATGCACACTTGTTGTCGAATCGATCCAAAAATGCCCGTTTTCGCTCCGTTTTCAATCCTTTGTACCTGAAACACATAAAACACAAAACCAAGGATATCTGCAATATATTTGGGTGTTTTTGGTTGTTTTTGTGTCTTAAATGGGTATAAAATGATGAGTATTTACACACTCATCAAATCCCCCACACTAAGCTATTGCTAGTCCCTAGCAATCCAATCATATGAAGTAATGAAAGGATCAAAAGAATACCAAGTATACCCCGTTTCGACTTTTTATTTGATGCGAGAAATTTAAACTAGAACATAAATAAACAACATGCTTGATTTTCAAAAATGATATCATGGAACGGGATTCACACAAAATGGGTGTCTCCAGGGAATTGAAATCGTCATCCTCTTTTTATACTCCCAACTAAGCTTAAACTCAATGTGCAAATGTTTTTGAAAAATGCTAACGCTACTTATACTAATAATCTATGTAAGCCAAGACTTAACTTTTCACTCCCACTATTTATTCAATTTAGGTGACTGTGCTATTTTCAAAATTTTGACCGCAAAAATCGACATTTATTATGGTTGTTATTCGTTTAAGTCAAATACTAATTTACCGGGAACCTCAGAAATCTAAGGATCAAAAGGGCCTTTTCCATGTAGCGGCTTTCTTCTCGGCACATCCCAAACCAGTTGGTTTTAGGTGACCAGGCTTTTGACACCCCACAGAGAATAGTACCGGAATCAGCGGAATTTCGATTTCAAAGATTTTGGATATTCCCACTAAGCTAGTATTAAATACTTAACTAAATAACAACAAACGATCATTTAGAGATTAGAAACTCAAAGACGAGATCACTCCATGTAACGGCTTTCTTCTCGGCACATCCCAAACCAGTTGGTTTTAGGTGACCAGGCTTTTGACACCCCACAGAGAATAATTCCGGAGATTTCGAACCCCTTTGAAATCAACTATCTACTAAATTACCATTTAACCTTTATACAAAATCGACGAATCCAAGTTCAACTTCCGATTTAAATTTTAAAGAAAGCAATTTCTACATTTATTTACATATATATCTTTATTTTTGCAACATCAAAATTTATTGCATTTTGCAATATCATTCCATTTTATTTTATTATATTTTTTTTTTCATTTTTTTTCATTTTTTCATCATTTTTTCATCATTTTTTTTTTTTTTTTTACTTGTGCAACATAAATTATCGGAACTTCACGGGAACCAAGACCTAAACGCCTTTCGGAATAAAGGATCCAAGGGCCGATTTAGAACCGTAGCTTAGGACTTATATGCTTTCTCAAAAATTAAAATAAAAAGTTGAACTCGGGCTCTATATCAAAATTGTATAAAAATTTGTTTTGCATAACAACATGATTTTAACGTTCAAACGTTTGAAAACAGCACGTATTTAATCCGATTAGTTATCTTCTGGGAGAAAAAAAGCCATAGATTACTTATATAAGCTCTAAAGGGAACCAACTACTCTACGCTTAGCATTTTCATTTGCACAAATCGTAAAACCTTAGTCTAATCGTTAAGGAAGCAGCTAGATCAATACTCTAGCAGAGTCGGGATTCCCCTTGTTCTAACCTAATCAAGACTAAACACTACTTTTTATTGCAATTTCTTATCTAAAAACGACAAAAAATTTTAAAATTTTGGTCAAAAACGGGGGTACTAGGGACTAGAAGGTACACATGTGACAAAATTCGAGAGAATTCCCCCCCACACTTAGAATTGAATATTGCCCTCAATATTCAAAGTACCGGTTACTATGCCGACACTTAGAACGTAAAAAGGTAATACCACTAGCCAAGTGTGGAACAGAAATCTCCATTTTTCACAAAAAAAAGGTGAAAAGATATCCCTAGATAATCGTTAGCAAGAGGATAGGATATTGGGCGGCTGGATTGAAAACAGGCGCGGCAATCATCACTATCCAAGGGAAACCTGAAAATCAGAGCAAACAACACACAAAAGGCAAGCACAGTGGGACTCCCCCACACTTAGTTGTTAGAAAATAGGAAGAAATCAGAAACATGGGTTGGCACCCATGCAATGCTAATGTTTTTGTTAACCGAGTCACTAGCTTGACTCGACCCCGAATTCATTGGTCCATGGGGAAAGTTTGGAGATCCGGGACAACCATGGATGGTATGTCCCCTCCAAAATAATGCTTCAACCTATGACCGTTCACCTTGAAGTTTGGTCCGTCATTTTGAGATAACTCGACGGTACCATAAGGAAAAACTTTGGCAACGGTGAATGGTCCAGTCCAACGGGTTTTGAGCTTACCCGAGAATATCTTTAATCTAGAATTGAAAAGAAGGACTCGATCACCAACGTTAAAAACGCGGTTTTTGATCTTGGAGTCGTGGATCTTCTTTGTCTTTTCTTTGTAGATCAAAGAGTTCTCGTAGGCTTGATCACGAAGTTCATTTAGTTCATTGAGTTGAACTTTGCGGTGATCACCCGCGGACTTTAGGTCAAAGTTTGCATGCTTCAAGGCCCAATAAGCTTTGTGCTCGAGCTCGATCGGTAGATGGCACGCCTTTCCATACACAAGCTTGTAAGGAGTACACCCAATGGGTGTTTTATAAGCTGTACGGAAAGCCCAAAGTGCATCATCTAATTTATCCGACCAAGACGCATGGTTTTCACCTACGGTCCTTTCCAAAATTCTTTTTAGACCACGGTTTGAAACTTCCACTTGTCCACTTGTTTGTGGGTGATACGCGGTAGAAAGACGGTGAGTGATACCATACTTAAGCATGACTTTTGCAAATTGATCATTGCAAAAGTGCGTACCACGATCACTAATGATAGCACGTGGAGTTCCAAACCGAGCAAAGAGAGTTTTCAAAAATTTGCACACTACTCGGGCGTCGTTGGTGGGGAGTGCTTTCGCCTCAACCCATTTAGACAAGTAATCGACAGCCACGAGTATATATTTGTTCCCTCGTGAAGACGGGAACGGGCCCATGAAGTCAATGCCCCAAACGTCGAAGATTTCACAAACTTGAACGACGTTTTGTGGCATTTCATCTTTTTGAGAAATCTTCCCGTGACGTTGACAAGAGTCGCAAGATTTGACTAAGTCATGGGCATCACGGTAGATTGTGGGCCAAAAGAAACCGGAATCAAACACTTTCTTGGCGGTGTAGTTGGCACCATGATGTCCCCCCGTGGGTCCATTGTGGCAAGCCTTAAGAATTTCAACGGCTTCTTGGCCGTGAACACACCACCGGATGACTTGATCCGCACACACTTTAAACAAGTAGGGATCGTCCCAAAAGTAATGCTTCACATCTTTGAAGAATTTGTTCTTTTGTTGGGACGACATCCCTTTCACAACAAAGTTTCCCGCATGGTAGTTTGCAAAATCGGCAAACCATGGGGTACTAGAATCACCACGAAAAGATACCACGTTAAGTGTCTCGAGAGGAAATGTTTCATTTATTTCCTTTTTCTCGAGCACACTTTGATGAGGATTTTCTAATCGAGACAAATGATTAGCAGCAAGGTTCTCGGCTCCTTTTTTATCACGGATGGTGATATCAAATTCTTGTAGGAGGAGAACCTAACGGAGCAATCTCGGCTTTGCATCTTGTTTTGCAAAGAGATATTTGAGAGCCGAGTGATCCGTATACACTATGCTTTTAGACAAGATTAAGTATGGCCGAAATTTTTCGAAAGCATACACCACGGCTAATAATTCTTTTTCCGTCATGGTGTAATGTGCTTGAGCTTCGGTCATAGTTTTGCTAGCATAGTGTATAGGCTGAAAATGTTTTGCTTTTCGTTGCCCCAAGAGCGCACCTATGGCAAAATCACTTGCATCACACATAAGTTCAAAAGGTAGGTCCCAATCGGGGGCAACCAAGATTGGTGCTTCAGTAAGCTTTTTCTTTAGAGTTTGAAAAGCTTCAATGCACTCTTGTGAAAAAACGAACGGAGTTTCCTTTTCAAGGAGACGAGTCATCGGCCGGGCGATTTTGGAGAAATCTTGAATGAATCTACGATAGAAACCGGTGTGACCAAGGAAACTCCGAATACCCTTGACGGTAGTGGGATGAGGTAGCTTAGCGATAACATCAACTTTAGCTTTATCGACCTCAATCCCACTCTTGGAAATCTTATGGCCGAGGAAAATGCCCTCTTTGACCATGAAATGACTCTTTTCCCAATTTAGACAAAGATTAGTGTCTTCACAACGTTGAAGCATTTTGTCCAAATGGGAGAGACATGTGGTGAAAGAATCCCCAAAGACCGAGAAATCATCCATAAAGACTTCCATAGTTTTCTCGATCATATCGTGAAAAATGGCCAACATACACCTTTGGAACGTGCCCGGAGCATTACATAAGCCAAAAGGCATGCGTCGGTAGGCGAATGTTCCGTAAGGGCATGTGAAAGTGGTCTTTTCTTGATCTTGCAGGTCAATGGGAATTTGGAAGTAACCCGAGAAACCGTCGAGAAAACAATAGTACTCGTTTCCCGCTAGTCTTTCGAGCATTTGATCCATGAATGGAAGAGGGAAGTGGTCTTTACGGGTGGCGTCATTTAACTTTCGGTAGTTAATGCATACACGCCATCCCGTCACCAATCAAGTAGAAATCAACTCGTTTTCATCATTTGTAACAACGGTAATGCCACCTTTTTTAGGCACGCAATGAACGGGGCTCACCCAAGGACTATCCGAGATAGGGTAAATCAAGCCGGCATCAAGGAGTTTAAGAACTTCCTTTTTGATAACCTCATGAATTTTTGGATTAACCCTTCTTTGATGTTGAACCGCCGGTTTAAAGTCATCTTCCATTGAAATCTTGTGTGTACAAAATTCCGGGTTGATACCCTTAATGTAGGAAAGTTTCCAAGCGATGGCTCGCTTGTGTGACTTTAAAACCTTTATGAGAGCGGTTTTCTCCTCATCATTTAAATCTTTAGCAATTATGACGGGTAATTTATCGGTACCCTCCAAAAATGCATACTCGAGATGAGGTGGTAGGTCCTTAAGTTCGACCTCCGGTGGATCAATAGGATTTTCACTATATGTGATTTCCTCATTATGAAGTTCTTTCGGAGGGAGAGATGATGGATCTTCATTAAGTAACTTCTCAATTAGACGAAGGTCTCCCTCCATGTCAAACACACCTTCATCAATTTCCGATTGAGTTACATCACAAGCTAAACAAGCTTCAATCTCTTCCAAAATGAAGTCACTTCCCTCAAATGGAGTGAGAGAAGGGGAAGAGAGAGCATTGGTATGGTCTGAAGAAGTGGGATTGCCACTTAGCACTTCATGAAAATATTCCTCGCATGTAGTATCAATGATATCAATTAGGTTAATTGACTCGCTATCATGCTTGAGAGGATATTTTGAAGTACTCTCAATATTTAAGACCAATTTTTCATCACAGACTCTAAGAGCCATTTCACCTTCGTAGACGTCGATTAATGCACGAGCCGTTTTCAAGAATGGTCTTCCCAAAATAAGGGGGACACGGGGATCGGCATCAAAATCGACTACTACGAAGTCAGCAGGAAAATGGAACTTGCCAACCTTTACGAAGACATCTTCGGCAATACCTTTCGGAACAGTAACCGATCGGTTTGCAAGCTCGAGAGTCATTCGTGTATCAGTAAGTTCCGGTAAAGAAAGCTTTGCCCAGACGGAAAGAGGCATTAGATTGATGCTTGCGCCAAGATCGGCCAAGGCTAAGCATTCATCAAGCTTTTGGAAGTCACAAGGAATGAGAAATTTGCCGGGGTCTCCTAGTTTTTCAGGCAACTTTTTAAGGATCACCGCCGAACAATTCTCATTCAATGGAGTCTTTGCCAATTCCAACAATTTTTCCTTATTGCTAAGGAGACTCTTGAATGTTGAAGCAAACTTTGGCATGTAGAGAAGAGCATCCGCAAAACTAATATCGAAGTGTATCTTTTGAAAGATTTCAAGAAACTTCATCATTTGACTATTAGTTTTATCACGGAGCTTTTGTTCATTAAGCCTCGAAGGATAAGGAATCGAGGGCTTAGAATTTGTCTTCGGAACATCGGGTTTCGGAATTGGAGATTGGACGACCGAAGGTTGGACGTTTGCGGTACTTTGTGGGCTAGTAATTTGCACTTTGTCCTTTGTCACCTTGGGTTCTCGTTCCACTTCCTTCACCGGAGAAGGAGTAGTAATCGAGGGTCCATCAATTGTCTTACCACTACGAGTGGTAATAGCTTTCAACTCACCCTTCGGGTTTGGAATGGTATTTCCCGGGAGGGTTCCCGAAGTTGAAGGTTGATTCAATTGACACATGAGACTAGCAAACATGTTCTCAATTTTGCTTTGAGATTGATCAATCTTTTGATTTGTATTCTTAAGCTCATTTTTAAGTTCATGACCTTGTTTTGAAATTGAAGTTTGAAAATCATTTTTCAAGGTGGTGATTTGATTTTGCATTGACCTCATATTTGCTTCATTTGACTTGATGTAATTAGCAAGTTCGTTTGAGGAAGCAATTGGGGCTTGGTAATTTGAAGCTTGAAAGCCTTGATTGAAATTACCACCTTGATTTGGGTATTGATTGATCGGGGCTTGAAATTGATTTTGAACATTTTGCCCTCTCGGTTGGTTTTGATTGAATCTATTTGGATTGTTGGGTTGAGAAAATCCGGGTGGTCCATTTTGATTACTAACACGATAGTTCGGGTCAACTTGAGGACGGTATTGATTACCTCCTTGGTTGAAAGACCCGGCTACCGCATTAACATCACAACGACTACCATCGGTGGCAGTACAATTGTAGTATGCATGAGGACCACCACAAGTGACACAAGTTTCTTCCACCGCCTTGACTTGAGTGGGTGAAGAAGTTTGTGGGGAAGATTGTTTCTTTTGCTTGGAAAGAACCAAAGCTTGAATAGCCTCCGTGAGTTTGTCAATCTTAGCATCGGTGCTAGAAGAACTCACGGGAGATGAAGTAGAAGGTGAAGCATTCACTTGAGAAACAACTTGCTTGCTTCGTGAAGTACGAACCTTAGACTTATTTTCAATGATGGCTAAAGCATCTTTAGTCGTCCGATACAAGAGATTACCACCGGCGGCGGCATTTAGAGAGTCTTGATCGGAATGGTTCAAACCATTATAGAAGGTATCGAGTTGATGTAACTCGGAGAAACCATGGTGAGGACATTTGTGAAGTAATTCTTTAAAATGGTCCCACGCTTCACTAAAGGATTCATCAAATTTTTGAGTGAATTTGGTGATTTCATTTTTAAGGCTTGTGGTTTTTGATGGAGGAAAGAATTCATTCACAAATTTCGACACCAAATCTTCCCATGTTAAAATAGAACGAGGGGGTTGTTTTTCTAGCCAAGTTCGGGCCGACCCCTCGAGAGAGAAAGGAAAAAGAAGCAATTTGATTGCATCTTGTGGTACATTTCGGTATTTGATGGTAGAGGTGATCTTGTTAAACCATCGAATGTGGGAATGAGGATCGTCCCTCTCAAATCCGAAATATTGACTCGAAGTTACTAAGGATAGCAACCCGGTCTTAAGCTCAAAGCTATCGGCAACGATTGCCGGAACAACAATAGCATCTCCGTAACCCTCGGTGGGTGCTTGGAGAAGCTCACACATGGTACGTTCCTCCGCCATTGTGACAATGGGAGGAACGGGAATAGCACGAATCTCGGGTTCGGCTATTGGGGCGGAATGCCTACGATTACGTCTTCCCGTAGTATGTACGAGTTCACGTAAAGGACTTGTTGACGGAGAAGAACGAGTGCGCATGCACTAACAAAAACAATTCAATTAAAACAAGACCGAGGCAAAACACAAGTGAACTTAAACCTTAAATCAAACAAGCGTACGGTAGCTCTTCAAAAGATAAACGCGCAGAGTGGCGGGAGAGAAGAATGGATCTCTCTTCGGTCTGCAATTTAATGTCAAGACCTACCTTAAACCACTTGTATAGGTTGTTTATCAATCAAAGGTGAGCCGAATTCGCAAGCGACACAAAGGCAAGTTTTAATCTTTAGTTTGGGAACTTATTAATGGTCATACCCCCAGTTAGGTAGTATTCTGTCTTGGTTTTCGACGGTAATTTTTTTTTATTGTTTTATTAATTTAACAAGAAAAAAAAACGGAAAATCTTTTTGTGTTTTTATCTTTTATATATATAGAAAGAAAATGAAAAATATTTTTGTTTTTTATACTTCTTTTTTTGGAAGTGAAAACTTCGTGAAGAAGGATCTCAAGTCACTAATCATTTAAACCTTAAACAATATTGTCGCAACACAACCTCCCCGGCAGCGGCGCCAAAATTTGATCCGTGTGTGAGTATATATAAATAAATATAGTATCGTGCACACGTGATACGTGGGAAATGACAAGTCAAACCTTTAGGAAAAGTCAAACTTGCAAAACCCGTGAATGTGATGTGTGTGATACCGGGCAAGTGATCACCCGGGTCGTGTCCCAGCGAGGTGTGAATCGAGGATTTCGTTTTAGGTTTGGGATTAAAATGCTTGATGATTGGATTAGGAGATTATTTGGTGTTGTGGTATAATTACACAAAGCAATGAAACGCAAAAGGTATTTAAAACTAAAAACGCACGTTTTAATTAAAATTAATGTCAACGCGCAAAAATAAAAGTGAAATCTAAAAATATTAACCCTACAAGTACCAAATTGATTTTCCTACACTCTAAATTATAAAAGAAAATTTTAGAAAAAAGAAAATTATTTATTTGACTTTTTATTTATTTATTATTAATTAAAAACTATTTTAACTAAATTAAATCAAAATAAATACTAAACTAATTTCTAAAATTGTGAAATTTTTTCTACAAATACTTTAAGTTAACAGGAAACTAAGAAAAATATAAAAAGTCCTAACACCTTATTAATAAGCAGTTAAATGAGCAAATAAGCAAAAATAAGCTAAATGGACTACAACCACTATATAAATAAAATGTGCTAGATATAAACTGAAAAAGACCCTAGGGCAACTGTTAAACGTGTGTGGTGTGGTGTGTGCTTGTGTGCAGGAGGTCCAGGGTTCGAATCCCACCTGAAGCACTTTTTGCCAATTATTTTTTTTTTTTACTTTTTCTTTTACTAAACTGATAAACAACTAAAAATAACAACTTTTTATGAAAACTACTTTTTTGAAAAGCTATAATAAGCTCTGTGTGAGCTTATTATCCCAACAGTTAACAAAAGAAAAGCTAAAATGGAATTTTTGAGTTCTTTAAAACCTAAGAGAAAAAGCTATAAGTTGAACCAATGAGAGAATAAGCTAAAAGCTACTAATGCTAACTACAAACAAGCTAAAACAAGTAAATAATCACACTGAAAAGTTCTCATAAGCAGATAAAAGCAAAATAAGCAAATCCAAATCCAAATTCCAAACAGGCCTTAAGGCAAAGTGCAGGCCTAATTTAAGCACTTCAAATAAGCACTAGGGTCCAAAATAAGCTTGGATCCTACAAGCCAGTACCCTGACCTTCTCAAGAAGCCAAAGAACTTAGACTGGGGCCCACTAGTAAGCTCAAAAAGAGCTTGTGAAATTAGGTTCAAAAGCTGAACTCCCCTGCTGCAGGGGATGCTTCAGCAGACCAGGCCAAAATAAGTGACCAAATAAGCAGTTTAAAAAAATTGAAAAAATAATCTAAAATAAGTCTATTAAAACTGAGCTAGCCAAGATTATTAATCAAAAAGCTTAAGATCTGAAACCTATTATTAAGACCAAGAAAATTCTTGCAATATTGGAAAAAACTGAGAAACTAGGAATTTTTGACTTTTTATGAAAGCATGAAAAGTTGACTATTATGAACTTTAATCCTACTATACTAACTGATTATGATATATATAGCTACTAAATGATTAGATTAAGCTATATAAGCTACTTATGTAATGAAATGATGAAATCAAAACACCTAAATACCAACAGTGAAGGTCAAATTAAAATTTATAAGGAATTTTTTACTTCTGCAAATGAAGTATGGTTTTTAAGCCTTGAATGTGTTATAAGGACCTAAAATTGGTTAACTAAACCAAAAGCAATCAACAAAAGCCAAAGCACAGTGGTTAGAACCACTATTCTAAACTCCCCTTAGTGGACTATTTTAGTGATTTTGAAGCTTTTTTACTGATTAAGACCTCAATACTGATTCAAAAGCCTATCTTATGATATAATAAGCCAACTTAAGCTCAGAAACATCAATCTAAACACCAAATGATCACTAGAGGTAAATATGCTAAAAAAGGCAGTTGCTAAGCAATTTTGAAAGGAAAATATGCAACAAGCTATCAAATGACAATGACTACTCTAATAAGCCATAATATGATGTAAACAAACAAGAAGAACATTAATAAGCTAACAATAGAAGAATTAAACAACTAATCTAAGCTATGCAAATTTTAAGCTAAAATTAGAACTTTGAAACTCACTTTTGCCTCAGCTGAACAGAGGCACCATTTAAGGCAGCTACAAGCTCTAGCTTGTTTTACAACAAGCTAGTAAAGTCCTTCTGGCCAATCCATTTCTGGCCACTTCCAAATGCATCCTGTCTAATGCTAAGGTAAAACCTGTATCCCTTTTTTTGATTTTTCTGTCTTTATGTTTTTTTTTTCTTTTGTTTTTGTTACTGAGATGGGTTATGATTAATATGAGACTTGTATTTAATCTTTTAAATAACAGCTTATGAAAAAGAAAACAGGAAATGAAACTGAACTTGAAATTTTATAAATAAAAAACTGAGTACAAGCTTTTAGAAATACACTGACATTTAATTTAAAACTAAGACTACAATTAAAGCTACTTCCACACTAACTAAAAATTAACCTCCTCTATTGCTTACAATCGACTTCTATTTATACTAGAAGAAAAACTAAAAGTCTTCATTTCATTGTGCTACTTCTCTGAGACAAAACTGTGTTGGGGACTCCTTTGTGCTTCTTTGGATCATTTCCCATCCGTAGGATTATAAAGAAGTGACCTTGGCCCTTAAACTCATTTTGGCGCCCAATATCCTACACGGATTGCCATCGTGGCAGTTGACTTTGGGTGTGGTAGGTTATGGGGAGTGGAGAAGTGTGTTGGGGAAGGGAGAGGAGACACAGATGTTGGGAGAGTACAAAAGTGATGAGGTGATGGGAGGTGATGGTGTACGGGTTGGTTAGGCGGGAAATTGGGGAAGAAGAAATTAGGGATTTTGACCGATGGTTTGGGGTTTGACCGAAGATTGGGGGTTTGACCCTGTTTTATTATTACTTATAATTTTGGGTCGGGTCATTTGAGTATTGGACTGGGCTATGGGTTAGGTTTAGTGGGCTGTGGGGTGGGATATGGCTTTTTGGATCCGGTTGTGTTATTTTAGCTAAGATAAAATTAGTTAAACACAAGGACCATAGGTGTAAATCATGAAAGTTCGGGGACCATTTCTGCCATTACTTCAAATCCAGGGACCAATCATGTAAAGTCTGAAAATCATCTCCAAGAACTATTTGTGAAACTTTGATATTCTCGGAGGTTGACTTTTGACTTTGACTTTGACTTCACTTGATCAAATGCACACTTGTTGTCGAATCGATCCAAAAATGCCCGTTTTCGCTCCGTTTTCAATCCTTTGTACCTGAAACACATAAAACACAAAACCAAGGATATCTGCAATATATTTGGGTGTTTTTGGTTGTTTTTGTGTCTTAAATGGGTATAAAATGATGAGTATTTACACACTCATCACTTGTGCTGCTACTTCGACTGAATTCGGCTTAGGGTTTCCTGGTCTTCGGTCTTGTTCTAAAACTAGGGCTCTCGAAATTCGTCTGGTCTTGGGGTATTTATAGTTTCTGTCTGAGGGTAAGATGCGGCGCATTGAATAAGTAGATGCGGCGCATTGACTTAACTTCGCGTGGGGTCCAAGATTAATATATTCAGGAATATACGTACACCGCTAGAAGATGCGGCGTAACTCCATTCTTAGATGCGGCGCATGTCCATGCTGTCTTGGATCGTAGCTTGTGAAATCTTGATAGTGATGCGCCGTATATAATGAGTAAGATGCGGCGTATCTGGAGCAGAATGGTCTTGATCTTGTACATTTCAGTAGACTCTTAACTTCTTGCTTGTTTTGCTCCATAATTAGTCCAAAATCGCCAAGTTTCACATAATACTTGTTTTTACCTGAGAATTACAAAAGTAAACATTAACGTATCAATTCTGACAGATAATAAGATAAAACAAGTCAAATAAATAGGATAAATGATGGTAATAAAATGTACTTATTTGAGTTCATCAAATATCCCCCCACTTGAACTTTACTTGTCCCCAAGTAAACCTTAGAATTAATCTTATGAAAATGTATCCTAAAAGATGTTAGGATTTATTTTTATATTTAAGCATGTATTCGTTTTGTCATAATCACACAACCAAACACTTAACGAATTAGAAGTAAAATAAAATATATTGATAAAAGCAAATCTAATCGTTTAACTGTCCAGTCGTGACGAACATTCTATCATAAGCTTGGCAAGTATACACATCTCCCCCACTAAAGCCAAGGAATAACAAGTCTAAAGCGGTAAAAAGGGTTTATAGGTTAAGGGTTAATCATTATCCTTAATCTCTATCGATCTCAAATTCCAGAAAAGGCGACAAAATCACAAATACATGATCGAATCCACGAACACGATACTTGCAATTGCTCAAATCCTTAACTCGAATAGGCTAAAGATAGGACCAAGTAATCTTCACCAATAATATTATATCAAAAAGGGCGACAAAATCATAAATACATAGCCGAATCCACGACTACGATACTTGCAATTGCTCAAATCCTTAACTCGAATAGGCTAAAGATAGGACCAAGTAATCTTCACCAATAATATTATATCAAAAAGGGTGACAAAATCATAAATACATAGCCGAATCCACGACTACGATACTTAAGATTGCTCAAATCCCTAATCTCAATAAATCAAAGGTTTGGATAAAGAATAATATAGGGTATGGATAATATTTGGGATACAAATTGGTGTAAAATGAAAAATAAACAAAACAGATAAATTAAAATCCTAAGTGTGGTTAATCACTATCCCAACTATCCCATGAATAAGACTCATATCATAGAATAACTCACGCTTTAACACTTGAAACACACGCTTTAGGTAGACACGAATTATACTCAACAAGATCTCAATCAAAGAATAACCTTAATTGGCGTTCCCATAACGTCCAACTCCCATTCAATCCATAGATATAATATATAACAAATAGTGGTGATATCGACCACTTAATACAAAACTTTACATACGTTGGTTAAAACAAACATCCAACTTTTCATTTTTCTTTTTCTTTTCTATTTTTTTTCGATTTTTTTTTTTTTTTTTTTTTTTTACTTGAAACATAAACATAGATGTGTAAAATTTCACCACATCACTATAACGATAACTCTGGATAATTTTTCCATACTTTTCATACTTCAGAAATAACGGTAATAGTGAAAGTAGTAAACACACAAAAAATAAACTCAAAGATATACAATATTTACTTTCACTCCAATTGCATTGTGCAATTTCCCGACCTAACCAAAGATAATGAATTACGCACGCGAACACAGGTAATGTAAGGAAACACACTTTGCCTAAAGCAATTAACCAACCACGGATTTTAATCTACAGGGTAGGCTAAGGTGTAAGGGTGTAACGAAACATTATAACAAAGGTGCAAGAAACAAAAGGAATGGCTCTGAGTGTTTTTCTAAGGGTATCTTACTCTAAAAGTGAGAGTAACAAAAGGGTTTATACGGGGGTTAACTAACCAGTGTAGTTAGCTAATATCACATAACATATAAAGGCTATTTGGGTGTAATCCTAGAAATTTACCAAGTTAGACAAGTCATTCCAATTATGTAAATAATACTTATTATGGTGGTCTCGAATAGTATACAAGCCAAGTTCTAAAGTTTACAAGTCACCGGCACACTCATAGATTTGTGAATTTTGAAAAGTTCACAATTTTTGAAAATAACGTCATGTGTGCAGCTATGTAATTTAGACTTTAAACAAAAACATGCTAAAAATTTTAAATTTTGATATATTAAGCACATTTTAAGCATATTTTGAAAAAGTTTAGGACAAGTAAGTGTTCTAATTCTCCAATCCCCCCACTTAAGTTAAACAACGTCCTCGTTGTTTGTAACAAAGATTAAAAACTGGAAAATAAAAGAATTAGAACAGAAAAACTCCCCTGAGATTTGCTCGGTATGATCCTCCATTATTTGTGTAAGAGCAAAAATCATCTTTCTTGTGGATGAGAACGTTTAAGCTTCATATTTGATGTATCCACAGGAATCGCAGGAATCTATAATACCATCAAGACTTTAACACACCTAAGTTAAGAAGGTTCAAACTTGCATAATACATTAGTAGTTAGCGAAAAAAAAACTTAAAAATTAAACTGAAAATCATCAGGTCAGTCGATACGCCGTATCTTATGGAAGAAGATACGCCGTATCGAGCCTGGAATAAATACGAATCAGAATAGAAGATGCGTCGCATCCTTAACCAGGGATGCGCCGCATTAAAATAAACTGATAAAAAGTTTTAAAGTCAAAAATAAAAATGCAGAAAATAAAGTAAGATATGACCAGTGCAGGAGATGCGTCGCATCTAAGGATTGAGATGCGCCGTATCTTCTGCGGGCCTGACTGACTCGACACAGAACAGAATAGTAAAAATTCTCCGGGTTGTCTCCCGGTCAGCACTTGTCTTTATTCCAGAGTCTTCAAGTTAGACTCACGTTCAGCTCTTTATTTAGATCTTGTTACGAGCCATCCTTCTTCTTTCATCCGAAAGATGTTCCCGTATAGTTCCGCAACATTTTCTTCCGTACGACTTGATCTAATAAATTTTTTGGTCTTTATCGCAACATATTCTTCATCAGGTCCTAAAGAATATTTGATGATTTTAAATTTTTCAGAAATAATCATGGGTGGCTTATTATAAGGGATCCCAAGTAGTTGACATTTTCTCTTGGTGAATTCTTCATCGTCTTTATCAACAAACTCGAAATAAGGATCCTTATTCAAATAGTCATCAAGTTCATCAATCAATTCTTCTCGCGACTCATCGTTATTAGCAGAGGGATCATAATTAACCACGTTAAAGGACTGATAATAATCTTGAATCTCATCCCACTCATTTTTCAATTCCCATTGCAAGCGTCGACTAAGCTTAGTGTAATCATCAAATTGTCCATGCACCCATTCCCAGAAAGTAGTGTCCGACGCTCCCTTAAGTTCTTTTAAGTAGTTTATTCTACCTTTTTCTTGCAAAGCCTCAGCTTTACGTGGGCAATCTTCAACTTTTTCATACCAATCGTCGTCTTCAAAGTATACATTGTTTCCAACCCGTTTCATTTCAATTATACTTCCCCCATTACAGGTCCCATCATTCTTATAATCACAGGTTGGCCATTCACTAAATCCATCCTTGAAGCGGAAAGGTTTACAAGTGTAATACCTGAAATTCAGATAACATGTAAAATGACCGAAATGCCCTACTACTTAATTATTTAATAAAAGCTATTATAAGCATCAAATTAATTCGAACTATGTGAAATAAATTACATATGAAGTAAAATAAAAATTAAGATAAGTCTTTTTATAATTTTTACATGTCCAAATAATTTTATACCACCCCACACATATGTATATAACCGAAATATGTATACATTTTATTAAGTTATGTTTAAATTGTTTTAAAGAGAAGATAATTACAAGTTAATTAAGGTAATTGACCAAGAAATTAATATTATGATTTGGAGTCATTGTGGACCGAAATTACAGCCCCTAATTCCCTCTTTGTTCGGCCAAAATATATCCCATATATAGTTTCCTTTTCTTTGTGCTCTTTTTCTTTGCCGACAAACCCAAATCACCCAAATAATTCTCTCCTTGCTCTTGCGAATTTCTGGAAGTGAACCACCATTTTTCATGTGTTCTTAAGCATCTCAAGAAGCCTAGAAAAATAGCCTTACGAATTATAGAGGTCGGATTGGCTTGGTGTCGAATTTTCTGTTCTTTTCCACACGTAAGGTAAAAACTCCATCATAATTCATTAGATCCATGTAAAATTCATTCTCCATTTTTCCCATGTCCCTCACATCATATATGATCTGTGAAAAATAGTTTTGAGGTCGTGCCTTGCTCGATTCGCTCGTGGAGAATTTATTGTCAATTCGTGAGGTATATTTCCAAATAATTCATTCGAGCCATATAAAATTCGTTTAGCATTTTTCTCATACCCCTTATAATGTATATACTCTGTGAAAAATGATTACAAGGTAGGGGGATCATTCGTTTGCTCGTGGAGGAAATTCTTTGTGTCGATTGCCTATTGTGGGATAATATTCATTACGCTCATTCCACACGTTCAAATATTGGTTTGGTATTTTTCTCATGATCTCTATATCATATAAACTTCATGAAAAATATTAGAATCGAATCATGCATGATCCATAATTAATTGGTGAATTAAACCTTAAAAACGAATTTAAACCTTAAATAATTGCATACGAATTTTCATGGCATGAAATCTATTTTATTTGGACTCTATATAATACATATGATCTGAGAAAAATAATAATTCGAATTATGGGAGTCTATTTGAGTCGTGGCATAATTATTTTAAATTCGGATTTTATAAAATGAAAGAAAAGAAATAAAATAAAATGGGGACCCTATTGTATCGATTAGGGTTAGGGTTTGTGACATGATATTCTGGTCATCTAAGGAGTTTAAGGTTGTTAGTAATCATGGGGTAAGGATTGAGAAATTATTTTAGGGTTTTGTTTGATTTTGTTAATTACCGATTTTAAGAATAAATCATAAAAGGGGTGTTTTGTAATTCTAAAAACTCAAGGGATAATTTTTGTAAGTTATTTGAACCAGGTATGATTCGTATAAAATATTAAATGAGGGGTCCATATGTAAATTTTGTATTTAAAAGGTTATATGGGTAAATATATATATTTATTAATTCGGATTGTAATTTAATTAAGTGGAGGGACTAAAAATATAAATACTGGAAACTTGAAGTCATTTTGAGTAAATAATAATATTAGGAGGGTTCGGTGTAATTTTGGATAATTATGGGGGCTACTATGTAATTGTTATGAATTTATGATTTAATATATAAGTTTTATAACTATAGGGACTAAATGTGTAATTATGTGAAACTAAAGGGGTAAATCGTACCATACATGAAATTAGAAGGTAGATTCTGTAAATAATTAAACATAAGGGTTAATGGTGTAATTAAGGATATTATATGGGTTAAATTGTAAATTATGTAACTTTAAGGTTTATTTGGTAACTTTTATAAATAAAGGGTTTAAATTGTAAAATATGGAACTTAATGGACTAAAGAGGTAATTCTGAATAAAGGGGGGTATTTAAATAAGAAACTTATGATATTTTCATTCTAGACCTTTAATTTGATATATTTACAATTAAAACCCTAAACTATGTGAACTTGTCAGATTTAACCCTAAACTTTTATAGTTTGCTAAAGTCAACCCTAAATCCATAAAGAGACTAAATTAATGACTTAACTAAATCATAATACTTAAATCTTACTAATTATAGAAATCTGCTAATTTTGGAAACTTTCTAAAAATGGAAACCTGCTTTGGAAAATGGGATCATTAGTAATTCTGTCTTTACTCCTCTAGGTGCCAAGAAGGAGAGGTCTTGACTCTTTTCTGTGTTTGCTATTTCTGTTGCTTGCTTGGTTATTAAGGTACAGATATTCTGCCCTTCTTTAGTAAGGTGCCTTCGTCTCATTTCTGATTTCTGATTCACTGCCATGTTCTTTGATTCTGTGAACCTTTCTGGTTTCTTTCATGATATTATGAACCTTTGACATGACCTTTTCTGTTATGAACCTTTCTGATATTAAATATTTCTGATATATGACCTTTCTGACATGGAACCTTTATGGTATGAACCTCTGATATGAACCTTTGATTATGAACTCTGATATTCTGAAATGGAAATTGACTTATGAAACTAAATTAAATACTGGATACATGATACTTGACCTTGACCCACAGTTTGATACTACGAGCCACTCACTAGGCATGAGGGTTTCATGTCCATGTCAGTCGATGCACCGATGGCATGACTCTAGGGCAGGAGAGTGATGACCTGTCCCGTCCCTTTTCTGTATTTTATTTGGTGTGTTGGGAGTTATGGCCACCAGGGGCGTATGGATGCATCCTAGATTTGTTTCTGTATTATGTTCATGTTATGATATGTTATGATATGCATGGTGACTGATGGTGTGTGCGATACACGTCTTTCACAACTCTGGGAGCTGATCACTCCATATTTCTGATTTCTGGGATTAGTGAGAGGAACATCTCTCTGCATGGCGGTATGATTATGATTTCATGTTCATGTTTCTGGGCTCGTAGAGGATTACTGTTTTCCATGCACTTTATAGACTTATGACCTTTACCTTTCATTACTGACACCCTATGACATGATACTGGACTTATCTCTGTACTGGGCTTGGTATGTTTGGGCTTGATGGGATCTTTTGATTACTTCACCATTACTCATGATACTATCCATACTTTCTGATATCTCTGTATAACCTTCATATTTCTTCTCATCTATTATTACATCATGTACGATTCCTTCCATCTTCCCTATTTCATTATTATTGTTTGTTACCGTTATATCTGTTCACTGAGCTCGTGTAGCTCAGCCGCGTTTCTTTTCCTCGCGGCAGGTTTTTAGTTGGAAGTTGGGATTGAGTGGATAGTACATTGGACTTAGAAGAATTTACTAGCAGCTTGGGATTAGCTATTGATGATGGTTAGAAGAACTCATGTTAGACTTAGAAATCATTGTATTGGAATCCTGTAATTTCATATTTCCTTTGTAACCATTGAATTCTATTGTATTATTTATGTCATATGCTTGTATCTGTTCTGATAAGCCACCGTTGTTGTGACACCTTTGCCCTTGTCAGGTTGGGGTGTTACAACAAGTGTGATTAATATGCTCAAATTCCCATGGCTTATCCCAAACCCATGGTATTTGGTCATTCCATTCGTAGTACCAGGTGTTTTTGAAATCATCATAAGTTTTGAATCCTGGTAGATTTCCAGTAAGCACATCAGCATCGATTTGAAGAAGGTAATTGAATTCTTTGAATTGTTTGCACAAGGGTGTCTCATAATTGAACACATCAATGTCTATCCTGAATAATTCTTCAGTGCCTTCCTCGATCGTTGAATTGTCATCTGACGATCCATTGTTGCTTTCTACTTCCTCATCTTGATGTGTCGTGTGCGTATGCTCTAATTTATACCCACGGTATGTCGTTGTGGTTTTAGCAGTATTCAAGTTTTAAATTTATATTTAGCCGACTTATCAATAACACACACACTTTAACGAGCAGTGTACCCGATCAGTATGAATATAATGGTAAGTAGAGTGTCGATCACTAAGAGTGGAACGTATTATCTAGTTATCCTAATCAGTATTTTAATATCTTAAGTTAGCTATACAACTAATCTAACGCAAGGGGTTTCAGCCTGAGAGACTGGCACGGTTTGGTTGTGATTAATTATAACTAAACTAATGAGCACGAATCAGCGAGTAGCACACACGTACACAGATAAATACTTGAGACAATAAGAAGACCTGTCCTGATAGTTAAGTAGCTTGTCACTTGTTTTATTGCTAGTTTTATATGAAGTGTATAGTTCGATGCAACACACCGAGATTAAGTCCTTTCTCGTTGGTTCTAATCTTATCGGCGAGTAAACCCTTAATGATTACTTATGACTATCCTATTTATCTTTCTTCCTACTTTTCTACAGACGATAGAATGCATAGGCGATCTAATAAATAGGTGAGGAGGGGGCATGGCGACCCAAACAATGCTCAGCTAGACACAGAGGTTATCAATGCACTAATAAAAGTCACCAAAGACATCAACATATAAACTTTAATTAATGGGAAAGCAATTTTAAGGGGAGTTGAAGTGCACGAATAAAATCAATGATCACAAGCCCATCAATCCTGACCAATTAAAGTGTACTAATACAATAAAACAAAACTACTTAATGAATTGAATACATGCAGGACCTTCTTACAGCTCTTGTATCTTCGTTCGAGGTGTGTCTTGTGCTGCTACTTCGACTGAATTCGGCTTAGGGTTTCCTGGTCTTCGGTCTTGTTCTAAAACTAGGGCTCTCGAAATTCGTCTGGTCTTGGGGTATTTATAGTTTCTGTCTAAGGGTAAGATGCGGCGCATTGAATAAGTAGATGCGGCGCATTGACTTAACTTCGCGTGGGGTCCAAGATTAATATATTCAGGAATATACGTACACCGCCAGAAGATGCGGCGTAACTCCATTCTTAGATGCGGCGCATGTCCATGCTGTCTTGGATCGTAGCTTGTGAAATCTTGATAGTGATGCGCCGTATATAATGAGTAAGATGCGGCGTATCTGGAGCAGAATGGTCTTGATCTTGTACATTTCAGTAGACTCTTAACTTCTTGCTTGTTTTGCTCCATAATTAGTCCAAAATCGCCAAGTTTCACATAATACTTGTTTTTACCTGAGAATTACAAAAGTAAACATTAACGTATCAATTCTGACAGATAATAAGATAAAACAAGTCAAATAAATAGGATAAATGATGGTAATAAAATGTACTTATTTGAGTTCATCAACTGTGATAAGTTACACATTCAACCCTGAACTTTACTAAATTAGCATAATAAACCCTAAACAATAATGAACCTTTAAATTCACTTAATTATCATTTGTAACCCTAAAACATGACAGTTGCTAATTCGGGAAACGTACTTAATTCAGAAGGTTGCCTAAGTTGGAAGATTACTAAAAATGGAAAGCCGACTAAAATGAGTAATCCGATTTAAAATAAGTTATTAATAAGACAATCATGAATTCGTGTAGATTTGCTGAAGATGGAGTTTGCTTCCGATCTTGTGTTTCTATTATGTTTTCACTTGCGGTCTAAGGTACAGATATTCTACCCTTTTTCAGTAAGGGTGTTTTCTCCTCTCATGACTCATTTATCTTGATTCATTTTAAGATTCCCTAAGCCATTGCTATGCTCCCCTACACTTTGGTTCGTCTGTTTGATTCATTTAGACTTTGATGTTCGATATGACCCTTTTTGCTTTGAGCCTCTATAATGATCCATCTGATATTCGTTCGTTACCTTGTGTTATTAGTATTCGAAACACTTGATACTTCGAAGGTTCATTTGATTTTGGTAACTAGATGTGAAAACCTTTTCAATTATATCATGGAAATGTTTTGAGGAAAACTTATTTTAAAATGATGTTTATGAAATATGAGATACCACTTTTATTTGGAATTTTACTAAACGTTTATGAGACTACTTTTGTGAAAACCGTTATTAAAGATCATTTTTATGAAAATCATTTGATAAAGATTTAATTTAAATGAACCATTTGATTATGAACCTTTGATCCGTTCGTTTTGACTCATCGACTTTGATATTGGAGATGACCCTTTGCCATGAACCTTTGATATTTGGACTTTGACTATGATTCGATGACTTTGACTATGTGAACCTTTGATATGATTTGGATCTTTGATGTGATTTGGACCTTTGACCCTTCAGTTTGATACCCGAGCCAAGTTCGTTTCCTAGCCATGAAGGTAACATGGCCGTGTCATTGATGCACCAATGGCATGACTCCAGTGTGTTCGAGTGATGTTACACACCGTCCCCATATTGTTCGTTGCATGCACATTATATTTATTATGGCCTATATTATTGTTCGGGGGGCGTATGGATGCATCCTAGGTTCGTGTTCGTATTAATGGATTTAACATGATTTGATATTATATTATTGTTCGGTGACTGATGCATGGGTGCAATCCACGTCTTTCACAAGTTCGGGAGTTAGCTACTCCATTTGAAGAATGAGGACACCCCTCATATTATCTGATTATCTGAGAGGTCTCCCCTCTATATGATTATGAAGACATGGTTACTATATTTGATTTGTGTTCGGGCTCGTGGTGGATTACTGACCTACCCTTTTTCTTTCTTACTTGTACTCTTTGACTATACCTTTGTAAACCCAATGCACCAAACTATACATGTTCGTTTTCTTTTGCTTTCGTTTTCGTTTATATATATCTGTTCACTGGGCTTTTTAAGCTCAGCCGCATTTCTTTCCCTGCGGCAGGTTTTTTGTTGGAAGCTGGGTATGAGTGAAGAGACTTTTGGACTTAGAAGACCTTGATAGTTATTCTGAAGTAGAGACTATTAGAAGGATTTGCATTTGCAGACTTAGTATTTAGCTTTTGTTTCCTTTGAAGCCTTGTATATTCAGTATTTCGTTTGTAACCTTTGAAAACCTTGTATTACTGTTGATGTACGCTTTGTTTTGATCTGATATGAAACCATTATTATGACATCTTTACCCTTATCGGGTTGGGGTGTTACACCAGAGGCTCAGGAGAGCCGAAGTCTCTTACTCAGACGAGGATCCGGAGGAGAATCCGAAAGAGGAGCCGATGTCAGACTCTACACCAGAGCAGATGATACCAGCAGGACCGCAATATGGGAAAGCGGTTATGGAAGAAGTTTCGAGTACATTTAAGATTGGCAGAGTTCTAGAGCTGCTCAGATTATGGGAGGTGACATGGATATGCCTCTCGGGTTAGGACTGAGTGCTGCTGGATTACGAGCCAAGGATGAGGCTCCAGATACTTGTGAGATCAATGGGGAGGTATGGAAGGATATTGAGTGTGTTCATAGCACTCTACTTCAGGCGGATAGTCCCACATATGAGCCATCTTCACCTTCATTTGTGCCGCCATCTCCATCTATACTGATTTCCATTCCACTTGCAGTCTCACCAATGGTGGAGGAGGAGGAAGATGATGTCACCAGATTTTTAGTTCAGTTGGGAGCTCAGGGAAACTTGTTAGATGTCCATTCTGACCAGTTAGAGAGATTAGGGAGACGAGACGAGCAAGTTGGCAGGGAACTTGCAGGAGTTCGTCAGAGACTGGGTGATATAGGGAGAGACCAGGGTAGGGCATGGGATACCGAGTGGACTAACTGACATCGTATGCATGAGCTAGAGTCGGTGATGGCTAGGGTCACGAGGGCTGAGCATGAGGACCGTAGGGTAGGTAATCTGGAGACCATTATAGCTCGGATGACACTGGAGCTGGAGCAGCTACGCATAGGGCGTGATGGATTTTAGTCCTAGTAGTTGAGATGTATCACCATTAAACTGAGTAGTCATCAGTTAGTGGTAGTTGTAGTCTTTTAGCTGTAATCAAAAACTTGTGTTATTTTCCTGAACATCTCGAGCTTGTAAATTTTTGTACACACGATTTGATCCTAATATATGACGAGCTTGATTGACTATTCCATTGTGTTATCGTTCTTATAATTAATCTCACCCGTATACTTTACACTTGTGCGAACTCTTCAAATCTTGATTATCTCTATCTTCTTATACAGCAAAATGCCTCCAAAGAAAGTAACTAGAGCCACACGTGCACAAACAACAAACCAAGGTCCCGTTAGGGCTGCTGCAGCGGCTCCGTCCGTAAATCGAGCCATGCTCGATCAACTCGTAGAAGAACGCGTGACATCAGCGCTTTCTGCAGCAAACAACTCCACAACAGATGTTGGCAACTCGAGGCCTACAACCAACAATGCTCGTAGTTGTACATATCAAGACTTCCGGAAAGTAATGACTGGAGGTTTTGGTGGTACTGAAGGAGCAGTTGTGTTGGTACGATGGATAGAAAGATTGGAGACGGTGTTCCGAATTTGTGGATGTTCGGAAGAGGACCTAGTTAAGTTTGCATCGTTCACTTTTCTGGATGCAGCTCTAACTTGGTGGAACAACTACTTGAAATTATCTGGCTATGACGCTGCATATGCGATGTCATGGGAAAGCTTTAAAGAGATGGTTCTCAAGAAATACTGTCCTAGGAATGAGGTGAAGAAGCTGGAGGTAGAATTTTGGAATCTCAAGGTGCAAGGCACCAATATGGCAGTATATAATCAACGTTTTCAGGAACTTGCCTTAGTAAGGCATGAGCAAAAATCCCGAAATACCGAAACCAAACCGGTACCGGTACCGATGGTATTCGGTATCGGTATCGGTATTGAATTTTTAAAGATTTCGGTTTCGGTACCAAACGGTTCGATACCGGTTCGGTACCAGGAATACCGAATATTTACCGGAATTTTAAGGGTTTTTTTTAGTTGGCAATTGGCATGCATAATAGAATATCAAAGAGTCCATCACTTCCCAATGTGTCGATCAGTTAATTAGCGGCAAATACATTACCGATCTTATCCCAAACACAAATACATTACCGATCTCATCATTCTCTAGTATCATCATGGCTTCATCTTCATCACCAAACATTTATACATCTCAAGTAAGTTTCTTTTTTATATGTTATTGTCTTTTATGATATGATCACATATGATATGATCTCAAGTAAGTTTCTTTTTATATGTTTCTTTTTTTCGAAAGATCAGAAAACTTAATAGGATGTTATTGTATTCATGAGTCATGACCATATAATAATTTTTCACATATGATATGATCTCAAGTAAGTTTCTTTTTAATAATTTTTTATAGGATGAAGATACATTTGTTGATGAAACCCAATATGTGGACATAGGAGTGGATGAGGATGAAAAGGAAGTGGAAGTGGAACCACCTCAAGCAACCGGTTCTAAACGAAAACGTGTTGGAAAAGAGAGAGCAGAGTGTTGGAAATCCTTTAAAATAGTGCATGTTAAAGAAGAAAACGGGTTTATACGGATGTGTGGAAAGTGCTTATATTGCGGAACACTTATCAAAGCAGATCCAATAAAAAATGGTACGACCGGACTTAAGAAACATGCTTCTATTTGTGACAAACATCCCGATGTTATTGCTACAGTTTTCTTGTATGCTGCAACATTTCTGTATGCTACTGTTTTCTTGTATGCTGCAACATTTCTGGTAATGCAGTGCAACATAACTGCTTTGTTTAAGTTTCTTTGGTTGAAGTTGGTATGAGTTGCATTATATATACTCAAGTAACTATTTTGTTTCACTAAAGATAAAAAACTAATTGCTATATCTCGAAATTCAAAATGGTAAAAGAAAGTGTTATAATGTTGTTGACATGTGCATATGTAAAGCATTATAACAGTTTTCCCTTATATATTACAGTAAATAAGTAAATAAAATTTGTACTAAAGCAACATGCAAACAAAACGATAATTACATGTACCCTCCCTTTTGTTATTGAATTCGGTATCAATAAGGTATAGAACCGAGAATCTCGGTACCGAAACCGGTACCGGTTTATTGAATTCGGTACGGTATCGGGATTTGATTTTGGGTATTTTCGGTTTTGGTACCAAACGGTTCGGTACCGGTACCATACCGATCTCATCCCTATGCCTTACTGTGTCCTGATATGGTTCAAACTGAGACCCGATTGTTGGAGAGGTATATTGGCGGATTACCTCAATCTATTAAGGGAAACATCACTACATACAAGGCTACAGATCTCCATGAGACCATGGAGGTAGCTAACAAGCTGATGGATCAGGTGATCGAAGATTCGATCGAAACGGGTGAGAACCAGAAAAGGAAATGGGGCGACCATCCCAGAAATAACAACAACCCGAACAAGAGGCAAGAGGTTGCAAAGGTGTATGCGGCCGGACCGACAGAGAAAAAGGTCTACGCCGGAAACTTGCCATTCTACAATCGATGCAAGTTGCATCACAAGGGTCCATGCACGGTTAAATACAATAAATGTCAGAAAGTAGGACATATGACCCGCGATTGTAGAGAAAGACCTCGGGCAACAGCACAAGTTGCACCGGCAAACAACCCAAAGGCCGAGATCACGTGCTTTGGCTGCGGTGAAAAAGGGCATTATCGAAATGAATGCCGGAAACTTAAGAACCAGGGCAACGTTGGCAACAGAGGTCAACAAGGCAATCAGGGAAACCAGAGAAATCCAGGAGCTGGTATGAACTAGGTAGCTGTTGTGCCCCAAGGAAATCGGGGAAATGATGCAGGAGCCCGTGGCAGGGTTTACGCGGTGGGCAAAGTGGAAGCCCAGGAAGACCCGAATGTGGTGACGGGTACGTTTCTTTTAAATAACCGCTATGCATCTATAATATTTGATACGAGAGCAGATAGAAGTTTTGTCTTTACTGCCTTTAGTCCATTTCTTGGTATTACCTCGACCACCTTAGGCAATGTATATAACGTAGAGCTGGCTAATGGAAAAGTAGAAAAAGTAGACACCATTGTAAGAGGTTGCACCTTGAACCTATCGAACCACCCATTCAACATTGACCTAATGCCTGTAGAACTAGGTAGTTTTGATGTCATCATCGGCATGGATTGGTTGTCGAAATATCATGCCACTATCCTTTGCGACGAAAAGATCGTTCGACTACCTTACGGGAACGAGGTTCTAAACGTCAAAGGCGATAGAAGAGACCGACGAAGTACCTCGAGATTAAACGTTATCTCTTACACGAAAGTCCAGAGACATCTTGAGAAAGGGTGTTTTCTCTTTTTAGCTTAGGTTTCCGGAAAGGAAGAAAAGGATCCGGAAGGAAAATGATTGGAAGATATGCCGATCGTAAGAGATTTTCCAGAAGTCTTCCCTGAAGACTTACCCGGACTCCCGCCAAAATGACAGGTCGAGTTTCGGATCGACCTAGTGCCCGGTGCCGCACCCGTGGCACGAGCACCTTACCGATTAGCCCCAACAGAACTGCAGGAGTTATCTGAGCAGTTGTTTGAACTCTCTGAAAAAGGGTTCAGCAGACCAAGTTCCTCGCCCTGGGGAGCTCCAGTTCTGTTCGTCAAGAAGAAAGGTGGATCTTTCCGAATGTGCATCGACTATAGGGAACTCAACAAATTAACTATCAAAAACCGATACCCACTCCCTAGAATCGATGATCTGTTCGATCAACTTCAAGGATCGTTCGTCTATTCGAAAATCGACTTAAGATCTAGTTACCACCAGCTTAGAGTTCGGGAAGAAGATATTCCGAACACGGCATTTAGAACTCGTTATGGCCACTATGAGTTTCAGGTTATGCCATTTGGCTTAACCAACGCACCAACAGTATTCATGGACCTCATGAATCGGGTGTGTAAGCCGTACTTAGACAAGTTCGTGATCGTCTTCATCGACGACATATTGTTGTATTCTAAGAGTGAAAAGGAGCACGAAGAGCATCTTAGGCTAATTTTGGAACTGTTGAAGAAAGAGGAGTTATATGCCAAGTTTTCCAAGTGCGAGTTTTGGATACCAACAGTCCAATTGTTAGGTCACGTGATCGATAGACAAGGCATTCACGTAGATCCTGCGAAGATTGAGTCGATAAAGGATTGGGCGACACCCACAACACCCACTGAAATACGCCAATTCTTAGGACTCGTAGGGTACTACAGAAGATTCATCGAGGGATTCTCGAAAATAGCGAAGCCGTTGACCAAGTTGACCTAGAAAAATGAGAAATTTGACTGGGGAGAGAAAGCGAAAGAAGCTTTTCAACTTCTCAAGGAGAAGTTGTGTAGCGCACCTATCTTAGCCCTACCTGAAGGCAGTGAGGACTTTGTAGTCTACTGTGACGCCTCGCACAAAGGGTTAGGAGCTGTTTTGATGCAGCGAGAAAATGTGATAGCCTACGCCTCACGACAATTGAAAACCCACGAGAAGAATTACACTACCCATGACCTAGAGCTGGGGTCAGTAGTGTTTGCCCTCAGAATCTGGAGACACTATCTTTACGGCACCAAGTGCGTAGTTTATACCGACCACAAAAGTTTGCAACATATCCTTGATCAGAAGGAACTTAATATGAGGCAACGCCGATGGTTAGAATTGCTCAGTGACTATGACTGTGAGATTCGATACCACCCAGGCAAAGCAAACGTGGTAGCGGATGCACTTAGCCGAAAAGAGAGACCGAAACCTCTAAGAGTACGATCGTTAGGTATGAAAATTGTCTCACCACTACCGTCGAGAATTCGAGAAGCCCAGATTGAGGCTCTTAAGGAAGAAAATAGACCTAATGAGAAAATTTATGGAATGCCTGAAAGTGAAAATGGGTTCGTGAAGAAAGCAGATGGAACACTTTGTTACAAGGACGGGAGTTGGATTCCACTTTACGGAGGTATACGAGACCTCATCATGCACGAATCCCATAAGTCAAAATATTCCATCCATCCAGGAGCCGACAAGATGTATCTCGACTTGAAAAAGCTGTATTGGTGGCCCAATATGAAAGCTAACATTGCGACATATGTCAGTAAATGTCTAACATGTTCAAAGGTTAAAGCTGAACATCAGAGGCCGTCAGGTTTACTCGTACAACCTGAAATTCCCGAGTGGAAGTGGGAACGTATAACAATGGACTTCATCACCAAATTGCCAAGAACGTCAAGCGGTTATGACACCATCTGAGTGATCGTTGATCGTCTAACCAAATCCGCCCACTTCCTACCCATTAAGGAAAACAACAGCATGGACAAACTTGCGCGACTATATGTGAAGGAAATAGTTGCTCGACATGGAGTCCCACTTTCCATCATATCTGACAGAGATAGTCGTTTTACGTCAAATTTTTGGAGATCTCTACAAGATGCCTTAGGAATCGACCTTGATATGAGCATAGCATATCATCCACAGATAGATGGTCAAAGTGAAAGGACCATCCAAACGTTAGAAGATATGCTAAGAGCATGTGTGATAGATTTTGGAAACGGCTGGGATAGACACCTACCGTTGGCCAAATTTTCTTACAACAATACTTATCACACCAGCATCAAAGCTGCACCATATGAGCCACTGTATGGCAGAAAGTGCAGATCCCCAATATGCTGGGCTGAAGTCGGAGAAAGTCAGCTCACCGGTCCTGAGTTACAGAGTTAGTACAAGAAACTACAGAAAAGATTGTACAAATCAAGAGCCGGATGCAGGCGGCTCGAGACCGTCAAAAAAGCTATGCTGACAAAAGACGAAAACCACTTGAGTTTCAAGTTGGAGATCATGTCATTGCTGAAAGTATCGCCATGGAAAGGCGTGATCCATTTTGGGAAAACGTGGAAAGTTGAACCCCCGGTATATAGGACCTTTCAAAATTCTCACGAGAATTGGACCAGTAGCTTATCGACTTGAGTTACCACAAGAGCTCAGTTCCGTACACAACGTGTTACATGTGACCAATCTAAAGAAATGTCTTTCCGACGAGACTCATGACATTCCTCTGGAAGAAATTCAAGTTGACGAAAGGTTAAATTTCGTTGAGGAACCTGTTAAAATAATGGATCGAGAGATCAAACGACTAAAGAAAAGCCGTATCCCTATCGTCAAAGTTCGTTGGAACTCCCGAAGAGGTCCATCGGGTAAAAGCATTAAATACACTTGGGAACGGGAGGATGAGATCAAGCGAAGATATCCACATCTTTTCTCAAACTCCCGAAGAGGTCCATCGGGTAAAAGCATTAAATTTAAGTCTTTTCAACCAGTAAAAGCAAATCCATCGGGTAGCATAAATCTAAGTCTTTTCAACCAGTAAAACATGGTTGATTACAACACAATGCTCCCACTGGATTTGACAACATTGTAAGTGTTTACAACCAGTAAAAGCAAATAGTATGCTATTAACTTTTCTACGCCTTTGAGAAGACCCATTCATAACAATTACTTAGGTATTTAAAAAGAGTGTATTCTACTATGTAGATGATGAACTATCCATCAATGCAATTAACTTGAAAATTGGGCATGCAATTTTTCCTTAATATGTCTACCATCCCCACAATGGTATGTAGCATCTTTAAATGGTCAAAGCACAACAACTAGATAAATTATGCTAGTTTGCCTTTTATGATTTTGCGGTAATTAGTCTAGCTTCTAATTTAATAACTCAGAAAATGTGCAATTTTTTTAACTATTAAAGTTTGCTCTGAGTTATTTTTTAGAATTTAGACAATTCTAATTTTCCTATCATTCTCATTCATGAAAAAGAATAGGATTAAGTCTCACTCTTCTCTCATAGAAAGGAGACTAGGTTTATTCTTTTAGTAAAGTTGACTCTAGCCAAAAACCCCTACGGGTGTAGATCAATTTACCAATAAAAGAATGTCCCACATTTACGGTTTAATGTTGCATTAAAACATTTAAAAGAATTTACAAAATTCAATTTTAGTATTTTCGATAATACAATCTTTTCAAGAAAATAAAATACCCAAGGAAATATTCATATAACAATTGAATTTTCTTGAAAACTAGGATCCAAATTTTCATAGTTTCACTACATCAGTTGATCTGCTAGTAATGAAAGTATAAAACATGGTAATCTGTCGAACAATAATCGGCAAATAATTTTTGACTCCTAGATCATTATGGGATTTACATTTGCCAAATATAATTTGCAAAGTAAGCATGTTTCATCCCATCTCATGCCTTAAGTTTATAGGTCTCACCAACAACTTAATTAAGTTGTCTAATTTAGAAACTGCAAATTCTCCATATATGGTCTCACGCATTAACGGAAATTTACCTTGTCATTGTAATCTAATCAAGGTCTCACTTAAGCTAAATTACAACTTCAAGTGTTTCTTATAATTAGATGGCATGAACTTAAATTTTAGGGTACTCATTTTGATGTGTCAATCAAAATATGTACGAAGAAGCATGCGTACATCTTCGTATCATAAGTTTTCAAAACATTTTTATTATCCAATTTTAAGCTAAGATTTAAATCAACAAAGTTTTAATTGAGGTATTGGGTTCACCAATCAAAGAATTACCTACAATTATCGCCCACTATATCCTACTGCTGCATGAGTCAAAAGACCCAAGTTATTCGGATAATTACCACAAAGTGGCACGTGGAATTGAGGTCAATTCACCCTTAAGATGATTTTGTACATTAATAGCTTACTTGGTAGCTTCAATTAGACGCATAAAGGAGCGGAGAGACAAACGTCAGCACTAAATGCCAACTAAAAACGCGTCTCTTTCGGTTTGAAAATTTAATGTCAATCCTCCTTATACTCCTCTTATAGTTTGTCAAAACTGGGTGAGCCGTTCACACTATTGGTACAAAACTCATCACTCAATTAAAAGTTTATGATTTTAAGTCTTAAAAATATGTTATAAACTATAATATTGCTAGTCTCGTCTGGGAGCAAATTACCGTGCGAAGCGAACCACTATCGGCACATAAGACTTTGCAATATGTATAATTTATCACATCAAGTTTCATAGTTATTTAGTCAATTTATTTTCTATTCCAAAAATTACCCTTTTTTGCTTACAATGTGTCATACAATTTAAACAAAAAACAAGTAATTTAATAAAAATAAACAACTAAATAAGTACACATAATCTTAATTAATTTATGTATCAAGTAGCCACATTCAAACTTGTTGATAAAACCTATTAATAATCTTTCTATGTTACAATATGCATATATTTAACTAAGACTATCACCTACAATGGTAGGTGAGCCACATGCATCGACGAATCGATTGCGTTAGTCTTAGCAAACATATACCAAATAACACATAATAGATTCATTAATATAATTAATTGAGGTCTTCCCCAATTTTAGATCTATCATAATTACATGTGTCAATTAACTTAACAATTAATCAAACCCTAATCCATGATAAACATGCATGTTTCATCATGGATTAATACAAGTCACAAGATACGCACTTAATCACATAAACATGTTACAATTTTTAGGGTTTCAAAACTACAAAACTAATTTTTTAATATTAAAGGGCATCGCCCCCCCCCCTAAAAAAAATTAGGGTTTCGATTTTTTTTAAACCCTAAAAAAATCGAGTAACATAGAACCTAATACAAGATTCGTTTTTTATGTGTTTCGGTAATTTAATTACATGTTAAAACGGTTTGTGATGCCACTGTTAAAATTTAATAATCATGACTAGTTCATATATATTAATCAAGTAATCATATTACATATGCGTAAGCGTAGGATCTATTTTAACATATAAAGAATTAACCGAAACATAAAGAGAACGTACCTTTTGATTCTAGCACAACAAGAATCAAACTTCAATCTTCTTCAAATCTTTTTCAAGAATGGATTAACGAGATACCCCTTACCGTTTTGTATCTCAATACAAGATTATTAACTATAATGAGTTAATACCACAATCTTGTACACACGTACCATAACAGAATTAATGAGATTTCTAGATCTTGAAAACACAAAATAACCAAACAATTTTGTTTATAAAAACAAGGTGGATCGACCCTTTTAGGGTTTATATTGATCGACCAAAAGCAAAGAGAAGAAGAAAATGGATTTAGGGTTATAGCAAGTGTACAAGAAGTAAAGTATGAATAACCCATAGCCTTGTATTTATAGAGTGAAAATCTTGGAGAACAAGTTGGCTATGGAATGGGTTTCCCAAGCCTATACACGACCGGCCATGCAATCCCTAGGGATTCCGGAAGCTTCTTGTTCCTCTAATTTCATCTATAGTCCTTCTCTTATTCCCTAACGGTCGTTAGTCAATTCCCGTTAACTACTTAACGTCCGTTAGTCGTTATTTTTGTGTTTTAATAATTAAATTCATAATGATTTATATATTAATTATTATACATTAATTCCTCATACGTAATGTGTGCAATCCCGTGGGCCCGAGTTCGATTCTAGACATACAAACATTAATATTTGTCCATTAAAACTAACAATTGGTCCACGTAACCAAGGAGGTCTTGGTTTTGGTAGTCTCTAGGGTTAAGGTTTTTAACCAGACATTGCTAGTTAAATGGTGGTGGCTCTTCCTCTTAGAAGAAAACGCTTTATGGAGAAAAATAATTGTTTCCATCCATGGTAAACTTATTGACCTTACAATGAATTATTCCTTACCATACAAGTCAGGACCTTGGTATCAAATTATGAAGTTGAAAGATGATACTTCTTCCTATTGGATCACTCTTCCATTGATTTTCAAACGAAAAAAAAAAGAAATGGTCATACAACTTGTTTTTGGACCGACCCGTGGCTTGGAGGACCACAACTTTGCAACACATTCTCAAGGTTATACCGGCTGAAATCTAATTTAGAATGTTTAGTTTATGAGCATGCGCCTATGACTTATTCAAACAGTCTACATATTAGTGCTTCAACTTTGTTTCTTCCTCTGTCTATTATGCATATATCAATTTGCTCGGGCCAGGTTCTTTAAGCCTAGTAAGTCATCTCCACCCCCAGGCCTAATGTTTTCGTGGGCTTAGACTAGACAACCGAGATCAGTTGTTAAAAAACAAGAACTTGATGAGTTAACAAACCTTCTTTCTGGCCTCTGCCTCTCGAATGATATTGACACATGGGAGTGTTCTATTAGCAACGACAGGCTTATCACAGTCAAGAGTATGAGGAATTACATATACAACATCCATTACACATGAAACCCGCAAATCTATAAATGGAACAATGCCCTTCCTATTAAAATCAATATACCCTCTTGGAGGATTTTTCTTGAAAGGCTTCCAACCTGGGTGAACTTAGATCGAATAGGTATTGATCTTCATTCCACCCGTTGTCCCTTATGTGACAATGATATTGAGACGGATGTGCATCTTTGTGAAGTTACTAAAGCGGTTTGGCCCCAAGGTTCTAAATTGGTGGAGTATCCAAAATATCACAGTAACATCACTCTTGGATCATTGCCCACATTGATGTTGTTGTACAATCAACCCTTTGATTAATTTGGAGGTTACGAAATGAGATGACCTTCTCACTTAAATGTCCCACAAAATATCATATCGTTAACGTCATCAAGCTTGCATCTTTTAACTGGATCTCTTGTAGGGCTAGCTAGAAAGGCTAGCTTAAATTGGAGTGTTTGGTTCGATAACTCACGTACTGCTCTATGCAACTAATCGTTGTATATTTGTGCTCCTATCGTCTTGCTAGTTTGCAACTTTCTTTTAACCTATATATACATCACTTCTATTCAAAAAAAATAAAAAAATAAAAAAATGTAACGATCCAAGTAACTTTGTAAGGTTGAATTAACGTGGTAGACAGTTTCTAGCTTTACTTTGGTACAAAAGTTGTTTCCACACAAATCTTTTCATAAAAAAAAATAATAATAAAAAACAAAAAATATAAGAAAATATCTATCTTCACTAGAAATCTTTTACGTATTCGTTACGGTATAAAAATAGGGCAAATTCTAAAAAAACGCATCGAACTTGACACTTTTTATCATTGTATGGTGTTGTTGACGCATGTGTCCGAACGGCCTGTCTTGACCGGCCGTCCGGACGACACATAGCCGTCCGGACCTACCGGAGGACACACGACTCTTCCGGCCAGTATCACTGTAAGTAGTAGGACAGGTGTCATTTACCTTTTGACAGATGGCAGCTGCAGACACCACCGCCGCCGCCCCAGGATTTACGGGATTATGTCGGGGACATGTTCCCTGAAAATCCGGCGCCGCCAGTCCAGGTATCGAGGCTGAGTACTATAAATACTCAGCTCATTTACTGCTCTCAACTAACATATAACCTGCATTTACTTCTCAATATAGTTGATAGCCCTTTCGGAATACCAAATACTTACTCTCACACCGGAGGTGGGTCCTGGGATAACACCCGGGGCGAGCCTAACGTGTGCTGTTGTGTGCAGATACCCGGAGGACCTCCAATAGCCGAAGGGATCAGCACCCAAGCCTCCCGGAAGAACCCTAGCTGAGTTCAACCGGAAGGCCCTCTTTATTTGTCTGAAGTGGTTGCAAGAAATTACTTCAACAAATTGGCGCCATCCGTGGGACCTTCCGCTCGATCTACCTGAGGTTCGGGATGACAGGTCCTACACCAACGTTTGGAACGTTCGAGACGACGGGTACTACACCCCTCTTCACCCCTGTCCGGAACGCGGGGGGAGCCGGAGGATCCGGAGGAGACCAAGATCCTCCAGATGCCCAAACCCTAATCACGGGTCATCTTTCGGCCTTGAAAGAGCTGTTCAAACAACCAGGCAATCGCAACCTGGTGAGCCCCGGAATGCTGAGGCTCGACGACGGGTATGAAAATTCGGAGGAAGAAGATGTTGGAGGGTCACCCTACGGAAAGGGAAAAAAGGCGGATGATTTGAGCAAACCATTCAAGGAAATGATCAAGTGCCCGTTCACGAAAAGAATCATAGAGTTCTCATCTCCCAAGCACAAGATACCGACGAACCTGAAACCGTACCAAGGAACCACCGATCCAGATGACCACATCAATCGTTTCACCGGAGCAGGAAATCATGAAGAGTGGCCCATGCCCGTATGGTGTCGAATGTTCCAACAAACCCTGGACGGGAAAGCCAGGGGATGGTTTGATAAGCTCCCGACGGGAAGCATTGATAGTTGGGACGAGCTTCAGAAGAGGTTTCTGAACAGGTTTAGTATGTTAAGAATAAGCACCAAGGACCTAACAGAGATCAATAAAATTCATCGGAAGGCGAACGAAAGCCTTCCGGACTTTAAGGAAAGATGGATTTGCGAGGCCAACAACTTCCCGGACGCCCCAGAAATTATGCAAATCGGATCATTTCTGAATGGCCACCACTGCCCGGAGTTAGCCAAGAAATTCTCAGATAAGATTCCTAAAACCGTCGACGAGATGTTGGAAAGGATCGATGATTTTGTTCGGTCCGAGGAGGCCTTCCGGACAACAGAATTTCCGAAAGGAGAGAGAATGGAGTCTCGGCCTAACCCGTACCACAACAAGGGCGACTACCAATCAAAACCCCCTGTTGGAGATTACCGCCGGAACAGCCCTAAGGTCGGATTTAAAGGACGAAGGAACGATTACTATGCACCTTATGTCGCTCCAAGGTACGGTAACGCTGGGAGGACCGACCCTCGCCGAACTGATGTCCGCCGAAATGATACGAGGCCGATAGACTTGGACACCCTTACCAAGACACCGAAGGAAATATTGGCAACAGAGCACCAGCTGAGGTTACCGCAGCCTCCTCCAACAAAGGGAAAACCACAGAAGGATTGTGAAGACAGGTATTGCGACTATCATGGGGAGAAAGGACATTTCACTGACGACTGCTGGCAACTCAGGGAGGAGTTAAGAACTGCGTTGAGTACTGGGAAGCTGGACCATTTGGTGAAAGACCTCAGGAAAGGAAGGAGAACTAACCAAGGAGGTAACAACCAAGGGAATAAAGGGAAAATAATCAACATGATCCGAGGCTTTAGGGCCTCTCGGAAAACGGAAGAAACAGAGATAGAAGAATGGATGAACGTTCCGATAAGCTTTCCGGCCATTTTTCCGGAGAAGATGTCAGACGAACCGCTGGTAATTGAAGTTGAAGCTGGGGGGAGGAAAATACGTGAGGTCTACGTCGACCCTGGTGCCTCGATGGAAATAATGTACGGGCACCAATTCGAGTGTCTGGATCCGGTGGTCAGGGCACGATTGAAGGAGGTTAGCACAATCTTGATGGGATTCACGGGAAAACCCATTAGACCACGAGGGGTGATAGACCTGGAAGTCTGTTTCGGGAATCAGGATTTATCCCGAAAAGTCAGCTTGGAATTTGCCGTAATCGATTCGCCTTCCCCCTACAATGCCATACTGGGACGCATCGGTTTAAAAAAGTTGCGGGCCGTACCTTCAACTGTCCATTCGATGGTCAAATTTCCCACACCGGGCGGCATAGCAACATTGGTCACTCGGACAAAAGTACGAAGACATCACGGTGCAGGGGAGGAGCCTGTTGCAAGGGTAAGAGAAATCGGGGAAAGAGCTCATTCGCCGGAGGGAAAGCGAGGGGACATACCGCATGAGCAAAGGAAGGAACCCATCGTCGGAAAAAAGGACGGGAGGTGGGCGAACCAGTGTTATGATCGAGAAGGCCCCGACAGACCCACCAAGGTACGAGTGACGGCTCAGGTAATCGTCAATACGAAATAACCACTGGAATACCTTTGTTATTTTATTCTATCCTATGATTATGTGCAAACTAACGGAAGGAACGCAAATACTTTCGTAACTTAAGACAGGTAATATCGCATGTCGGGGAAGCAAAGCCTATGGGAACACCATCCACCAGAAGCACGAGCCCCTCGAAAGGCTGGAAGCTTACCGGATGAGAACACACAAGTCGAGTAGGGAGGGGCAGAGAAGCGCCGCGAGCATGACGGGCGACTGATAATAAAAAAATGTTCATATAAATAGGGTTCACTGTACCTTTTGTAACGCCCGAAAGGGCTTGATGTTAACTATTCTAATGAAATACAGTTCCCCACCGTTGAAGGGGGGCAGTTTTCCCACAATACCTCCTTGAAATGCTTGTGATTTCTCAAAAAGACCCGATATTGACTATTTTTAATATTAAATGCAGTTATCCCACCGTGGGAGGGAATTGTCCCACCGTTGGAAGGAGTTACCCCGCCGCTGGAGGGAGGCAGTATTTCTGAGGAACATCTCAAGAATACTTATGACATTCTGGACATAATTAGAAAGTGGCCCCCCCGAGAGGTTCACGCCCTCCGGGGAGTGTGTGGTCAATGTCCAAAGATGGTTGATACCCGGAAAGGGGTTGCCATAATCCTGGCGGAAAGGCTGAACCACCTGTAATATCTCGAACATAATTAGAGAGTGGTCCCTCCGAGAGGTTCGTGCCCTCCGGAGATTAGTGATCAATGTTCATTGTTTTCTGGACATAATTAGAAAGTGGCCCCCCCGAGAGGTTCACGCCCTTCGGGGAGTGTGTGGTCAATGTCCAAAGATGGTTGATACCCGGAAAGGGGTTGCCATAATCCTGGCGGAAAGGCTGAACCACCTGTAATATCTCGAACATAATTAGAGAGTGGTCCCTCCGAGAGGTTCGTGCCCTCCGGAGATTAGTGATCAATGTTCATTGTTTTCTGGACATAATTAGAAAGTGGCCCCTCCGTGAGGTTCACGCCCTCCGGAGATTTTGTGGTCAATGTTCAAAGATGGTTGATACCCGGAAAGGGGTTGCCATGATCCCTGCGGAAAAGCTAAATCATTTGTCATACTTTGAACATAAGTGAAAAGTGATCCCTCCGGGAGGCTGGCCCCCTCCGGAGATTTTTGTGGTCAATGTTCAAAGAGGTACCATACAACCATTCAAAAATGCATAGACTTGTACTTCCGAAGCTATGCAAATAGTAAAGGTAATAACAAACAAGTGCTACACGTTCGTAATCATAAGGGTGTTGCTCCAATGTAAATATGTACTTCCGAAACTATGCGAGTAGCAAAGGTAATAACAGACAAGTGATACGATTCATAACCCAGGCAAATGCCGAACGACAACAATTGTTCGGCATATGTCGGGGGTCGAAAGTAGATGAAGGAAAAAATAAAGGGATGACCCGCAAAAAGTCTAAAGTCGGACGAGCAAACCAAAGCAGCGCCACATTTAAAGACCCAAGTTGTCCCATTCCGTTCCACATGCAGTACCATACATAACATAAAAAATGATGAAGAAAAAAAAGGAGGGAAGTAGGATAAGGCAACCATTGATAATCGCAAGTTCACAAAATCCGATAGGTCCGTTCAAACGCCCGAAAGAACACCTCGTCATGTTAACCGAAATATAAAATCCTACTCCCAAGGTAACAATGAGACCAATAAACCAAAAAGAGAAAATCACTCCAGAAACAAGCAAAAATAATAGCACGAAACATGAAACATGGCACATACGGAATACAGAACAGTCATAGATATATACAAACGAATAAGCCATACGAATTATTTGTCATAAATTATTACAGTCATCCGGATATAAAAAAAATAATATTGTTCTTGGCTCGAAGGCCTTACAACACCAAGTTGAACCAAATCGTTTAAATGTTCAGGGAGCCGACTCATCCTTTCCAACAGTTGAACCCTCGACATTAGCAACCCCGGCTTCGGGGGCCCCGGAAGATGATCCCTCGGCGGCACCGGCAGATAGACTCTTGGGAGAAGAAGCTGGTTCAGGATCGGGGAAGATTTGCAGGATTTCATCAAGAGACTTAAGGTAGGAGCTACTGATCTTCTTGATGTACGGATACTCTGCGGTAAACAACCCATCATACAACGGGTCGAGCTTCCTCGCGGCGTCCGCATCCAGGTCTTCCGTCTTGGCCAAAATGGCGGCCACCTCCTCTGGCTTGCGGCCCACAATCACGCCCTCCATGAAGCCGGATTGCGAGGACAAGCTGAAAGGTCCCGCCAAATGCTCCTTGTATTCATAGCTGCCCAATAGACGACGAACGACCTCCGGGATAACCTCCTTAAAAACCCTGAACCTATCCCCTTCCGTACGACCCACCCGGGCAATAAGATCCTTCTTTTGCTCCCGAAGGGCCAAATTGTCCTTCACCTCCTCACTCAGGTTAACTTTAGCTTTTTCCAAATCAGCTTCCAAGGCGCTGATTCGTTCCGCCGCGGCCAACCTTTCGTCCTCCACCAACTTCTCCAGTTCCTTCACCTGTCCCATCAGCTCCGACTCTCTCACCATACAAGTAGAATGCTCAACCTTCAGCTGTTTAAGCTCACCCCCGTTCTTTCCGAGGTTTCCACAGTGTTGGTGAACACGATACAGCTCATTATGATCATGAAGAAGGCCCTCGAACCGAAGCAACAAGTTCGACTGGGCAGCGGCCCCCATACCCAAAAGTTTCCAGGCCCTTTGAGCAGCCTCGGCATCCCCCAAACCTTCCAAAAATGACTCTTCTTTCGGAGTCGGTAGGTTCAGCATCAAGTCCCGACAGACCTCCCAGCTGTCCAATCGATCATCCTTGCGCACTTTCCACATCGGCACATGCAAAGATGCCGAGTCATCTTCATCAGTTACTTTATCCTTTCCGCGATCAGGAGCAGCAGCGGAAGAACCCCCTGCAATTTTTATAAGAGAGAATAATAAAGTTAAGTAACAACTACTACCGGAGCAAATACAAGGGACAGGGATTAACACTTCCTAATAAAAAAAAAGAACTTGCCAGCACCGGTGGTCTCCGACGCGAGGCTCCCGCCGATACCTCCTTGGATATCCGGCTGTTTTCTTCCGGCCGAAGCATTGGGCCCCTCCGGCTGTTTTCTTCCGGCCGAAGCATTGGGCCCCTCCGGCTGTTTTCTTGCGGCCGAAGCACTGACGCTTTCTTTCGGACCCGCCATACCGGTTTCCTCATTTGGTTTACTTCGTTTAACCTCTCGGAACATACCACCTCCTGACGAATCAGGATGAAGACGGAGTCTAGTCCCCTGTGGTTGAGACTGAGATGTGGGCCGGACAACATTCTGGTCCTGTTTTCTCTTCCTGGCCTCCAAAACCTTTGGGTCAGGCACTTCGAACCTTGTCGTTTCGACCGTCTCCTCCGGGAGGACGGATTGGGAAGCAGCGGGAGCGGCCACGTGCGTTTCGTGGGACTGATCCTCTCGGTGCTGACCCTTCTGGACCACAGGCACATCCTTTCTAACCTTGGGCTTCCTTAAGTATTGAGACATTGTGATAGCTGTAAAAAACAAATACATCAAACGGTTAAAACTTTGCGCAGGCATGACGTTCGAAGCACAACTAAAATATTAAACGGAAGCAGAAGTAAAGGCCGTAAGATTGTAACTCATTCCTCAATATCCCGTAAGGCCACCCGCTAATCCCGTAAGATTGTAACGTTAAAATCCCCTTTCGGATATGAATCCGACAGGTCCGAATGATGATGTCCCCAAGGCATAGCAAATGGAATGGCACGACTATCTCTTAAGGAGAAGTCACATTTCCAACCCTTCAAATCAGTTAAAGGTCTCCCAAAGGCAAACCTAACGGAACCAGTGGGGAGTCAGGGACTTTGTAATATTTCGTAACATTCAACAGGAATGTGGAGAAGGACACAGTGAAACCACCCTCAATAAAATACTCCAAGTACAAACCAATGGCATCATTCGGCAATTAATCCGTCGTCATACCCTCCGGGGGGAGACGCGGGTATAGGTTTGGAAGTATTCTCTAGTCCATGTAGTCCTACGCACAACCCCTTCGTCTAACCGAAAGGCGAAATTCTCTACGACAAACTTGGGGAGAAACCCCTTGACCCCTGGGGAATCCTCGCAAGTAGAAACGGACGGAACCGACATGGTCTAACCGAGGGAAAGAGGGATACGGCCAAACAACAGTAAAAACAAGATATGGGCGAACCGGAGCGTACCTTCACAGACGAAGGACCAGTATGGAAATCGCACGGATAAAGTCACTCGAGCAGACTGCCAATGATCGTTCGGAAAATAATACCGGAAGGCGTCTCAGTTGAAAATGTGGAATTACGGTAGTAAAAAACACACACCAGCAACGCTATTTATAGGAAGAATGCAGAATGCGGAATGTCACATTTAGCAAGGTGCTGACGTGGCAACACCTCAGCACGCGTGTTGGGCACGCGCATGCGTGTCAGCACTCATTAATTAAGATCTATATCAAATAACCATAAAATAATAAAGAACTTTAAATAATATGAAAAAGGGGTGCGTTCGAAGAAACGCCAGGACAACTTCCGGTAAAACCAGTACATACATGCTCCAGCCTAACGGCATATCCTTCGGGAAGGGTCAAATATGAACCCACCATTTGTTTGAAATATCATACTATCGGCACACCCTGATCCATCGGGTAAGAGCAACAATTAATCCCCAAAAGGAATAGCAGCGGTCTTTGGCAAATCGGAACCCTCGGGCAATAGGGTCAAGCGGACGCGTCTAAAGGGCAATTATTAATCTGAACTATAAGAAGTACATGTGGTAAACCAGGAAAGGATCGGGAAAGATACAATGATAGCTTCTGCACATCAAAGCCATGTCATGTCAAAGACAACTCTTTAAAGTATTCAACCATCGACCGAACCGGAAGGCAAATACAGCATTAATCCGAATGATCTAGGCCAAAAGGCCATAAGGTACCCTTCGAAGTATTACGTCAATATTTTGCTAACAATACAATACCGGTATTACATGTGTGTATCAAAAAGCACTTGCCAAAAGGTATAAAGGTATTCTTCAAGTATTACACCATCAATCTTCAACCGATAATGCAATACTGGGGGGGACATGTTGACGCATGTGTCCGAACGGCCTGTCTTGACCGGCCGTCCGGACGACACATAGCCGTCCGGACCTACCGGAGGACACACGACTCTTCCGGCCAGTATCACTGTAAGTAGTAGGACAGGTGGCATTTACCTTTTGACAGATGGCAGCTGCAGACACCACCGCCGCCGCCCTAGGATTTACGGGATTATGTCGGGGACATGTTCCCTGAAAATCCGGCGCCGCCAGTCCAGGTATCGAGGCTGAGTACTATAAATACTCAGCTCATTTACTGCTCTCAACTAACATATAACCTGCATTTACTTCTCAATATAGTTGATAGCCCTTTCGGAATATCAAATACTTACTCTCACACCGGAGGTGGGTCCTGGGATAACACCCGGGGCGAGCCTAACGTGTGCTGTTGTGTGCAGATACCCGGAGGACCTCCAATAGCCGAAGGGATCAGCACCCAAGCCTCCCGGAAGAACCCTAGCTGAGTTCAACCGGAAGGCCCTCTTTATTTGTCGGAAGCTTCTTGTTCCTCTAATTTCATCTATAGTCATTCTCTTATTCCCTATTGGTCGTTAGTCAATTTCTGTTAACTACTTAACGTCCGTTAGTCGTTATTTTTGTGTTTTAATAATTAAATTCATAATGATTTATATATTAATTATTATACATTAATTCCTCATACGTAATGTGTGCAATCCCGTGGTCCCGAGTTCGATTCTAGACATACACACATTAATATTTGTCCATTAAAACTAACAATTGGTCCACGTAACCAAGGAGGTCTTGGTTTTGGTAGTCTCTAGGGTTAAGGTTTTTTAACCAGACATTGCTAGTTAAATGGTGGTGGCTCTTCCTCTTAGAAGAAAACTTTATGGAGAAAAATAATTGTTTCCATCCATGGTAAACTCATTGACCTTACAATGAATTATTCCTTACCATACAAGTCAGGACCTTGGTATCAAATTATGAAGTTGAAAGATGATACTTCTTCCTATTGGATCACTCTTCCATTGATTTTCAAACGAAAAAAAAGAAAAGAAATGGTCATACAACTTGTTTTTGGACCGACCCGTGGCTTGGAGGACCACAACTTTGCAACACATTCTCAAGGTTATACCGGCTGAAATCTAATTTAGAATGTTTAGTTTATGAGCATGCGCCTATGACTTATTCAAACAGTCTACAAATTAGTGCTTCAACTTTGTTTCTTCCTCTGTCTATTATGCATATATCAATTTGCTCGGGCCAGGTTCTTTAAGCCTAGTAAGTCATCTCCACCCCCAGGCCTAATGTTTTCGTGGGCTTAGACTAGACAACCGAGATCAGTTGTTAAAAAACAAGAACTTGATGAGTTAACAAACCTTCTTTCTGGCCACTGCCTCTCGAATGATATTGACACATGGGAGTGTTCTATTAGCAATGACAGGCTTTTCACAGTCAAGAGTATGAGGAATTACATATCCAACATCCATTACACATGAAACCCGCAAATCTATAAATGGAACAACGCCCTTCCTATTAAAATCAATATACCCTCTTGGAGGATTTTTCTTGAAAGGCTTCCAACCTGGGTGAACTTAGATCGAATAGGTATTGATCTTCATTCCACCCGTTGTCCCTTATGTGACAATGATATTGAGACGGATGTGCATCTTTGTGAAGTTACTAAAGCGGTTTGGCCCCAAGGTTCTAAATTGGTGGAGTATCCAAAATATCACAGTAACATCACTCTTGGATCATTGCCCACATTGATGTTGTTGTACAATCAACCCTTTGATTAATTTGGAGGTTTCGAAATGAGATGACCTTCTCACTTAAACGTCCCACAAAATATCATATCGTTAACGTCATCAAGCTTGCATCTTTTAACTGGATCTCTTGTAGGGCTAGCTAGAAAGGCTAGCTTAAATTGGAGTGTTTGGTTCGATAACTCACGTACTGCTCTATGCAACTAATCGTTGTATATTTGTGCTCCTATCGTCTTGCTAGTTTGCAACTTTCTTTTAACCTATATATACATCACTTCTATTATAAAAAAATAAAAAAATGTAACGATCCAAGTAACTTTGTAAGGTTAATTAACGTGGTAGACAGTTTCTAGCTTTTCTTTGGTACAAAAGTTGTTTCCACGCGAATCTTTTCATAAAAAAAAAATAATAATAAAAAACAAAAAATATAAGAAAATATCTATCTTCACTAGAAATCTTTTACGTATTCGTTACGGTATAAAAATAGGGCAAATTCTCAAAAAATGCATCGAACTTGACATTTTTTATCATTATATGGTGCCAAATTTTTTTCGTCTCATTGTATCCATAAAATTTTGATTTCGTGTCATTGTGGGTACTATGTCCACCTTGTCATATGCCAGTGTGTCTATTGTGACACCTAAGCTGCCAGCGTGTCAGGGCCAACTATTTTTTTTCATTGTATGCATCGAACTTGACATTTTTTGTTATTGTATGTATCCACGTAAGCTAAACGTCGCATCATTAGTCTATAATAACGGCCGTTAGTAAATAACTTACAATTCCGTTTTCGTCCATTTTCATACGTTTTCGTCCGATTTTTTACGTTGTCGTCTGTTTTACACGTTTTTATCCGTTTTCGTCCGTTTTTATACGTTTTTGTATGTTTTCGTCTGTTTTTACACATTTTCGCTTGTTTTTATATATTTTCGCCCATTTTCATCCATTTTTATACGTTTTTATATGTTTTCGTCCGTTTTTACACGTTTTTCGTCCGTTTTTATACGTTTTCGTTCCTTTTTATACGTTTTCGTCGGTTTTCACATGTTTTCGTCCGTTTTCTTATGTTTTTGTCCGTTTTCTTACGCGTTATACGTTTTCGTCCATTTACATGTTTTCGTCAGTTTTTACACATTTTTACACGTTTTCGTCCGTTTTCTTACATTTTCGTCGGTTTTTACATGTTTTCATCCATTTTTTTTCATTTTATCCGTTTCTTACATTATCATCCATTTTTACACGTTTTTGTCCGTTTTTATACGTTTTCGTCCGTTTTTACACGTTTTCGTCCGTTTTTACACGTTTTCGTCAGTAAATAACTTACAATTCCGTTTTCCTACGTTTTCGTCCGTTTTCATACGTTTCGTCTGGTTTTTTACGTTGTCGTCTGTTTTTACACGTTTTCGTCCGTTTTCTTACGTTTTCATCCGTTTTTATACGTTTTCTTACGTTTTCGTATGTTTTTTTTCGTTTCGTCCATTTTTTTACGTTTTCATCAGTTTTTACACGTTTTTGTCTACTTTTATACGTTTTCACCCATTTTTGTCCATTTTTATACGTTTTCGTCCGTATAAAAACGCAAAAAATGGACAAAAATGGCCGAAAACGTATAAATACGATCGAAAACGGATGAAAACGTATAAAAATGGACAAAAACGTGTAAAAACGGATGAAAACGTAAGAAAACGGACGAAATAAAAAAAAACGGATGAAAACGTGTAAAAACCGACAAAAACGTATAACGTGGAAAAACCGACAAAAAGTGTAAAAAACCGACGAAAACGTGTAAAAACGGACGAAAACGTGTAAAAACGGACGAAAACATATAAAAACGGACGAAAATGGGCGAAAACGTATAAAAACGATCGAAAACGTGTAAAAACATACAAAAACGGACAAAAACGTATAAAAACGGACGAAAACGGACAAAAAGTATAAAAACGGACGAAAACGTGTAAAATAGACGACAACGTAAAAACCGGACGAAAACGTATGAGAATGGACGAAAACGTAGGAAAACAGAATTGTAAGTTATTTACTAACGGCCGTTAGTATAAAGGACTAATGATGCGACGTTTAGCTGACGTGGATACATTCAATAACAAAAAATGTCAAGTTCGATGCATACAATGAAAAAAATTAGTTGGTCTTGACACGCTGGCAGCTTAGGTGTCACAATGGACACGCTGGCATATGACAAGGTGGACATAGTACCACAATGACACGAAATCAAAAGTTTATGGATACAATGAGACGAAAAAAAGTTGGCACTATACAATGATAAAAAGTGTCAAGTTCGATGCATTTTTTTAGCATTTGCCCATAAAAATAAGTTAAGTACGTATTATGTCAATTAATGCTAAGGAAATAACGATAACATATGGTAGGATTCCACATGATAATTACTTGCATCATTCACGACGTATTTGGTTTTCTCCCTTTTATTCATTCAAATTCGCATAAGAAACCAATATGTCACAAACACCCATTCTAATTGGTTGCTTATTACAAATATGTGAAAAAACCACAATTGAAGCTCTCATGATTGAAGCCATAGAACTGGATCAAGCTTAATGGGGCAAACTGAGTTCGGTGAATCAACGATGGCGGTTAAATCTTCATCGTCATCGAAAAGATAAGCCTTGAGAAAGGCAACAACAATGCCTCCGCAAGCTTTTCTCATGTCCGTCTTTGATCCTTTTCCAGTTTTGCATACAAACATACCGGCTAACTGAACCAACCAATCATTTACCATGTCCATGTGACCAAAATCCCTAGCTACAAAATAACAAGAAGGAGGTTTACATTCGTTAAAGAAAAATGGGTGGTTGCACCCCCAAGGTGCTGCGGGTGGGAAGCACCCGCAACAACCATCATCACCTAAGCCCGTCCCAATTAAGGCTATAGGCATTTCAATGTTGAAATTTTGTGGTATGTAGTTTAGGATTTTGGGTTCGAGCCTGTTGGAGTTATCTCGACCTGCAACAGGATCTAACCCTATTAAAGCCTTGAATTTGAGGCTTGTTTGGGCGTGACCTAATGCAAATGCAAATGCTGCTTTTCCACCTTTGCTATGGCCAGCTAGAGCTACGTTACCAAGGTCTGGTGATACATCATGTGGTAGTACTAGTTGAAGGTTTTGACCATCGTCTTTGTGTATCCAGTTAGCTGTTTCGGCCGCATCCTCCACATCACCAACTGCGGAGCATATACATAGGCCAGTTACGAACCCAAACTAGAATAAACAAGAACAAATAGAAAAGTTAGTGTCTAGCATATCATGCGCTAATTAATTTGGATCTACCCAAAGGTCTAATGTTTTAGGCTACTTTAACATTAGTAACATGATAAGCATAAGTTCATCTTATTACGAATTTTATAGCTTAAACTCAAAGTAACTAAGCATATGCAGAGAGACAAAAATACCAAAGTTTGACCCGGAGCAACGATAATGCATCCATGGGAGGCGATAAACTCGAAGAGGTCACTATAAGAAGTATTAGGTATCGAAAAGCCATGGAGAAAGAGTATAACAGGATAAGTCCCTTTATCCGTAGGGTAAACGGTGTACAAAGGCGGATTTGGTGTAGAACCAGAAGATTTCTGTACCCTTACTGACTTCACCGTGTAGCTTCCATTGTCGAAACAAGTCGTTGATGTAGGTGCCATCAACGATTCAGTATACAACACCATATTTAGTACAATTTTTGAAGTACAAATTGGTTCAAATGTATGAAAAAAATGGAAGATATATATATACAAATATATAAGGTCTTAGAACAAATGAACGAGGATAAGAAATGTTGTATTTTTTGTTTTTTTTCCCATCCCTTGTTTCACGTTAACGTGATTTTTGTCTGAGTGCATGCAATTCAGTAGAGCTACCGATGACATCAATCATGTGAATTATTTGAGCAAAAATGTAGTACCATAATCAAAATGCATGGACCATTTAGAAGAATGGCCGGACACGTGAATATTTTATAAAATGCTTTGCGTGTCCTTTTATGGTATAATTTAAAAAATATATAACTACATCTATATAGAACCGAATAATTTTTTTTTTGTTTTAGGGTGAAGGATGTGGTTGAGAGGTGGTTTCTCTCGCTACATCAACTCCACGTTATAAAAAACATTTTTTTTTACTTTAATTTTTTTCAACTATTACAATACCTTCTTTTTTTTCCTTTAATTTTTCTTATTTTCTACTATCATTTAAAAATACTAAACACAAACACGCAACTAACAACAACTAATAAATTAAACTCTCGCTCTTAGAATATCAATTTCTCTCTCTTCATTCTAATTTCGAGACTCACTACAAGGAAAGAGAGAACTGGCTACGAATTTTAGCGAGGACAAGCATGTCCTCGCCAATAACCCCGTTACACGACAAAATTTTCACCAAAAAAAGTTGACCGTGGCTAGCTGTATACACACTTTTACTGTTCATGCTCTTTGGCGAGGATATGTCCTTGCCAAAGACTTTCCTCATAGTTTGACCGTGCCACGTTGGCTAGTTATGTCCTCACAACACTTACAAAAAAAATTAAAAATAAAAAATAAAAATTACCCACTCTCCGTATCACTGTGCACACCGCGGCTACCACCACCATTAACACCATCACCGTCATAGCCGACGACCACCACTAACACCACCACGTCACAACAAGAAGTTCCAGTAAGTCATTTGTTCGTTTAATCCTTTCATTATATATCTAATTAAAGTTTTATAATTTTTACACTCGACATATATTTTATAAGGTAGTACACTTTTGTTTTGTAGATACGCATATTTTTTGGTAGATCTATATATTGTTTTATAGATCTAACGAGGTATGTTTTATTTCAAAATTGCCCGCGCGATGCTGCGGTGCGTCTGTTTTATTGCTATGTTTTTATTTAGTTAAATGTTAGAAATTTTATTATGTGAGGGTGTTAATTATTTTATTTATCCCAAAAAAATAAATAAATAAATGAATAAATAAAATAATAATAATAATAATACATATACTTGGAAAGCGTAAAAGGGCGGTAAGCCAAATTTAAGAGTGCATTACTTGCAAAGTGTTAATCCTGTTAGTCCTTGCCCAAACTCTTTAAGAGAAATGAAAATAAATAAAGTTGGGGGACCATTTTGTAAATTTCGGGTATAATAACCCTAACCCTAAACTAATTATTGATTTAATTTCTTCTTCCTCTTCACTAACTCTCTCTTCCTCCTCCTTTGAGCCGCCGCCACCTGCAACCCCCAAACACCACCACACCGCCGCCCTCACCATCTCACCTCCACCATAAAAATAACCTCCATCATCTCCTCTCTCTTTTGGTGTACATCACGCGACACCCAAGTCATCCCATCTCATCGTTATTATGCTACGGTCCACCATAACTCACCACCATCATCACCACACTCTAGAAACACGTAGATCGAGAGAAGGTAAGGTAAGGCAGGCGTTCTTAATACATTTTAGCCTTTCATCAGAAATCTCTTTATACTGTTAACACTTTAGCCTTTTTTTGTAAAGTATTCGAAGTTTGTCAGCTCCTGTTTCTTCTGTGTCTGGTAGGTTCTCTTGTTGTTTTTCTTTCAAAAGTTCATCACCTTCGGAATGTTGAGGCTGAATGATAGGGTTGTTAGGTGTTTGTATGGTTTGTGTTGTTGTGACTGTTGGTACGTAGGTGGTCGGAGGAAATAGTTTTGGTTGTAATTCAGCACCTGCATTATCAAAGTTAGTATGTGTAAGTATTAGTATGAATGTGACTCATATTGGTTAATGGTTGTCATATTCACGTTTACTGACCTGAAACTTGTCCTTCAATTTGTTTCACCATCTCCTGATGTAATGTAACATCCAATGTAATCTGCAATTTTTTATTTATGTAGAGTTATATGTAGCAATTTAATTATAGTGAATAAAAGTATTAGAATTTGTTATCAGAATTTCTTATTGATTACCTGTAACTACTGGATATTCTTTCTTGCTATTTTGCGTGTGGGTCGTATAGCTTTGTAGGTAATCGATTGTAGGATGTAAAATCAAAGTAGTGATTAGGGAATGATTCTGCTGGTATCGAATCCAGTTTTGTGAGTGTGCTAAAGGAGAGCGATGTTTTGTTTTGAAGAGTTTGTTGCCAATTATCTGTTGGAATACAATGGAAACCTGATATACGAAACGCTGTCGCAGGTATAAGAATAGAATAGGTCTGAAATGATTAATGTCTTTGGCAAGCATGTCTGCCTGTATGGCATCGCCCTGTTTGCATTAAGAAGATTAGTTAGGCATTAAGCATAATGAATTTTGCATATTGTTATTTGTTTGACTTACATGTCTGTCCAATAAGATTGCACGGTAGGCTTTTTCTGTTGTATTTGGAGGGTTTCGAGTCACCCATGCACGGTATACTTTAACCTCGATCAATTTGTCTCTGTCTCCAGGTTTCAGTTCCCGAATAGAGCTTAATTCTACAGGGTTTAACGCCATTCTGTGATAACAACATTGGAAAGAATTATCAGGAAGCATACACGTGAAGCAAAAAGAAAAAGGTAATTAAATGAGTTCATACCTTTTTTGTATTATATTTTATTGAACAGAATGCAAAAAATGAAAGGGAAAAAGAAAATAAAAATAAAGAATAAATGAACGGAAATTTTAAGCTATGCAAATGGCAGTATGCTTAGTGTATCCCAACAATGATGTAAACTCGTATATGTTGATTGAGGTTCCCCAAACTGGCTGGTAAGATGTGGTGATTTGAAGTGTTGCTTATGTTTTGGTCACAATGTTTTGGTTGACCAAATCTAGCCATGGTTAGTGACCAAAACATTGTGTATTTTTGTGTGTGCAACATGGTCATTTGCAACATATACACCACTGTTTCTTTCATTTTCTTTTACAAATCCATCTAACAGTGAAAACTTTTCATTTGTATATTTATTTTTTTCACCTTCCATTATATTATATTATAACTAATATGTTTATTTTATCTTTTTTGTTTGGTTAGCAGGTAGGATATGCATCAAGTAATAAAATGTATAGAGGTAGAAGTGGTAGATTGCATAAAGACTAACAAACTATGGAGCTAGTGACAATGATGATTGATCCGTCTGAAAACGTATATATATAAATATAAACAGTCTCAGAACGAATACTCGTGTGTAGTGTGAAACTAGGCAAGTGATCACCCGGATCGTTTCCCAACGAGGTGCGAATGGGCAAACTGTGAAAAGTGTGGATTAGAGTGACTGATGATTACGAGATTTGATATTGCTTGTTGTTTAATCTAAAACGCGAATCGGGAACTAAATAAAACGCGATTATAACTAACATATATGTAAAATTAACCCTACAAGTGTTCTTATATTTTTTATAACTTAAAAATGACAAAAGAAAATTATGTAAAAAAAAGATTTATATTTTTCTGATTTTTATATTTTTTATTATGATTTAATTACTAATTAAACTAGATAAATAGATTAAAAATAGTAAAACTATTCTAAAAATTACGAAACTTTTTTATAAAATACTAGAAGTGATAACTAAGCTATAAAAAATAAAAAAGGTGAAACAGCTTTTTCTAATAAGCTACAAATAAGCTGGAAGGTAAATAAGCTAATAATACTAAACTGTTATTAGATATTTAATTATTAAAAGGTGTACAGGTTTAATAAAAAGGACCAACTGGCACACTGGGTGGGGTGTTGGTTATGTGAACTAGAGGTCACTGGTTCGAATCCCTATAGGACCTTTTTGCTAAACTTTATTTTTTGGACTTTTTTTTTTACACATTAACTTTTTAACTAATATTAAGCAATTTTTACAAAGGAACTTATTTTAGTACTCACGAAATAAGCTAAAAATAAGCTCAAAACTCAACAGTTGGCTTATATAAGTTTTATAGAACTAGGAATTTCAAATTAAGCTAAAGGCTATGAAATAAGTTAAGGGCTGAAGAGAAAGGTTACTAGGGACAGAAGTACTTATAAGTAAGCTGTTAGAATCAAGAAAAGCTAAAAGGAAAAGCTGTAAAGCTCTTAATAAGCCAATGGCTTATCTGATTTGGCTGTGACACAGGGCAAAAATGCCCTATTTGCAGCCTAGATTTAAGGGCTTAAAAGCTTTCTAAAAATGAAACAAAAAATTCTAGATGTACACAAGCTGGCCAACTCTAAGCGTGCCAAATTTTAGGTTCTAACTCCTTAAGACGAAGAAATGAAAAATCGATGAAAATTGGCTGAAAATGGTAAAATACGCAAATTATGCAGTTTTGCATACTGATGTGGCCATGTGGGCTGAATTTTGCATTTTATGAACCAAGGCTATAAGGGACTTTGTGAATACTAAATATAGACCTAAGGGACACCAAAGATGTCAAAAAGAAGGGCCAAATAAGCTTGAAGCTTGTATAAGCTTGTTTGAGCTCACTAGGGTCTGAAATGATCACAGTGGGTGAAAAACTTGCTTTCCTATCTATGCAGCTTATTGGGACTTGGTAATAGCTTATTAGGACCAAAATAAGCCAGCTTAAAGTTGACCAAATGGTCAATGCACAGTAACAACTGTGTTTGGCTTGTTTTTCTGCTTGAACCAAACAGCCCTTAAGGGTGCTGTCTTGAGTTTTTCTAACTGAACATGGTGGATTTAAGTACTGATATGAACTTTAATGGTACTAGTGAGTATGTTAAGCTAATGAGAATGACTTGTGACTGAAAATAGAGTGTTCTAATTAAGCTAGCTTGTTTAAGATTATTTTTGGCTTTTATAGGTTTTTAAGTGAAAATGAAGAACATGCTATATTATAACTAAGAAACTGATGAAAAGTGACTAGAAACTACTGATAAGCTATTAATTATAAAGATAAGCTACTAATAAGCTACTTAACAGTGAATTGAAAATGAAGAAAAAACTTTAGAAAAAGCTTACAATCGAATTGGAATGTGAAACAAAGAACTAGGACCAGAACCAATTCTAGCTTGTTAACACAAGCTAGAAAACTACAATAAGCCTTCCACAATAGCTTTTAATACCCAGAGTAGCTTTTAAGAGCTTATGTTGACTTTTTTGTTGACTTTCTTCATATCTTGAAATTAGAACTAGTATCCACTATTTAAGCTTACAAGAAGCTATTGTCAGCTTATATAAGCTTAAAACAAGGTTATATGGGACCTTTTGATTGTTACTTAATAATATTAAAACTTATTCGAATTCACAGATAACTTGAAACTTAAATTGCTAATGAAAATGAGTTCAATTCTAACAAGACAAGAACATTTAAACTTAAAGTAACTTATATTGATAACTTGAAGTGAAAATTACAATAATTGAAAGACTGATAATGAAAAACGATTAAGCTAAATTAACTACTGCCTTGAAAGGCTTACAAACATGTTCTATATATACTACACTATGGTGGGATATTCTTGTAATCTTCCTCTGATTCATTTCCAAACCTTGGATGCCTTTGATTTGATCTGAGCCTTTGATTTCACTTTTTGGCGCCAAAACTAAAGTGAGTGGGAAAACACCTCTTTGACTGGAAACTTGTTGGGGGAGGAAGCATTTAATGCTTGGGTAGTGTAGTAGGGATAAGGGAAGTGGGTGTCAGGGATAAGGGCGGTGGATGGTGGGTTGAGGTGCTTGGGCGGGTAACTAGGAAGAAGGAGAAGAGTTTGACTCTAGTCAAACATCTGGTTATGCTAAATAGAGAGAAATGGGCCGGGTTTATTATTTATGGGATTAGGCTGGGGTTTTTGTTGTGGGTTGGGTTAGGATAAAAAGGGTTATAATTTTTGGGATTGGGCTGGGGTTTTTGTTGTGGGTTGGGTTAGGATAAAAAGGGTTATAATTTTTAGGTTGGGGTTTTTAGGTCAGCTGGGTTTAGTTATTATAGGATTAGAAATTGGATTTGGTTTAAACCTTAGGGACCTATTGTGTAAATACTGAAAATCCAGGGACCATTCGTGCCAAAATCCAAAACTATTTCCAAGGGTACAAATTGTCATTCCTTGATTCCTGGGGACTGTTGTTGACTTTTCTTCAAAATAATTTATCCAGGGACCATTTCTGACAATCTTTGAAACTTCAGGGACTAGACTTGCCATTTATGCAAACTTTGTTTGTTTTCAATTGTTTTTAATCATTTTGTATCTGAATCACATAAAAACACATATTTATAGTATTATGTGACATTTCAAAGTGTTTTTGGCTGTTTATGTGGGTTTAAACCGGGTAAAATATATGTGTATTTAGACACATATCAATGATGCATAGGTACATGGAAGCAGAAGATAACAAAGGTTTTAGAAAACATACCTTTACAAAGATTTGTTTCTTCCTGATATCTTGTTTCTGTTTTTTTCTGTAATTTTTTTGTCTTCCTTCTTTTTTTTTTTTTTGGTTTTCCTTCAAAAGGTCCGGTTGTTTTGGTTTTCCTTCAAAAGGTCCGGTTGTATTTTTGCAACTGCAAAAGGCAATTATCTGTAAATAAAATGATAACTAAAAAACTTTTTATCAGTTTATACGACAATTGTATTACCTTTTGCTCTTCTGGTATGTAACATATTATTTTCTTCATTTATCATTGACCCTCTCTTGTGTATATTAATATCGGTACTAATTTGGCGCAGGTTGTTATCTGACTGTATCGTGTGACTATCAGAAACGGCCACAAAAATAGGCTTATGAAGGTTTGTATCGAAAGGCCTGCTACTCATATCTGAAATTCCATTTTTGTAATTTCCAAATGCCTGTGCAGCTGTCATATTCTCCATTTGCATTTCATTCCTTGCATCTGTAGAAGTTGTTGATGTGTCAGTCAAACTGTAATTATAATTCTGTTTAATCAGTTGACATAACAGGCAGGTTACCCTTAATTTCAGAAGCATGCATACCACTACTCTGCTGATCTCCCATTAATCTTCCATTGCTATTCCTATTAGGCCCACCAATTTGTTTAATCTTGTTTCGTAACTGTAGGGTGTCAGCATTATAAGTGTCTATAGAATTGAATGTGCTTGTATTTGTAGAAGCTGCAGAACAGCAAATCAATTAGTTTACAAACAATCAATTGACAATTTATAAGGATAAATGCTACAATTACTATTTTCACCTGTGGCATAATCCCAAGGATGATGTAAACTTGTATATGTTGAATGAGGTTCCCCAAAGTGGCGGCTAAATTGCGTTCTTTCCGACATATGTTGTTTTTTGTTTTCAGTGTCATATTTGTGCGACATCGAATCAGTTTGTAGGTACAGTTTGTTTTGAGGATTCTGTTTATGGTGAAAGTTTGGATAATTTGATAGAGACAGGTTGAACAAATATCCCCTTGACACATCATCACTTTGCCTTGTAGTTGGGCCAGAAGTTTCCCTTTTAGTTGGGCCACTGTTTTTGAAACTTGTAACATCCTTTGTGTGTCCAACAGACTCATTTGCAGGAATGCTTGTTTGATTTTCTCTTGTAAATCCATCAACCATTGAAAAACATTCATTTGTAAAAAAAAAAATTTCATGATCCATTATGTTACAACTAATGTGTTAATGTTATTTTTTTTGTTTATTTAGCAGGTGCAATATGCATGAAATATTTAAGTGTACACAGGTACAAATGGCATAGTGTATAAAGAAGATGAAAACATACAGCTAATGAGAATCATGATACATGCATACATCAAATCAGAATAGAAGAAAGGTTTTAAAAAACATACCTTCGGAAATATTTGCTCCTCAGATGTATCTCTTCCTGATTTTTTTTTTTTTTTTTTTTTTTTTTTTTTTTTTTTTTTTTTTTTGTGTGTGTGGTTTTTTCTTTGCTTCAAGAGGTTGATTTGTTTTAGGTGTAAAATGTGGTTGGTTCCAGCAGTGTCTATCTTTTAAATCGTTCCAGAAACTTACAAAGAGTTATGTGTATGTTGAAGGTCAAGTAGACCCATGCTTAAGTACAATGGTTGGTAACACATGGCAACTCAACATGAAATTTTACAATGGTTAGGTCTGTTACATGTTATAATATTATTATGCTTACTAACTGCTATGGAGAATAGAGTATTAGTGGAGATACAATGTGCACAGTAAAGTTCAAAATGTTTCACATCCAATCACATTAGTGCAGCAAAGCAACCGACCACTGTTCCAGTGTTACTTTGGGTTTGTCAACCAATAGGGGTGCGAATTAAAGTGTGATAAAGGATTTAAGAAAACTAATTAGTGTCACATCATAAATCTCTATTAGTATATATATTGTTTTATAGATCTAATAAGGTATGTTTTATTTTATATGTATGTTTTATTTTATTTTATATTTTGTTGCTAGTATTTGATTTATTGTTGCTGAGAAATGTATGTTTTATTTTATATTTCATAACAAGTTTAACAATTTTTTTTTTTTTTAGATTTGCTGCTGTAGCCGTCGATGTCGACGGAATTGACAGTTGCCGCCACCGGAACCTGCTTTTGTGTTATAATGTTTATTGAGTATTATCATTGTATATTTGTTTGTAAGATTATGTATAATTTGTTATAAAGTTTGTTAATTTTGTTACAAAATTTTGTTATATACTAGTTTATGTGAATTTTTGTATGTTGTGGTTATAAAAATTTATTAAAATTTTTGTTATATAAAGTTTTTGACCTGATGGTGTTAATGGTTTAATTAAATATAAATGTAATTAATTAATTAATTAATTAATTAATCGTTTATACAAAAGGCTTTAGCGACAACATAAGTCGTCGCAAAAGGGGTATGCCACCTGGATTTTTTCAGCCTTGACCAAGAAAAAGTGGGGCCCACTCCGTCCTCGCAAATCAATAGAAAATGACCTCGCCAAAGACCTTAGCGACGAGGTATTGGCAAGGACAAGGTAGCGAGGATATAACGTCGTAAATCTGTGTTTGGCGAGGATAAGTCCTCGCTAAACTGCTGGAAAAGTCCTCCCAAAAGACGTCTAAAGTCGTTGTGACTCAAGTCTCGTATGTAAAGAAAATTGTGTTTTGCCGAATGGTGAGTATATCTATGTTACTAGTGAAAAGCATCGTTGTTAGTACAAATCTTAGGCGTGCCTCCAGACCTAGGTTAGACTAGCTCTTGGCGGGTATAGATCATGCACTAAATACTTCGTTGAGCTGCTAAGAAAAGTAACACCGTTAGTCTTACCGCGGTTGGCCTCTGGTGTGAGAGTAAGTATATTATTTGAGAGATAAGGAGTATGTGCGGACTAGGTGAAAGTAGTTGCAGTTAGTTGTATGCAATAAATGAGATTGGGGTATTTATACTACCAATATACTTACTGTAGCTGCCTCGGGAATACGCTTACTGACTTACGCCTTACCGAGTAGGTAAGCGTCAGAGCAAAGTCAAATTGTACCTTACCTTAGTTGGTAAGTGTCAGATCAAGTGGGAGACACAATCCCACAAGATCTGGCTTTCGGTGGCTTGACCGCGGCTGAACGATGTTCCGTCCCGGTCTGGAGAGACCGGGGTATGTTCTTGTTCTGGCTTGGCAAGACAAGTCTGTAGTGTGTATTGACTCTGCCGCGGTTCAAGTTATAGGCATTCCCGGCCCAGTATGCTGGGTCCGGGGATACTATACACGATCAAGTCCCCCAGTCTAGTATACTTGTTTTGTTGAAGAGCAAGTGTTCTAGACTTTTTATTTTTTGCGTTCCGCGGCTTTGAGAAGCCGCGCCTTGCTGAAGGCTTTTGTAACCTCCGTGGTTGATATTAGTACGTGTCCCATGTTGCTGACTAGACATTCCACTTTACGCGGGGTTGGTGGTGACAGGCTGTCATGGGTAATCGTGAAACGTTTTTCACCCACGCATTTACTGACTGATTTGACGTCTTTGGCGGCTGTCCATTCATTTTCTGCGACCATCTTGACGGTTCATCTGGATAGATCTGTAACCGTTCAATAAGTATCCGAGGATATGGTCATTTTGTGGTCGTCCGATTGAAGTGATGGCACGTGCGTTTGTGGCTATAAATACCAAGATTTACACCACTGTTAAACTTTTTTCACACGCAGTTAATAATTCTCCTTCTCTCTAGAAAAGAACATCTTCCGCCTTTGCTAGTTTTGCTATCTTTTATTCCCGGACTTAGGTCTTTAGGTTAGGCTTCTTTCAAATCCGTTCTTTTTTATTATTTAGAATGGCACCTGATCATATAAGCACTGTGACCTCTAAGTTATCTCAGGCGGATGTAGATAGTTTTTGTGAGAAATATAAAATTCCGGGCCATCTTCAGCCTCAAGCGCCCGGACCCTTAGATACCATTAGGGATGCCCCGGAGGGGAAAATGGGTGTATATACTAGGTTTTTTGAGTTGGGTAATTTTAGGATTCCCCTTTCGCTGTTTTTGCTTCGTGTTCTAGAGTACTTCCAGATTAACCTTTCACAGTTGTTGGTTTTAGCGGCATGTAGGATTAGTCATTTTGAGATTCTTTGCCGTGTACACGGTGGTAGCCCTAGTGTTAAGTTGTTTAGGAAATTCTATTATGCCGGCATTAACAATGGTTGGATGACACTAGAGAAGAGGAAAGGTCCAAAATCTTTAGTTGTCCCCGTCTGTTATACTGCCGCCTTAGATTCAGTCAAGAATTTGAAGGACCGTTTCTTTTTTGTAAAGAAGACCATTTTTCCCTTGTCCATTCCATGGTATGAGAAGGCGTCCATAGACCGCGACCCTCCCCCTTCTGACGAGGGTTTGGATTTAGAGTTGCTGCGGCTCCTTGATACCAACAGGGCTCCTTTTAAGAAATATCCGGAGATTTTTTTGAATGAGATAGGACTGAGCCAGACTTGGGACGACGATAGTTGCCGCTCGACCTTTTTATGGCCGGATGATACGGGTGGGTTATTAGATTTGTTTTGTTGCTATCTTCTGTTTGTGTTTATCCGTGTCTGACTTGGTTTCATTGTTCTTTGCAGAAATGGATTTGTTTTCGTATATTTCCCAACCGGACGTGTTTAAGGTTAAGACCGGGGAACGCACATTGGAGAAGGCTGAGCAAACGTTGAGGGCGGAGACGGTTGGCCGTGTTGTTGAGCCGCTGATGCGTGGTTTTGCGACCTTACAACAGTTTTTACCTCTCGAGGGATCTCAAGAGGCTTGCAATCCCCACCAGGCAGTGTACCTGACCGATGTAGTATAGTGTAGTGGCAAGTACCGGGGGATTGATCGTTCTCTAGGGGAATAGTGTTGTTAGGATTGAAAAACTACTCTAATAGGTCTAAGGGTGAGGGAAGATTCTTTTTGTATTTTTATATTTTTTTATAACAGCAAGTAAAATCTCGGGTTTGAAGGAGTGGGCGGAATTAGTTGCTAGTCAACTAACCCAAATAACTACAATTGCAAATGAAATAAAATAACTGAAATGAAAAGGTTGTGGAACTTATATGGAGAGAAATGTGTTTACTTAGATTTCCTTACTCCCTAACTATCTTTTATCGGTTGATTAGTGTGTATTAATTGCGTGGATGACGGGTGTATTCCTTAATACCAATCGTGGGGTGGCGTACGTACTTCCCCAACTCTATAAGCTCCTACTTCACTCCTATGTCGAGCCGGCTAAGAAGCTCCTAACATGGGATCACTAGAATTCGCTCATGCATTAAATACAACCATAAAAACCTTAGTACGCATTGGTTCATGTTTCTTAAGATGTTCAAGCAAGTTACCGTATAGGAGGTTAGCCAGTTTTCTTAAGCCTAACATCGATAAACAATCATCCAATACAATTAATAACACACCAACAACCAATAATCAATAGTTAGGTTTCATTAGATCTAAGCAAACAGAAGATAAATCTAGCCTAGCATGTTAATTAAAAGACAAGAACAAGATATAATCAAACAACACATAGACATATTGAATGATTAATTGATTACTTATCTTCAATTAAACATGGGAGATCCAAGGGTATAAAACCCTTAAAAATGGCAGAAAATTCATCTTAGGGTTTCTCCTCACAAAGTTGCACACTAATGACTAAAAATTGCAAAACTATATATAGAATTTAGGGGCTGACGGCGTCACGTTGTAGGAGGTGACACCGTCACCTCGCCGCGGCTAGGGTTCCCGGATGGTCTTCCTGACGCCGTCCCTCTTTAATCCTCCAAAATCCACTCTGGCGCGTCAAGGGTTGACGCCGTCACAATTGTGCTTGACGCCGTCTCTCTTTAACTAAAACCGTGACGGCCTTGATCACCTTAAAGGGTGACGCCGTCAGACTTCCTTTGTAAAACTTTCTGGCGCTTCATGTGTATTTGTCATATCCACCTCTTTTGCCAAGCCGTGACGCCGTCAAGAGCAATCCTTGACGCCGTCACGTGTACTTTTCCTGCAGCTTTGGAGACTTTGTCGTTTTCTTCACTTTTATGCTCCAAAAACGTCCAAAATGCTTCCTTTTCCAGATTTCTTCTCCAAAGTACCTAAAATGACAAAAGGAACGATTTAGGGCAATATTTGATCAAATAAATACGATTTAGGGCTTAAATGACCCTCTAAAAGCGGTACACTTTTTGCTTCATCAAATACCCTTACACTTGAGATTTGCTTGTCCTCAAGCAAATGCGCTTTTATTCTAATCAAAATACAAGTTAGGGGTCATTTAACGCTAATATAAAAGTAATTACAACAAATAGTCGTTCCACTTTAATCATAATAAGCACGGAGATTACAGACTAGCACCTCACAAGTAGTGTTTAGATACTCACATCTCTCAGGTGTCATAAAAGTATATCTCATAATTGAAAATGAATAATATCTCTCACTACCTGTCATAGCAAATAGATTACCATAGGCTTGGGAAATGATCAAAAACCTCCTCCACTAGGCGTAAGCACCTAAGATAAACTATCAAAGAGGGCTTTTAAACGGGTTATAACGTTAGGCGTAGGGATATGATAAACACGGTTTTGTTGGATAAAGGATATTTTACTGGTGGCGAGTTAAAGATCTTGATTAATTACATGTACAATATGGCGTTGCTAAGCCAAGACTAGACTCGACTTAATCTAAAAACAAAATAACAAAAACATAAAATAAACATAAAATGAAACGGGATGGTAGTCCGTATATTTTTTTTTCTACTTTTCTTTTTCTCATTTTTTTTGTATTTTTCTTGATTTTTTCGATTTTTTTTTTTTTTTTTTTTTTTTTTGTGCGCATACACTCTTGCCCTACCATCCAAAATAATACATCGTAGGGGCGTTGCATTCCCCTTACACATGAACTTTTACATAACTTTACAATTAACTATTATAATGACTCGAATTAAGATAATCGAAACACTTGGAGTACTTTTAAAATATTTAGCACATATGGGGGTAATAATGTTGTTCTTCCCCATTACTCCATTACACTAGTACTTTACCCATGAGTCCCAATCGTCCCAAAACAATATGTACAAGGATATGACTCGACTTAGCAACCATGAAATCAATTAGATAATTAACTAAGGGTTTAAACAAATGTTGTAACAATAATGCACTAAAGATGAGTGCATACAAGGTAGGCTAAGGCGATTTGGGTGTACATTTAAGTGGGGTGTAACAAATTCTTCCTTTAAGTAAAATGCTTAAAGTTAGAAACGAAAAGATAGGCTCTGAGGGGTGTACTAGGGGTATCGTGTACTAAAAATGAGTACAACGCAAAGGGTGTGGGAGAATTACTTGACCAATGTAGCCAATGTAATTATAACAAAAACACAGGTGTAAAACAATGGGTTAATCCTAATGCCTCTTATCATGTAGTAAATCTAACTACACGAATGTAGTCTCACTTGTGGCCTCGGAATGGTCGTAACGCAAGTTCTAGAATCTAAGTGCTACCGGTACACACATCATAGCATAAATGCTTTTCCTACCAATTCTAGGGGCGAACCTCACATATTTGGGGGTGGAAAATTTTTTAGTGGTACGGTTTTTGTGCTAGTCATATAACTCCTATCCATGAGACGCTCATTAAGACCAAAGTTTCACTCCTAAATGTTGTAAAAAATTTTAAATTTGGCACTAAAATTGCCTTAACAGGTATTTCTCTCAGTTTTATTACACATCTACCATTAAACAAACGAAAAATCAAGCGTAATTGCATTCTCTAAGGTATCGTACTTTACCCCCCTTACACTTAAGATGAACATTGTCCCCAATGTTCAAATAACAAGATGTAAAAGTAAATAAGGTAAAAGAATGAAATCAAATACTCCCCTGATTCGTTTGGTGGATAAAGAGGTAACATGGTTAGATCTTCTTCCAAGAGAAAGTAGAAGCTTCAAGACTAAAGCATCGCCAAAAGCTTGATTCCACATACATCTCCTTGTCCAAAATAACCTGTTAAACCTGAGAAAACAAACACGAAAACCTGCATAACATCGGCGGGATAAATCTATATAAGGATATAATGCTTGTGGAATGATTATTTTGCAGATTCCTGGAGTTTATAAGTTAGAGATTTAATAAAAACTTTTTATGATTCTGGTAGAAAAACAAAACTTTCAAAAATTTCAGAAAATTAAAACCTGACGTCGTCAGGTTGTAAGGCCTAACGCCGTCAGAAATGATCTGACAGAATTCTCATGTTAAGTTTCCGGAAAATTTCTGGAAAAACCTATACCTTACTTCCTGAAAATCTTGCAAAACATCATTATGACTCGATACAAGCATTTGACTCAAACAATTACTAATATGTATGTTAATTTAATATTGTTATGATTCATGTTCATTTGTTCTAATAAACCGATTTGGATTTCCCTTACACTTAACTTTTGCAAAATACCTTTATATGTAGTTAAGACGAAGTTAAAAACAAGATAAAGCATTTTCACAATTTTGTTTCGAACATGAATCAATAATAATAAAAATTAAACATACATACGGAAGCAAATAAAACTAAACAAACAAATAAATAAACACACAAAGCAAATAAAGCTTGGGTTGCCTCCCAAGAAGCGCTTGTTTTTGTTCGAGTCACGAGCCTGACTCTACCCTTATTTAACGGATAAAGGAGAGGTTTTTTCTACACTTAGGATTAAGTGCGGGTGATAGTAGCGATACACACCATCTTGGTGGAAGTATGCCGCGTGAGGAAAGAGTGGTGGGTGAATTATATACTCAAAGGGGTGTGCTCCTTTCATCATAACCTTACCTAGTTCACTTTGGTCAATGGGTGAATTAAAGTTTTCTCCTAAATAGGGATCATCTTCTATCAACTTCGAGAGACTCCTAGTTGGGAATCCATCTTGACCTAATAAACCCGGTTTAAACCCATAATGTTTCTTGTGATCAATCATGAATGGGTGATGTAAGTATGTAAGGTCATGGTTCACTCCTATATTAGCTTCCACTCCACATGGCCTAGAGTCTACTACCTTAATCTTAACATTACCCGGACTACATGGTTTGATGGGTGGATCGGGACCTTTTTTAATTCCTAAATTCACATCTAAAGATGGAAGATTAGGTAACGGTTTTGGTTGAGGCTCCGGTTCATCAAAAATAGGAAATCCCCTAGAACTAAGAGTAAGGTTGTGATCACTATAAGCATTCAAACCTATATCCTCTAGTTGTGTTTGGTTCAAAGGTTCTACCTCCATCGGGATTCCTAAAGTCTCTTCTACTTCTTCCGGGTAAGTCACGGGCGGTGTGTGTGCCTCAAATGATGGTAGGACTTGTGAGGTACTTAGCGGGCTTATGTTACTAACCTCATCATTCCTTGTGTCAAGATCACCTATATCCTCATCATGGGTTTTGGTAGAATCTAACCCAAACACATTCCTAAGTATCTCAAATCCTTCTCTAGCCATTTGAAATTCTAAGTCCGATTCATAGTAATATTCAACTTGATTACTATGTTCCAATTGCCTAAAGGATTCCTCATGCGTGTCATATGTTTTGGTGAAATCTATCCCACTCATGCAACTAGGTAGTTCAACACTAACCATCTCACAATCTTGGTCCAATTCAAGGTCCATGTTCTTAAAAACTAGGTCTTCTTGCTCATGGTACCTATAGTCGGATAAATCCTCCTTATTTGTTTCCTCAAGTTGTGATGTATATAAACCCATCAATTCATTCAACTTATGGTTCACGGTTAGGAAGCTTTCCTCAAATTTTTTCCAAAGGGTTTCACTAAAAGGAGTTGATCCTAACAATGATTGTTTAATAGAAGCCGCACATGCACATAATTCATCAAACCTATCAAACTTTACACCCATCTCCTCTTGTATATATCTAAGATCACTTAAAAATTCATTGGAAAAACAGGAAGCAAATCTATCCGTGTAAAGTAATTGTTCCTCTATTGTTAATGATCTAAATGGAATTTCATCCGCCATGGTGACAAATGAAAATGGTTTTACAAACAAAGGGCACAAAGAAAAAGATAGACTAAAGAAATCCTAGAAAAATAAAATAAAAATCCCACTAGAAAGGAATCTAGTGAGTAGACCTAATAAAATAAAAATCTCAACCTAAACAATAACTATTCCCCGGCAACGGCGCCAAAAACTTGATGCGTGGTTTTGCGACCTTACAACAGGTTTTACCTCTCGAGGGATCTCAAGAGGCTTGCAATCCCCACCAGGCAGTGTACCTGACCGATGTAGTATAGTGTAGTGGCAAGTACCGGGGGATTGATCGTTCTCTAGGGGAATAGTGTCGTTAGGATTGAAAAACTACTCTAATAGGTCTAAGGGTGAGGGAAGATTCTTTTTTTATTTTTATATTTTTTTATAAAAGCAAGTAAAATCTCGGGTTTGAAGGAGTAGGCGGAATTAGTTGCTAGTCAACTAACCCAAATAACTACAATTGCAAATGAAATAAAATAACTGAAAATGAAAAGGTTGTGGAACTTATATGGAGAGAAATGTGTTTACTTAGATTTCCTTACTCCCTAACTATCTTTTACCGGTTGATTAGTGTGTATTAATTGTGTGGATGACAGGTGTATTCCTTAATACCAATCGTGGGGTGGCGTACGTACTTCCCCAACTCTATAAGCTCCTACTTCACTCCTATGTCGAGCCGGCTAAGAAGCTCCTAACATGGGATCACTAGAATTCGCTCATGCATTAAATACAACCATAAAAACCTTAGTACGCATTGGTTCATGTTTCTTAAGACGTTCAAGCAAGTTACCGTATAGGAGGTTAGCCAGTTTTCTTAAGCCTAACATCGATAAACAATCATCCAATACAATTAATAACACACCAACAACCAATAATCAATAGTTAGGTTTCATTAGATCTAAGCAAACAGAAGATAAATCTAGCCTAGCATGTTAATTAAAAGACAAGAACAAGATATAATCAAACAACACATAGACATATTGAATGATTAATTGATTACTTATCTTCAATTAAACATGGGAGATCCAAGGGTATAAAACCCTTAAAAATGGCAGAAAATTCGTCTTAGGGTTTCTCCTCACAAAGTTGCACACTAATGACTAAAAATTGCAAAACTATATATAGAATTTAGGGGCTGACGGCGTCACGTTGTAGGAGGTGACGCCGTCACCTCTCCGCGGCTAGGGTTCCCGGATGGTCTTCCTGACGCCGTCCCTCTTTAATCCTCCAAAATCCACTCTAGCGCGTCAAGGGTTGACGTTGTCACAATTGTGCTTGACGCCGTCTCTTTTTAACTTAAACCGTGACGGCCTTGATCACCTTAAAGGGTGACGCCGTCAGACTTCCTTTGTAAAACTTTCTGGCGCGTCATGTGTATTTGTCATATCCACCTCTTTTGCCAAGCCGTGACGCCGTCAAGAGCAATCCTTGACGCCGTCACGTGTACTTTTCCAGCAGCTTTGGAGACTTTGTCGTTTTCTTCACTTTTATGCTCCAAAAACGTCCAAAATGCTTCCTTTTCCAGATTTCTTCTCCAAAGTACCTAAAATGACAAAAGGAACGATTTAGGGCAATATTTGATCAAATAAATACGATTTAGGGCTTAAATGACCCCCTAAAAGCGGTACACTTTTTGCTTCATCAGCCGCGCGAGGATGTGTTGAATGTGGTAGAGCACACTGTTGTAGATGAAATAGAAGCGGCCAAGGCTGAGAAGAAAACCGGGAAGAAAAGGGTGGTGTTTGATGCACCTGAGAAGTCTAAGAAGCGGAAGAAACTTGTTTGCAAGGATGCCGCGGCAGGATCAGGTGTGAGTTATTTATTTCCTATTTTTTTTTTTTTTTTTTTTTTTTTTTTTTTTTTTGCCGCGTATGTTGTTTGTACTGACATACGTCTTGTTTTTGTTTTTTAGGTGATCCTCCCGCGGAAGATCCTCCTATGTTTGAGCTTCGTGATGAGTTGGGGTCTGATTTGGAGCGTTCTGGGCCTCACACAGATGAGAATATCATGAAGAATGTTACCGTTCTTACTTCTTCTTCCAAGACCCTTTCTCAAGAACATTCTGAGGGTAAGGGTTCTGAGGCACCTGACATGGATCAAACTGAGTCCGTGCATTTAGAGTCTTCGGGCCCCTCTGAGAAGCCAGGGCCAGGTCATCAGGAGGGTACGTCCGGCCATGCTGAGGCCGAGGAAGAGCATCAGAGTGATTCCGGGGATTTTTATCGGTCCATCTCGGTCGACACCGTTGAGACTTCTTCTACTTATGTCCCCAAATGGTTACCCACTAATGGGTTTAAGATGGACGACCCTTGGATCTGCCGCAGCATTGTTGACAATGTAGCACCCCCAGCGTATGCATCTGTTATGAGGGACATGTCTGACGAAGACCTGATGAATGAGCATAATCTTCTCGCCGCTTGTCAGGTGTGTTTGAATTCTGAAGTTCATTTGCGGTTGGAGAACGAGTTGTACCGGACTGATAAACTGAGCAAATGGTTGGAGAGGAAGGAGAAGCTGATTGTTGATTTGAGGGCTAAGCTGGCCAAGTTGGAAAGTGAGTGTGTTGTGACCTCAGAGCTCCGCGGTCGGGTATCCGCTCTGGAAGCGGCCGTGAAGAGTAAGGATGAGGAGCTGGGTAATCTCCGGGCTGAGCTTGAGAAATTGTCTCCGTCGGTGGCCATGGTTGGGTCACTGGGTCAGAAGAATGGGGAGCTGGCCTCAAAGATTATCGTTCTCCGCGGCAAGAATGAGGTTATGAGTAAAAAAATATCTGGTTTGGAGGTTATCTGCGGTACGTTGGAGCAGCAGGTAAATATTCAGGTTGAGGAAAGTATGAAGATGGCCCGTGCGGTGTTTGAGGAACATTTGGCGGAGATGGACAAAAGGTTGATCGCCATCAATGAAGAGTTTGACATGGAACTCTTCCCCCAATGTCTGAAGGCTGTTGAGGGTCACCGTTGGGTTATTGGTCACGGATTCAGGTATGCTTTTCTCAAATTTAAAGAATTCGAAGAATTGAAGATCAAGTTGGGGGTGCATTTTCGCAGCAATGGCGAAGGGGATCCGTAAAGGGTTGGAGGCCGGGGTCGTTCATGGGGCCAAGGGTGTTAATCTCAAACAGGTGGAAGCTTACAAGCCTTTAGCCAAAAAGCGCTTTGATGAATCAGTGGAGAGGTTAGGGAATGTGTCCTTTCCCCTGCTGGACTCTCTTGAGGCGTGTAAGGATGCCCCCCTTGAATATCTTATGGCGCAGCTTATTTTAGAGGAAGATCGTCACCCTAGGACTACGGAGTTTACTTTTAAACCCTCGGTTGCGGAAGAGCGTATTCTTCCGGAGGCCATAGTCAGGCTGGTCACCCGCCGTCCTAGGGCCTTTGAAGCTTATAAGTAGTATAAGAACAATAGGTATGGGAAGGAGTTTGATTATAGCAACAAGGGTCTTGCCGCTGTTCTTCCTGTTTCTACTAGGTCTGGGCCTGCTTCCAATGTTGAACCTGCTTCCGCTGAGCCTTTGAACATTGTTGCTTCTTCTGGGCTGGAGACCACCTTATCCGGAGATGATGGTGTTAAACATGATGACATGTTTGATCCCTCCATTCTCCAATCCTAAAATCTTGAGGATTAGTTTTCTGCGGCTGTTGTATGGGGGATATTTTGACTATATCTGCCTTGCCGTGACTTTGTGAAGCTTTTTAATCTTAAAACTCTTTTGGTGTAATCCGGATGAATATATCCGCGTATGTTATAACTCGACTGAATATAACTTAACCTTTTTGATGTGTACTAACACTTGATTTTTTATGTTATATATTTGTTTTTGCCGGGGCTCATATGGCCGGACTTAATTTACTATCTCTGTGTGTCCGTACTTAGGATTTCCGGGGATAGCTTGGTAGGTCAATGGGTTTGCAATACCACTTATATGCCTTAGATAATTGGAAGCGCAATTTCCTCATGCCGGGCTTGCAATGCCTCTTACGCATTTTTAGAACTGCGGAGTTGTTTTCCGGCTTACGTATGCATATGACAGAAATAAAAAATGACGAAGTAAATTTTTTAGAAAATTTGTGGAGTTGATCGGACTCCACATATCATTAATTTAGTTAACTATATACATAAAAGATGGCAAGTGCTAAAATGAATTCCCGTTGCTGGATTTAAACCGCGGTCAGCCACAAAAGATGGGAATACTTACATTAAATCACAAGTAACATTTTTTGAGATTCCGGATATTCCATGTCCGGGGTAGATCTTGCCCATCTTGGTTCCGGAGTTTGTATGCTCCTTTTGCCAATGCTTCCACAACTTCGTACGGACCCTCCCACTTGGGGCCTAGCTTTCCGTGCTCTCAACCAGGCTAGCATCCTTGTTGCGATAAACAACGTCTCCCGGCTTAAAGGTTTTGCCGCGGACTTTGGCGTTGTAGTATTTTTCCATTATGGACTTGCTTCTTGCCTCTTCAATAGCCATGACTTCTCTCCTTTCTTCCAGGAGGTCTAGGTTCATCTGTAAGGCTTCATCGTTCGCTATTGGGTCAAATAGGGCACATCTGAGAGATGGCATTCCAATTTCCACGGGGATCACGGCCTCCGTCCCATAGGTTAATGAGAATGGCGTGTCCCCGTTGCTAGATTTGATCATTGTTCTGTGCGCCCAAAGCACATGCGGCAGCTCTTCTAGCCAATCCCGGCTTCCTTGGTAAATTCTTGCTTTGATTCCTTCTCCCAAGCTTCTGTTAGCTCTTTCGACTAACCCGTTCGCCTGCGGATGTTTTACTGATGCGAACCGCTGTTTGATGTTAAGCTTTTCGCACCAGTCTTTGAAGGGGTTATCCCTGAACTGCTTGGCGTTGTCCGCCACTATTTCCCTCGGCAAGCTGAATCTGCACACGATATTATCCCATACGAACTTCTTGATCTGATTACCGGTGATGGTTGCGAGAGCTTTGGCTTCTATCCATTTTGTGAAGTAAACTATTGCTATTATCAAATACTTGATTCTTCCTGGAGCTTCTGGGAATGGGCCGCAGATGTCTATGCCCCATTTGTAAAACGGCTAGGGAGAGGTGATAGGAGTCAGGTTATGCTGGGGGTTCTTGGGAACCGGCCGGTGCACCTGACAGTCTTGGCACTTGTTTATTACCTCTCTTGCGTCCTTGTGCATTGTGGGCCAATAATATTCGGACCTTAACGCCTGTGCCACGATAGCCCATGGTCCAGAGTGCATGCTGCATGAACCCTCATGAATTTCTCTGATTACGTAGTTTGCCTGTGTCAGACCCACACAGCGGAACAGGACTCCGCTGATGATGGAGTATTGTCTTGCTTTGATCTTTAGCTTTTTTGCTTGTTTCTGATCCGCGGGAAACACTCCATCTTTCAAATATTCGATGAAGCGAAAAGTGTACCGCTTTTAAGGGGTCATTTAAGCCTTAAATCGTATTTATTTGATCAAATATTGCCCTAAATCGTTCCTTTTGTCATTTTAGGTACTTTTGAGGAGAAATCTGGAAAAGGAGGCATTTTGGACGTTTTTGGAGCATAAAAGTGAAGAAAACGACAAAGTCTCAAAAATCGGCTAAAAGTTACTCTTGACGGCGTCAGACTTTACTCTGGACGGCGTCATGCCTTGGCAAGAAAAGTTGGACGTGAAATTTACTCATGACGGGCCAGTGAAAATAGCATGTGAATTCTGACGGCGTCACGCTTTAACTTGATCGAGGGCGTCACGGCTTAAATCATAAGGGGACGGCGTCACGTTCATGGTTAGACGGCGTCAAGCCTTGATAAGCCAGAATGGATTTTTGAAGAGCTAAAGAGGGACGGCGTCAAGAAGGTCATCCGGGAACCCTAAAAGCGGCGAGGTGACGGCGTCACACTCCATAAGGTGACGCCGTCAGATCCAAAAATCTATATATAGTTTTCTAATTTTTTGTCATTAGGGAGAGCTTAGTGTGTGGAATTTTGGGAGAAAACCCTAAGACGATTTTAGCTACTTTTTCAGGGCTTTTTGCCTTGAGATCTTCCATGTTTCATTGAAAGAAAAGTTATCAATTAATCATTCAATATGTCTATGTGTTGTTTGATTCTATCTTATTCTTGTCTTTTGTTTAACATGTTAGGCTAAATTTATCTTGTGTTTGCTTAGATCCAATGAAACCTAGCTATTGATTATTGGTTGTTAATGTGTTATTAGTTGTATTGGATGATTGTTTATCTATGTTAGGCTTAAGAAAACTGGCTAACTTCCTATTCGGTAACTTGCTTGAACGTCTTAAGAAACATGAACCAAATGCGTACTAAAGGTTTTTATGGTTGTATTTAATGCACAAGCGAATTCTAGTGATCCCATGTTAGGAGCTTCCTAGCCGGCTCGACATAGGAGTGAAGTAGGAGCTTGTAGAGTTGGGGAAGTAAGTACGCCACCCCACGAATGGTATTAAGGAATACACCCGTCATCCACGCAACTAATACACACTAATTAACCGGTAAAAGATAGTTAGGGAGTAAGGAAATCTAAGTAAACACATTTCTCTACACATAAGTTTCTCACCACATTTTCATTTTTGTTATTTTATTTTATTTGCATTCGTAGTAATTTGGGTTAGTTGACTAGCAACTAATTCCGCCCACTCTATCAAAACCGAGATTTTACTTGCTTTCATAAAAATATAAAAACATAAAAAGAATCTTCCTCAACCCTTAGACCTAATTAGAGTAGTCTTTCATACCTAACGAACACTATTCCCTGTGGAGAACGATCAATCCCCCGTACTTACCACTACACTATACTACATCGGTCAGGTACACTGCCTGGTGGGGTTGTAAGCCTCTTGAGATCCCTCGAGAGGTAAAACCTGTTGTAAGGTTACAAAACCACGCAATCAAGTTTTTGGCGCCGTTGCCGGGGAATAGTTATTGTTTAGGTTGAATTTTTATTTTATAGGTCTACTCACTAGATTCCTTTCTAGTGAGATTTTTATTTTCTTTTTCTAGGTTTTCTTTAGTCTATCTATTTTCTTCGTGTTTTTGTTCGTATAAGATTTTCATTGACTCTTCCGTTCACCATTATGGAGAACGCGAATCCACCATACCACCAACCACGTAATTCACCCACTCCATATGACATCTTGATGTTTAAACAACATAAAGATGAACCTCTCTATGATGCATGGACTCGTTTTAAATATTTACTCCAAAAAGTCCCTCATCATAACTTCGATTTTTGGTCCCTAACTCAAATCTTTTACAATCATGTCGACCGACATGCCCAAAGGGACATTTACCATATTGCCGGCAGGGATATTAGGGAATTAAGTGCTGAGAAAGCATGGGAAGCTATTGAAGAGTGTGCCCAATATTATTATATAGTAGACAACCCAACAAACGTTAGTACAAGTCAATTGACCACAAATTTCAAGGATCATGAAACAAGTTTGTTTGGGGATGAGGGTAGAGTTGAGCCACCTAGCTGCATGTCATGGTTAGGCACTACCATAATACAGGGTGAACACTTAGGTGATCTTGATGTGATGGAGGATCTAGCCGAGCATGATCACATTGATCAAAAAGACCTAGGTTTTATGATCGATGACGATGAATCTCAAGAAACACATGATGAATCTTTTGGGCAATTTGAATATAGCAGTCAGAATATTGAGGATGATCCTTATTATTCGGATATAGAAGTTGAGATGCCTAGAGAAGCACTTGAGATACTAGGGAAAATGTTAGGGTTAGATTCTACTAAAACACATGATGAGGATATAGGTGATCTTGACACAAGGAATGATGAGGTAAGTAGCATAAGCCCACCAAGTACCCCACAAGTCATACCATCATTTGAGGCACACACACCACCCGTGACTTACCCGGAAAAAGTAGAAGAGACTATAGGAACCCCAATAGAGGTAGAGCCCTTGGACCAAACACAACTAGAAGAAATAGGTTTGAATACTTGTAGTCACAACCTTTCTTTTAGTTCTATGGAAGTTCCTAGTTTTGATGAACCGGAGCCTCAACCAAAACCGTTACCTAATCTTCCATCTTTAGATGTGAACTTAGGAATTGAATTAGGTCCCGACCCACCCATCAAACCATATAGTCCAGGTAGTTTTATGTTGAAGGTAGTAGACTCTAAGCCTTGTAGAGAGGAAGCTGACATAGGAGTAAACCATAACCTTTCATACTTACATCACCCATTCATGATTAATCACAAGAAACATTATGGGTTTAAACCGGGTTTATTAGGTCAAAGTGGATTCTTAACTTGGAGTCTCTCGAAGTTGATAGAAGATGATCCCTTTCTAGGAGAAAATCTTAATCCGCCCACTAACCCAATTGAATTAGGTAAGGTTATGATGATAGGATCCCGCACCTTTGAGCATATAATTCACCCGTCACTCTTTCCTCACGTGGCATATTTCCACCCTAAGGGTGTGTATCGCTACTTTCACCCACACTTAATCCTAAGTGTAGGGAAAACCTCCCCTATTTCCGTTAAATAAGGGTAGAGTCAGGCTCGTGACTCGAACAAAAACAAGCGCTTCTTGGGAGGCAACCCAAGCTTTATTTGCTTTGTTTGTTTGTTTTGTTTGTTTGTTTGATTTTATTTGCTTCCGTATGTATGTTTAATTTTTATTATTATTGATTCATGTTCGAAACTAAATTGTGAAAATGCTTTATCTTGTTTTTAACTTCGTCTTAACTACATGTAAAGGTATTTTGCAAAAGTTAAGTGTAAGGGAATCCAAATTTGTTTACAAGAACAAGAATGAACATGAATCATAACAATATTAAATTAACATACATATTAGTAATTGTTTGAGTCAAATGCTTGTATCGAGTCATAATGGTGTTTTGCAGGAATTCCAGGAAATAAGGATTGGGTTTTTCCAGAAATTTTCCGGAAACTTAACATGAGAATTCTGTCAGATCATTTCTGACGGCGTCAGGCCTTACAACCTGACGGCGTCAGATTTAATTTTCAGAAATTTTTGAAAGTTTTGTTTTCATAAAAAGTTTTTATTAAAATCTCCAACTTATAATCTCCAGGAATCTGCAAAGTTATCATTCCACAAGCATTATATCCTTATATATAGATTTTATCCCGCCGATGTTATGCAGGTTTTCGTGTTTGTTTTCTCAGGTTTAACAGGTTATTTTGGACAAGGAAATGTTTTTGGATCAAGCTTGTGGCGATGCATTAGTCATGGAGCTTCAACATTCTCTTTGGAGGAAGATCTAACCGTGTAATTTCATTATCCACCGAGCGAATCAGGGGAGTATTTGATTTCATTCTTTTACTTTTTGCTTTTACATCTTATTATTTGAACATTGGGGACAATGTTCATCTTAAGTGTAAGGGGAGGGTAAAAGTACGATTTTAGAGAATACCATTGCGCTTGATTTTTGTTTGTTTGATGGTAGATGTGTAATAAAACTGAGAGAAATACTTGTTAAGGTAATTTTAGTGCCAAATTTAAAATTTTTTACAACATATAGGAGTGAAACTTTGATCTTAATGAGCGTCTCACGGATAGGAGTTATATGACTAGCACAAAAACCGTACCACTAAAAAATTTTCCACCCCCAAATATGTGAGGTTCACCCCTAGAATTGGTAGGAAAAGCATTTATGCTATGATGTGTGTACCGGTAGCACTTAGATTCTAGAACTTGCGTTAGGACCATTCCAAGGCCACAAGTGAGACTACATTCGTGTAGTTAGATTTACTACATGATAAGAGGCATTAGGATTAACCCATTGTTTTACACCTGTGTTTTTGTTATAATTACTTTGGCTACATTGGTCAAGTAATTCTCCCACACCCTTTGCGTTGTACTCATTTTTAGTACACGATACCCCTAGTACACCCCTCAGAGCCTATCTTTTCGTTTCGATCTTTAAGCATTTTACTTAAAGGAAGAATTTGTTACACCCCACTTAAATGTACACCCAAATCGCCTTAGCCTACCTTGTATGCACTCATTTTTAGTGCATTATTGTGACAACATTTGTTTAAACCCAAGTTAATTATCTAGTTGATTACATGGTTGCTAAGTCGAGTCATATCCTTGTACATATTGTTTTGGGACGATTGGGACTCATGGGTAAAGTACTAGTATAATGGAGTAATGGGGATGAACATCATTTATTACCCCCATATGTGCTAAATGTTTTAAAAGTACTCCAAGTTTTTCAATTATCTTAATTCGAGTCATTAGATTAGTACTTGTAAAGTTATGTAAAAGTTCAAGTGTAAGGGGGATGCAACGCCCCTATGATGTATTATTTTGGATGGTAGGGTAAAAGTGTATGCAAAAAAAAAAAAAAAAAAAAAAAAAAAAAAAAAAAAAAAATCAAGAAAAATACAAAAAAAATGAGAAAAAGAAAAGTAGAAAAAACATACGGACTACCATCCCGTTTTATTTTATGTTTGTTTTATATTTTTGTTATTTTGTTATTTCGTTTCTAGCTTAAGATCGAGTCTAGTCTTGGCTTAGCAACATTGTATAGTACATGTAATTGATCAAGATCTTTAACTCGCCACCAGTAAAATATCCTTTATCCAACAAAACCGTGTTTTCCTTTTCCCTACACCTAACGTTATAACCCATTTAAAAGCCCTCTTTAATAGTTTATCTTAGGTGCTTACGCCTAGTGGAGGAGGTTTTCGATCCTTTCCCAAGCCTATGGTAATCTATTTGCTATGACAGGTAGTGAGAGATATTATCCGTTTTCATTTATGAGATTTATTTTGATGACACTTGAGAGATGTGAGTATCTAAACACTACTTGTGAGGTGCTAGTATGTAATCTCCGTGCTTATTATGATTAAAGTGGAATGATTATTTGTTGTAATTACTTTTATGTTTGCATTAAATGACCCCTAACTTGTATTTTGATTAGAATAAAAGCACATTTGCTTGAGGACAAGCAAATCTCAAGTGTAAGGGTATTTGATGAAGCGAAAAGTGTACCGCTTTTAAGGGGTCATTTAAGCCTTAAATCGTATTTATTTGATCAAATATTGCCCTAAATCGTTCCTTTTGTCATTTTAGGTACTTTTGAGGAGAAATCTGGAAAAGGAGGCATTTTGGACGTTTTTGGAGCATAAAAGTGAAGAAAACGACAAAGTCTCAAAAATCGGCTAAAAGTTACTCTTGACGGCGTCAGACTTTACTCTGGACGGCGTCATGCCTTGGCAAGAAAAGTTGGACATGAAATTTACTCATGACGGGCCAGTGAAAATAGCATGTGAATTCTGACGGCGTCACGCTTTAACTTGATCGAGGGCGTCACGGCTTAAATCATAAGGGGACGGCGTCACGTTCATGGTTAGACGGCGTCAAGCCTTGATAAGCCAGAATGGATTTTTGAAGAGCTAAAGAGGGACGGCGTCAAGAAGGTCATCCGGGAACCCTAAAAGCGGCGAGGTGACGGCGTCACACTCCATAAGGTGACGCCGTCAGATCCAAAAATCTATATATAGTTTTCTAATTTTTTGTCATTAGGGAGAGCTTAGTGTGTGGAATTTTGGGAGAAAACCCTAAGACGATTTTAGCTACTTTTTCAGGGCTTTTTGCCTTGAGATCTTCCATGTTTCATTGAAAGATAAGTTATCAATTAATCATTCAATATGTCTATGTGTTGTTTGATTCTATCTTATTCTTGTCTTTTGTTTAACATGTTAGGCTAAATTTATCTTGTGTTTGCTTAGATCCAATGAAACCTAGCTATTGATTATTGGTTGTTAATGTGTTATTAGTTGTATTGGATGATTGTTTATCTATGTTAGGCTTAAGAAAACTGGCTAACTTCCTATTCGGTAACTTGCTTGAACGTCTTAAGAAACATGAACCAAATGCGTACTAAAGGTTTTTATGGTTGTATTTAATGCACAAGCGAATTCTAGTGATCCCATGTTAGGAGCTTCCTAGCCGGCTCGACATAGGAGTGAAGTAGGAGCTTGTAGAGTTGGGGAAGTAAGTACGCCACCCCACGAATGGTATTAAGGAATACACCCGTCATCCACGCAACTAATACACACTAATTAACCGGTAAAAGATAGTTAGGGAGTAAGGAAATCTAAGTAAACACATTTCTCTACACATAAGTTTCTCACCACATTTTCATTTTTGTTATTTTATTTTATTTGCATTCGTAGTAATTTGGGTTAGTTGACTAGCAACTAATTCCGCCCACTCTATCAAAACCGAGATTTTACTTGCTTTCATAAAAATATAAAAACATAAAAAGAATCTTCCTCAACCCTTAGACCTAATTAGAGTAGTCTTTCATACCTAACGAACACTATTCCCTGTGGAGAACGATCAATCCCCCGTACTTACCACTACACTATACTACATCGGTCAGGTACACTGCCTGGTGGGGTTGTAAGCCTCTTGAGATCCCTCGAGAGGTAAAACCTGTTGTAAGGTTACAAAACCACGCAATCACTCCATCTTTCAAATATTCGTGGAGCGGGGTCATCCAAGTGTCCCCTTCTTCTTCTACTATGGCCATCACTTCTCTTTCCTCTATTGATTTGTCTTTCAATACTTCAACCAAAACTTGCTTTGTTAGGTGGGCGAAGCTGGTGGAGGCTATCTTGCTTAGTGCGTTCGCCTGCTTATTCTGACTCCGCGGAATTTGTTTTATGGAGAATGTGCGGAAGTTCTCAATCAAGGCTTTGGCTTTTGCGAGGTATCGCGCCATGCTTTCTTCTTTAGCCTCGTATGCACCATTGATCTGATTCGCGACCAACCTTGAATCCACATTTGCAGATAGGTCCTTCACTCCCATCTGTTCTGCTATCCTTAAGCCCGCCAATAATGCTTCGTACTCTGCTTCATTATTGGATGCATTAAATTCAAATCTTAAAGCATAAGTGAATTTTGTACCTTCAGGGTTTGTAAGGATTAGGCATGCCCCAGATCCTTCTTGACAGGAGGACCCATCAGTGTATAAGTTCCATGGCTCAACATACGGCAAATCTTCCGCGGTTACTTCCGTTGCCGGGGTTTCTTCTTCTGGAACTTCCGCAATGAAATCATCTAATACTTGTCCCCTTATGGCTGTCCGAGGTCTGAAACTGATGTCATGTCCGCCTAGTTCTATAGCCCACTTGGCCATTCGGCCAGTATTTTCTGTCTTCGCCAGCATCTGTTTGATTGGTTGGTCGGTGATGACCACTATTGGGTGTGCTTGGAAATACCTCTTGAGTCTCCTGGCCGCGTGCACCAGTGACAGAACCAATTTCTCCATTGGGCTGTAGCTTATTTCCGGACTTTGCAATGTGCGGCTTATGAAGTAGATGGGCTCCTGGCGCGTTCCTCTTTCTGCCAAAAGGACTGCGCTGATGGCTTCTTTAGCCGTGAGGATGGGAAGATTAGCGATGTGTTGCTTCATCTCTTTGAATGCTTGTTCCGCTTTCGGTACCCAGTGAAAGTCACTTTTCTTGATGCACTTCTTTAGTGTTTTGAAGAATGGTAAGGACTTTTCCGCGGACTTTGATAGGAAATGGTTTAGACTTGCCAATTTTCCGTTTAAGCTTTGTACTTCTTTAAGATTCCGTGGTGAGGGTAGCCGGGCAACGACCTCGGATTTCTCCGGACAAGCCCTGATTCCCTTCTTGCTGATTACGTGGCCCAAGAATACTCCTTCTTCTGCTCCGAAGGTGCACTTTTTTGGGTTCAGCTTCATGTTTATCTTCTAGAGTGTCACGAATGTTTCTTCCACGTCTCTTAGCATTTCCGCCTCTGAATGGCTCTTAATTACCAGGTCGTCAACATACACTTCAAGGTTTCTTCCAATCTGTCTTTCGAACGCTTTGTCCACTAGACGCTGGTATGTGGCCCCTGCATTTTTCAATCCAAAGGGCATTTTCTTATAGCAAAAAATACCTTGGCTTGTGTGGAAGGCGATTTTTTCCTCATCTTCCGCGGCCATCTGAATCTGGTGGTATCCTTTGTATGCGTCCAAGAAGCACTTGAAGGTGTATCCGCAGAGTGACTCAACTTTCCAGTCGATCTCCGGAAGAGGGTAACAATCTTTTGGACATGCTTTGTTTAGATCCTTGAAATCTACACACATTCTCCAGCTTTCGTCACTCTTTTTCACCAGGACCGGATTTGACAGCCGGTCATGGTAGTGGACTTCTCTCATTATGCCGGCTTCAACTAATTTTGCAACATCCTCGTTAATTGCTTTGTTCCGTTCCGGAGTCTTCCCGCGTTTCTTTTGCTTTACCGGGGTATACCCTTCCCGGATGTTGAGTTTGTGTTCTGCCACGCTCCGCGGTACTCCGGTCATGTCAGATGGTTGCCAGGCAAAGATATCCAGATTGCTCTTTAATAATTCACACAGATCTTTCTTCCCCGGATCTGTCAAACTTCCTCCGATGGTGACTGTCTGGTCTGGGACTTCTGGGTGTATTGCTACTTGAATCCCATCTTTTGCCGGAGTCTCCTCAGGATCTTGCTGCGGTTGGGGTTCCGCGACCATTTGGCACTCTATCGGAATGATTTTGTCACTATATATCGTGACCACTCCACCCTGGGTGGGGAATTTGATCATTCCATGGGCCGTGGAAGGGATCATTTTAAGCTGTCTTATCCCCGGCCGGCCGATTATACCATTGTATTGAGAGGACGATCTAACCACCATGAAATTTGTTAATACAAATATCGTCCTAAAAATGTTATTTATATTTTACGATCTTTACTTAGTTTTGTTAATGACAATTACAAAGTATATCTTTTAGCAAATTATAAATACTAGCTAAAGTCACTTTAAAACATATTTTACATTTCACAAGATTACTTAGAATTACATTTTACACATCTACTAGTTTATTTCCTTAAAAGGAAACTTTATCTTTAAAATGATACAATGACATCATGGCATGCCTCATACATAGATTATGTGATATCTTAGTTAGATCTTCAAGCAAGATAGTTGACTTTGGAAGATCTTGATATGACAACACAAAGATATGGAAAGATTGTGGAAGATTTGGAGAGATTTGATAAATCTCTTAGCTGTCATATTGGCGGAACCAATCGACTACAAAGACGGATCCCTTTTGTGGGATCCGCCGGATCCGCCGGCTATTCGCCAGCTTGCCTATAAATAGCAAGCTGATCATTTGGACACACTATCACTCATATAGCCTAACATTCATACTCATTCATTTACATATCATCTAACATTTATCATTCTTTCATTTCATTGATCTTTCCTTTTGTAGCAAAGGAGATTAAGCATCAAGGTTCAACACAGACGTGTAAAACCTTCAGCATAGTTACTGTGTGATATAGTTGTAGTTCACACATCATTATTTGTATCATTTACCTCAGTGAGTGTGGTTAGTGTTTTAGTCCTCAAAACACAAAGAGTGTAGGGAGTGGTTGTACCCTTGTGAAAGAACCAAACGGGAGTGGTTGTACCCTTGTAAAGAACTCGACATCTAGCTTAGTGTCGGTAATTGTGTAAGCGACGTTAGGTTGGTTCTGCCTTGAAGTAGAACTCGGTGTTTAGCTTAGTACCGGAAAAGTAAGTAAGCGACGTGTAAAGGTTTTCTCCACCTAGAAGAGAGTTTGTTTCTTAGTGAAGAATAACTCTCGAGTTAGAGGCTCGAGGAGTGGAGTAGGGCAAGGAAGAGAGTCCTTGTAGCCGAACCACTATAAACATCCGTGTTGTGTGGTTTGATCTTTCCTCTCTTTACTTTTCATATATATTGTGTGAATATTTGTTTGTGCTTGTTTCCTTTGAATTAACATAGAGTAACAAAGCAAATTAATTTTAAACGGTAAAACTATTCAACCCCCCTTCTAGTTTTCCACAATTGGCATCAAGAGCTACGTTAATTAAGATTTTTAAAATATATTGTGTTTTAAAACTTAAAACGATCCATGGATTTTGAAAACTTTAAAGAAGGGCAATCTATGCAAAGACCACCTCTATTCGAACCAAATTGTTTTATTTATTGGAAAAATCGCTTTGAGTCTTATGTGAAGTCAAAGGATATAGATCTATGGTATATAATTGTTGAGGGTGATTACAAGGCCATAAGTAATGATATTTTGGGTGGTCGGGATGTAGGAACTTCTCTTACTCGTCACAGTGATGAGCAAAAGAAGTTGATTGTCAAAAATAATGAAGCCAAAATGATGCTTTACAATGCTTTACCTAAGAAAGAATATGAAAGAGTTTTTATGTGTAAAACAGCTAAAGATATTTGGCAATCTCTAATTATCACTCATCAAGGAAACTCACAAGTCAAAGATAACAAAATTGATCTTCTTGTTCAACAATATGAACAATTTGTTATCTCTGAAGATTAGACCATTGATAGTGCGTTTGCTAAGTTTAATACTATTATTACGTCACTTAAAGCACTTGACGAATCTTTTTCTAGTAAGAATTTTGTCAGGAAATTTCTAAGAGCACTCCATCCGAAGTGGAGAGCAAAAGTGACAGCTATTGAAGAATCCAAGGATCTTTCAAGCATGACACTGGATGAGCTTATAGGAAATCTCAAAGTTCACGAAATGGTGATGGAAAAAGATTCAGAAATAGTTAAAGGCAAAAAGGAGAAGATGAAATCCATTGCCTTAAAAGCTAAAGTTGAGTCAAGTGATGATGAAGAGTCTTGTTCTAATAGCGAAGACGAAGAGTATGCCATGGCCGTAAGAGATTTCATGAAATTCTTCAGGAGACGAGGAAAGTTCGTAAGACCACCTCGTGAAGAAAAGAAATCCTTCCGAAAAGACCGTGATGATAGAAAAGGCAAGTCAGATAGGAAGTGCTACAGGTGTGGAGATTCTGGTCACTTTATAGGTGAATGTCCAAAGCCTCCAAAGAACAAGTCTCAAAAGGCATTTGTTAGTGGAGCTTGGAGTGATAGTTAAGGAGATGATGATGAGCCTAAAGACAACGAAGTTGCCCTTATGGCTCATGACACATAGGAGGTACATTCTGACTCATACTCCTCTATAGATGATGAAACCTTAGAAGTAGAATATAACAAACTATGTGATATAACATTAAAAATCATCAACAAAAACAAATTCTTGAAAACTAAAACAACACTTTTAGAAAATGAAGTATATTGGCTTAAAGAAAAAGAGATACGAATGGAAAAAGGCAAAAATAGTAAAGATACATGTGTCTCTTGTCAAGAAATAAAATTAGAATTAGATGCACTAAAAACCACACAGGAAGATATCATTAAGCAAAACTCTAAGTTTAAAAGGTTTGATAAAAACATAAGTTGTGCAGATGAGATAATGAAGATACAAAAAGTTCCTCATGATAAAATCGAACTAGGTTTTATGAAACTAGGAACCTTAGGTGACTTTAAGAAATAAACTGTGAATGAAAAAGAAACTGTTTCAACCAAGTCAGAAGCCCACGGATCTGACGGATCCAAAGTTTTGGATCCGCCAGTTGTACCTAAGGGATCCGCGGGTACAGCAGTTGAACAGAAGGATCTTAAAACGAACCGTACTGAATTTGTTAAAGTCACTAGAAAACCTAGTACTAGTATAACCAACAACAAGCTAAAACCAGCTGTTTCTATAGGAAGAGGTCAAGCTAGGAATGAGTATAGAGTTAAAACAACTCAACAGAGACCTCAAACTAGTTTTCTTAAACACCCCTTTTCTAAGAGTAATGTTAACTCACAACATCATTATCAAAATAATTGAAACCAAAATATGCCTAGAAACTTCCAAGGTCCCAATTACATGCCATGGAACAATTATCCTCCATTTGCTTACATGAACCATGATAATGTTATGTTTAACCCAAACGGACCCATGAGATATTGGGGACCAAACGCTTGAGTCTTTCTTGAACTTAGGTATGCTTAAAAGTTGAACTAGAACCTGATGAATGGATCAAAGATAGTGGGTGTTCAAGACATATGACGGGAAACAAAAGCCTTTTCTTAACCTTCCAAGTGTACGACGGAGGTAATGTCACATTTGGTAGCAAGCTTAAAAGTAAAATCATCGGAAAATGTACGATCTCTCATGACTCTCTCTCTCTCTATTGATGATGTTGCTCATGTTGATAATTTAGGTTTTAACTTGCTTAGTATAAGTCAATTGTGCCGCAAAAAGTATAACGTCCTTTTCAGTGAAAACGGAAGTAAAGTACTTAAAGACGGCATAACAGTAGGAAAAGGTATTTTGAAAAATAACGTTTATGTTATGAAATTAGATAAAACACCTAAAGACAAGCTTTGTCTTACCTCTTTGGACGAAAACTCAACTCTATGGCATTGACGTTTAGGTCATGCCAATATGAGGCTAATTCAATCCTTATCATCTAAGGAACTCGTTAGGAACCTACCCAAGTTGAAATATGACCAACACTTTTTTGATGCTTGCAAAATTGGGAAACAAGTGCATAATAGCCATAAGGCTAAAAACATGGTATCTACATCTAGGTGTCTAGAATTGTTGCATATGGATTTGTTTGGCCCGTCGGCTATACAAAGTTATGGAGGAAATTTTTACACATTAGTTATAGTAGATGATTACTCTAGGTATACATGGACTAAATTTTTGGAAACCAAAAATGAGGCCTTTGATAAATTTGAAATTCTAAGCAAGAAAATTCAAAATCAAATAGGAAGTAACATAGTATCTATTAGAACCGACCATGGTCGAGAATTTGACAACGAAATCCAATTCGGAACATTTTGTGATAATAATGGAATAACACATAATTTCTCGGCTCCTCGAACTCCACAATCTAATGGTGTAGTAGAACGAAAAAATAGGACAATTCAAGAAATGAGTAGAACTATGTTAAATGAACAAAACATACCTCAAAAGTTTTGGTGTCACGCTGTAGATACTTCCACGCATATCCTAAATAGAGTTTTAATTAGACCATTTTTAAATAAAACTCCTTATGAACTTTATCGAGGCAAAAAGCCTACTTTAGGATATTTTAGAGTTTTTGGAAGCAAGTGCTTCATTTTAAACACAAAAGATTATCTCACCAAGTTCGACCCAAAGTCGTATGAATGTGTATTTCTTGGGTATTCACAAACTAGTAAAGCATACATAGTTTTGAACAAGGAAACCTCAATAGTCGAGGAATCATTGAATGTAACATTCGATGAAAGTCCACCTCCCTCTAAGACATCACCTTTGGTAGATGATGACTTAGCTGAAAACCAAATGGTTGATAATCAGGAAAATGTTGAAAATGATGAAGAAGATGAACCAGTAAAAAGAGATTTAGTCAACATCAAAGAAGCTAAAAGTCATCCATTAGAAAACGTCATAGAAAAACTCAACGAAAGAACATTAAGGTCTAAAGCTCAAAATGAAAGTAATTTCTTTTGTTTTGTTTAAACCATAGAACCTAAAAATGTTAATGAAGCAATAAAAGATGAATCTTGGGTAATTGCTATGCAAGAGGAATTAAATCAATTTGTTAGGAATGACGTTGGACTTTAGTTCCACAACCTAAAAATCAAACCATTATCGGTACCAAATGGGTTTTTAGAAATAAAATGGATGAAAATGGCATAGTATCTAGAAACAAAGCTAGACTAGTAGCACAAGGCTATAATCAACAAGAAGGTATAGATTACGATGAAACATTTGCTCCCGTAGATAGACTTGAGTCTATTAGAATACTACTTGCATATGCATGTGCAGACGATTTTAAATTATTTCAAATGGATGTCAAAAGTGCATTTTTAAACGGATTTATAACTGAAGAAGTATATGTTGCACAACCTCCTGGCTTTGCCGATTTTGAAAATCAAAATCATGTTTACAAACTAAAGAAAGCTTTATACGGACTTAAGCAAGCACCAAAAGCTTGGTATGATCAACTTAAGACCTTCTTAGTTGACCATAAGTACACCATGGGCCTAGTAGACAACACTCTCTTTACCAAGAAAAAGGGATCACATATTATCATCGTCCAGATATATGTAGATGACATTATATTCGGTTCAACTTGTCAAGAGTTATGTGACGATTTCTCAAAAATCATGCATGACGAGTTTGAAATGAGTATGATGGGGGAGCTAAACTTTTTCTTAGGTCTCTAAATTAAACAATTAGAAGATGAGATATTCTTCAACCAATAAAAGTATATCAAAGATATGCTTAAGAAGTTTGGTCTTGAAGACTCAAAACCAATGAAAACACCCATGTCTTCCGAAACCAAACTCACAAAGGATGAAGAAAATGAATCCGTAGATAGCACTAAATATAGGGGAATGATTGGTAGTTTACTCTATCTTACGGCTAGTAGGCCGGACATTATGTTTAGTGTTTGTCTATGTGCACGTTTTCAAGAAGATCCCAAAATATCCCATCTTGAGGCTGTTAAACAGATATTTAGATACATTAAAGGTACTATACATTTAGGATTATGGTATCCAAAGGAACGGGTGTAGAAACCATAGTGTATGCCGATTCAGATCATGTTGGTGACTATGTTGATAGGAAAAGTACTAGCGGTATTTGTACTTTTGTAGGACATTGTCTCAACTCATGGTTCGCTAAGAAACAAATGGCCCTTGCAATTTCAACAACCGAAGCAGAGTATGTGTCTGCAGGAAAGGCGTGTCAACAAGCACTGTAGATGAAACAAGCTCTCGTAGACTATGGAATTGAACTCAACGACATCCCCATTCTTTGTGACAACATAGGAGCTATCGATCTCAGCAAAAATACGGTCCAACACGCTAGAACCAAACACATTGAAATACGTCATCACTTCCTACGTGACAATGTTCAGAAGGGAAACATCTCAATTGAGAAAGTTTCCTCAGAGGACAACATTGCCGACATCCTCACAAAACCTCTCAAAAGAGAACCTTTCAACTACCTTAGACTTGGATTAGGATTAATGGAACATAGTGATTAGATAAAACAGTAGCGTAAACCTTAGTTTAACCAAACTCGACACTAAACCAAAATTTGTGTTCTGATCCAGCGGATCCAAACGATAACAAAGGCGGATCCTTTGTTTTGGATCCGCCGAATCCGTCCCATGCACAGGTTGTTTTATTATATAATAAACAACACCAAGTACTATTCATCATTCTACTAAAACTTATCACCTACTGAATTCGTTTCATACTTCACCACAATCATAATTTAGGCTATTTTCTTCCACAAATTTGTGCTCCAAACATCACTGTAAGTATCCTTATCATGTTTATACTCCTGATCTGCGTCTAGGATTTCTATTTCATGCACAAAATCAAAACTTGGGGAATATGCATAATTATTGTAAAAATCATGAAACATAGTTACTGAATTGCACTTCAAATCATGTTTTTCTTAGTTAGGAATTGCATCTTGTAGTACATTATCATTATTGATCAAAAACCTCATGAGAAATTTTTGCTAAAATCTTCTCACGACTAGGAAAAATGGTTTTTGAACATTGTTCATACAAATATAAAAACGTTAGTTTTTAAACATCACTTGCATAATGTCTCTTGAATGCTAAAGGGAATACATAACTAATATGTATTTTCGGGTACATTCAAATGTAGCTACATTGAAGTAGGAGCGTTTGGGTTATCTCTCGTTTTATCATAAAACTTGCATAAACAAAATTTTCATGCATCTAAATGAGTCGAGATAACCGTACCTCCACATAGTCCCCATGTAGGCACACACTAGACCTATACACGTATTTTCGATAATTTCGACTAAAACTATATAATTTTTTTTGTGTTTAGGAAAATCATGCCTCCCGCGACCAACTATGATCACAAACACACCGTAAATTACCTACCTAAACACCATAAAACCAAAGGACTTAGTGATCAACAAGTTGAAATTTTCAAAGCTCTAGAAAAACACTACGTACATGAGGGTAGGTTTGTAGACCCCTCATTCTATGAAGGAACCAATCTTAGGGAACAACTAGCGGCTATTCACTTTGATTCCCTCCTAGATATCGACGAACCATTAATTCCACGATTCATTTTAGAATTCTATGCTAGTGTCAATCTAGAGTCAAACGATCAAGGTTACATGAACATTCGCTTCAGCGTCAATGGACATCAATTCAATATCCCATTAGATCAATTTGGAGAAGTCTTAGGAGTTCCAAGTCATGGAACGAGTGTCTATTCTGATAAATGGTCATTGATCATTCTTGAGTCAAATCTTGAACGAACGGCACCATATGCCACTCCCTTAACTTCAAAAGAAATCATTCGTCAGCATCTCTTCATACCTAGGAACAACCCAACAAGGTTGTATCGAGGGAAATATGTAGCTAGAGATCCATTTGCTATGGAGCTCAATGAACTAAAGCCCGAATTTAGGAAAATGGAAGAAGTCTTAAGGGCCAATGTCATGTGCACGGTAGGAAACCGCGATCACATCAATGCTTGTCTTTGCCACATGATGTACAATGTGTCAACCCATCAACCTTGCTTACTATATCGCCAAGAGAATGGCCGATATTCCAATTCAAGGAAAAATGGCATTGCCTTATGGAATGCTTTTGACCCGTCTCTTTAGAGCTTTTGCACCCATTCCTAGAAATGCCTTAGGATTTGTTCCCGAATATGATGAGATCGAACGCACCTTCGTTCCCTTGAGCGACTTTAGGGTAGCGGTTGACAAGGGCAAACGTCCTCGTGCTCAAACATCATCATCATCATCATCCATGAGTGACGATATGGGTTGCCAAACTCTAGGATTCCTCCTCCGGAGTACTTGAGCCAGATTCCACCAATCCCAAATGAATCAGCCGAGTATCGTAACATCAAAGGAATGGTGAAAAATTTAGGACGTTGGATGATGAAGCTTCATAAGGGCATGAAGAAATTGAAAAAGAAGTTGAGTTAAAGGAGTGTTTGGCTCTAAACATTATTAGACAATGTAGTATTAAAAATGGTTGTTTCTTAACTTGTTATGTTGATATTTGATGTGTATATGAACTAACTAAGAATTGCAGGTCGATAACACTTGATGTTATCAATTTTCCGAGTTTAAGCCTATGTTTGGCTTAACTCCTCTTAAGGTAAGTTCCCATGAATGGATTAATCTATGATTAAACATGTGTTAGTATCATCATATTTGATTGTTTTGCATTACATATTAGATGATAGATATGCTCCAGGAGAATTTTCGGGTTTTCGTCGAAAAATAAAAAATATGCACATCTCTCTGTTTAGTTTTAGTACTTTTGGTCTACAGATCTGGCGGATCCTTAATTTTAGATCCACCATGTATTAGCGTTGGCTCCGCCATTCTTCAACCTGCGGATCAGGCGGATCCCAAAATTTGGATCCGCACGCCTTGTCGATTGGATCCGCAGGTATAACAGTAAACTTCTTAAAACTTTTCGACTCATCCCGATCTTTAGATTTTAGTTTCTAGTGTTCTTTAGAATAGGTTCACTGATCATTATACATCTTAGAATGATTTAGAAACTCTTAGAAACTTAAGAACAACATTTTCCACCAAAATTTGAATTTTTAAATTTAAGGAGTGAGTTACCTTTCTAATACAAACAAGGAACCCTTTTTAGGGATCCTTCAAATCCGTGGGTACATCACATCGCAGGATTTTCCACTATCCCTTTGCATTTACTGCATATCTTCATCATATTACTCATCATAAGTTCTATGGATTGACTTATGTGATGTGATTTGCACAAATTTTTGTTCCAAATCATTAGGAACCAACATTCTCTATTGGATTTACATCAAATCCAAACACTAGTTTCTTTAAACCTTCTGCCTATAAATTAAGATCATAACTTAGAGCAAAACTCACTCATTCACCTTCTTCACCACATATAACATGTACATCTTAGTTCTCTTAGCTCACCATGACGAAATCAAACAACTCTTCAACCTCTAAACCTCCAAAACGAACCGCATGCATTAGTGTTAAGCCTTGTTGCTTTATAAATCTTGCAAACTCATCATCAGAGGAATCATCTCCTCTTAATATCACATCTCCTATTGCAAGTGAGAATTTCCTCAATCTATCAACACCTACACCATCAAATGTGGTCATACAAACTCCTCCTCAAACAATCACACCCATAGCAATCACACCACCACCCGCTCCATCACAGACTGTCAAATCCCCATCACCCCCAAAATCACCCAAGTTGCAACCTATGGAGCTATTTATGACTCCACCTACATCACCTCATCCATACCTTGATGACTTGGAGGATCTCCCACCAAGATCAACCAATCCTCCACCCATGACCTTTGAAGGTCAAGAGCCTATGCTTTTTCATCCGATTTTCCCGGATATCATGGTCCTTTATACCATGATGCACTATCATCTCAACCTCAAATACCACCTCTCTCACCCATATCAACTCTCATTGCCATATACGAGGCAATGTGGATCAATTTGCCTCAAACCCAAGAGGAGATTAGTGAAGAGCTCAACCGTCTCTACACTCTCTCGGGTATGGTAGATCACCGCCTCAATGAAGCCATGGACCTCCAAACCATCCTCATGAACTCCATCCAAACACCACCACCAACCAATGAACAAGCACAACCACCACCACCCAACAACCAATCACCACCACCACCACCACAACCAAATGAGTCTACTCTTCCGCCCGGTTTTCCTCGTCATGATTGCAACATGTGTGAAAGAACCGCTCACATAGCTTAAAGGACAAACATTTTGGTGCACGAGCTCCAAAATGAAATGAGGTTCATACTTAACCACATTTTTGAGCGTCTAAACGCCATCTCTCATCCTCCTCAATAGGAGTGTTCTAGTCTCATTATATAGGACCTTTAAGGATGTTGTCTTAGGATTTTTTAGGATGTATCTTTCATTTACTTGTAACTTCATATTTTTGTGACTTTGGTAACATATTTTCAATATATATATGAATGTTATATGTTATGCTTGTGAGTGATCAACATTAAGCATATTATCATTATTTAGGTGACTAACATCATTATATAGCCATTTGGAATCTACATTATAGTTTGATCACTTGTACTTTAAGTACAAAATTTTGATCAGACACTACGTGTTGACTTTTCTCAAGTCAACAAGATTAACATTCTTATTTGGATGACCATTTCATATGCATTATGCTTCTCCATTGAAGCTATTCACAACTAACATTTCTTTTGTAGCATCTCATACCCTTCAAATGTATACGTTGGGACTCTTGTAATGGGGAGTATACATCAAGAGGGAGCATTTCATTTTCTAACCATTTGTTTTGTAGGTTCATGCATCATTACCTTGTTACTCCATTTAGGGGGAGTATCAAACAAGGGGGAGCTCTTAAAGTTCTTAAAATCGCATTCCGCTACGCAACTCTTCTTTTTGTTTCGACAAAAAGGGGGAGAAAGGATTAAGTTTGCATAACTGTGAATCATCACAGTACATACACTTTTGCATAAAATAGTTTTTAAACTCAAATAAAACAAACTTAATCTATATTTTAAAGAACTCATGCTATATTTATTCCTTTGCTCAAAAATATACTTTATGTTTTGTCATCAACAAAAAGGGGGAGATTGTTAATACAAATATCGTCCTAAAAACGTTATTTATATTTTATGATCTTTACTTAGTTTTGTTAATGACAATTACAAAGTATATCTTTTAGCAAATTATAAATACTAGCTATAGTCACTTTAAAACACATTTTACATTTCACAAGATTACTTAGAATTACATTTTACACATCTACTAGTTTATTTCCTTAAAAGGAAACTTTATTTTTAAAATGATACAATGACATCATGGCATGCATCATACATAGATTATGTGATATCTTAGTTAGATCTTCAAGCAAGATAGTTGACTTTGGAAGATCTTGATATGACAACACAAAGATATGGAAAGATTGTAGAAGATTTGGAGAGATTTGATAAATCTCTTAGCTGTCATATTGGCGTAACCAATCGACTACAAAGACGGATCCCTTTTGTGGGATCCGCCGGATCCGCCGGCTGTTCACCAGCTTGCCTATAAATAGCAAGCTGATCATTTGGACACACTATCACTCATATAGCCTAACATTCATACTCATTCATTTACATATCATCTAACATTTATCATTCATTCATTTCATTGATCTTTCCTTTTGTAGCAAAGGAGATTAATGATGAAGCGAAAAGTGTACCGCTTTTAAGGGGTCATTTAAGCCCTAAATCGTATTTATTTGATCAAATATTGCCCTAAATCGTTCCTTTTGTCATTTTAGGTACTTTTGAGGAGAAATCTGGAAAAGGAGGCATTTTGGACGTTTTTGGAGCATAAAAGTGAAGAAAACGGCAAAGTCTCAAGAATCGGCTAAAAGTTACTCTTGACGGCGTCACAATTAACTTGGGACGGCGTCATGCTTTGGCAAGAAAAGTTGGACGTGAAATTTACTCATGATAAGCCAGTGAAAATAGCATGTGAATTCTGACGGCGTCACGCTTTAACTTGATCAAGGGCGTCACGGCTTAAATCATAAGGGGACGGCGTCACGTTCACGAGCTGACGGCGTCAAGCCTTGATAAGCCAGAATGGATTTTTGAAGAGCTAAAGAGGGACGGCGTCAAGATGGTCATCCGGGAACCCTAAAAGCGGCGAGGTGACGGCGTCACACTCCATAAGGTGACGCCGTCAGATCCAAAAATCTATATATAGTTTTCTAATCTTTTGTCATTAAGGAGAGCTTAGTGTGTGGAATTTTGGGATAAAACCCTAAGATGATTTTAGCTACTTTTTCAGGGCTTTTTGCCTTGAGATCTTCCATGTTTCATTAAAAGATAAGTTATCAATTAATCATTCAATATGTCTATGTGTTGTTTGATTCTATCTTATTCTTGTCTTTTGTTTAACATGTTAGGCTAAATTTATCTTGTGTTTGCTTAGATCTAATGAAACCTAGCTATTGATTATTGGTTGTTAGTGTGTTGTTAGTTGTATTGGATGATTGTTTATCTATGTTAGGCTTAAGAAAACTGGCTAACTTCCTATTCGGTAACTTGCTTGAACGTCTTAAGAAACATGAACCAAATGCGTACTAAAGGTTTTTATGGTTGTATTTAATGCACAAGCGAATTCTAGTGATCCCATGTTAGGAGCTTCCTAGCCGGCTCGACATATGAGTGAAGTAGGAGCTTGTAGAGTTGGGGAAGTAAGTACGCCACCCCACGAATGGTATTAAGGAATACACCCGTCATCCACGCGACTAATACACACTAATTAACCGGTAAAAGATAGTTAGGGAGTAAGGAAATCTAAGTAAACACATTTCTCTACACATAAGTTTCTCACCACATTTTATTTTCAGTTATTTATTTTATTTGCATTCGTAGTAAATTGGGTTAGTTGACTAGCAACTAATTCCGCCCACTCCTTCAAAACCCGAGATTTTACTTGCTTTCATAAAAACTATAAAAACATAAAAAGAATCTTCCTCAACCCTTAGACCTAATTAGAGTAGCCTTTCACACCTAACGAACACTATTCCCTGTGGAGAACGATCAATCCCCCGTACTTACCACTACACTATACTACATCGGTCAGGTACACTGCCTGGTGGGGTTGTAAGCCTCTTGAGATCCCTCGAGAGGTAAACCTGTTGTAAGGTTACAAAACCACGCAATCAAGTTTTTGGCGCCGTTGCCGGGGAATAGTTATTGTTTAGGTTGAATTTTTATTTCTATTAGGTCTACTCACTAGATTCCTTTCTAGTGAGATTTTTATTTTATTTTTCTAGATTTTCTTTAGTCTATCTATTTTCTTCGTGCTTTTGTTCGTATAAGGTTTCCATTGACTCTTCCGTTCACCATTATGGAGAACGCGAATCCACCATACCACCAACCACGTAATTCACCCACTCCATATGACATCTTGATATTTAAACAACATAAAGATGAACCTCTCTATGATGCATGGACTCGTTTTAAATATTTACTCCAAAAAGTCCCTCATCATAACTTTGATTTTTGGTCCCTAACTCAAATCTTTTACAATCATGTCGACCGACATGCCCAAAGGGACATTTACCATATTGCCGGCAGGGATATTAGGAAATTAAGTGCTGAGAAAGCATGGGAAGCTATTGAGAATTGTGCCCAATATTATTATATGGTAGACAACCCAACAAACATTAATACAAGTCAATTGACCACAAATTTCAAGGATCATGAAACAAGTTTGTTTGGGGATGAGGGTAGAGTTGAGCCACCTAGTTGCATGTCATGGTTAGGCACTACCATTATACAGGGTGAACACTTAGGTTATCTTGATGTGATGGAGGATCTAGCCGAGCATGATCACATTGATCAAAAAGACCTAGGTTTTATGATCGATGACGATGAATCTCAAGAAACACATGATGAATCTTTTGGGCAATTTGAATATAGCAGTCAGAATATTGAGGATGATCCTTATGATTCGGACATTGAAGTTGAGATGCCTAGAGAAGCACTTGAGATACTTGGTAAAATGTTAGGGTTAGATCCTACTAAAACACATGATGAGGATATAGGTGATCTTGACATAAGGAATGATGAGGTAAGTAACATAAGCCCACCAAGTACCCCAAGAGTCCTACCATCATTCGAAGCATACACACCACCGGTGACTTACCCGGAAGAAGTAGAAGAGACTATAGGAACCCCAATAGAGGTAGAACCTTTGAACCAAACACAACTAGAAGAAATAGGTTTGAATACTTGTAGTCACAACCTTTCTTTTAGTTCTATGGAAGTTCCTAGTTTTGATGAACCGGAGCCTCAACCAAAACCGTTACCTAATCTTCCATCTTTAGATGTGAATTTAGGAATTGAAAAAGGTCCCGATCCACCCATCAAACCATGTAGTCCGGGTAATGTTAAGATTAAGGTAGTAGACTCTAGGCCATGTGGAGTGGAAGCTAATATAGGAGTGAACCATGACCTTACATACTTACATCACCCATTTATGATTGATCACAAGAAACATTATGGGTTTAAACCGGGTTTATTAGGTCAAGATAGATTCTCAACTAGGAATCTCTCGAAGTTGATAGAAGATGATCCCTTTTTAGGAGAAAACTTTAATTCACCCATTGACCAAAGTGAACTAGGTAAGGTTATGATGAAAGGAGCACACCCCTCTGAGTATATAATTCATCCACCACTCTTTCCTCACGCGGCATACTCCTACCAAGTTGGTGTGTATCGCTACTATCACCCGCACTTAATCCTAAGTGTAGGGACAACCTCCCCTATTTCCGTTAAATAAGGGTAGAGTCAGGCTCATGACTCGAACAAAAACAAGCGCTTCTTGGGAGGCAACCCAAGCTTTATTTGTTTTATTTGCTTTGTGTGTTCATTTATTTGTTTGTTTGATTTTATTTCCCGTATGTGTGTTTAATTTTTATCATTATTGATTCATGTTAAAAACTAATTTGTGAAAATGCTTTATGTTGTTTTTAACTTCGTCTTAACTACATATAAAGGTATTTTGCAAAAGATAAGTGTAAGGGAAATCTAAATCGGTTTATTAGAACACAAATTAACATGAATCGTAATAATAATAAATTAGCATACATATTCGTATTTGTTTGAGTCAAATGCTTGTATCGAGTCATAATGAGGTTTTGCAGGATTTCCAGGAAGTAAGGTAAAGGTTTTTCCAGAAATTTTCCGGAAACTTAAAATGAAAATTTTTGTCAGGTCATTTCTGACGGCGTCAGGGGTTATAACCTGACGGCGTCAGATTTAATTTTCAGAAATTTTTGAAAGTTTTGTTTTCATAAAAAGTTTTTATTAAAATCTCCAACTTATAATCTCCAGGAATCTGCAAAGTTATCATTCCACAAGCATTATATCCTTATATATAGATTTTATCCCGCCGATGTTATGCAGGTTTTCGTGTTTGTTTTCTCAGGTTTAACAGGTTATTTTGGACAAGGAAATGTTTTGAATCAAGCTTGTGGCGATGCATTAGTCATGGAGCTTCTACATTACTTTGGAGGAAGATCTAACCGTGTAATTTCATTATCCACCGAGCGAATCAGGGGAGTATTTGATTTCATTCTTTTACCTTATTTACTTTTACATCTTGTTATTTGAACATTGGGGACAATGTTCATCTTAAGTGTAAGGGGGGGTAAAAGCACGATTTTAGAGAATGCCATTGCGCTTGATTTTTGTTTGTTTAATAATAGATGTGTAATAAAACTAAGATAAATACCTGTTAGGGTAATTTTAGTGCCAAATTTAAATTTTTTTTACAACACTTAGGAGTGAAACTTTGATCTTAATGAGCGTCTCACGGATAGGAGTTATATGACTAGCACAAAAACCGTACCACTAAAAAAATTTTCCACCCCCAAATATGTGAGGTTCGCCCCTAGAATTGGTAGGAAAAGCATTTATGCTATGATGTGTGTACCGGTAGCACTTAGATTCTAGAACTTGCGTTAGGACCATTCCAAGGCCACAAGTGAGACTACATTCGTGTAGTTAGATTTACTACATGATAAGAGGCATTAGGATTAACCCATTGTTTTACACCTGTGTTTTTGTTATAATTACGTTGGCTACATTGGTCAAGTAATTCTCCCACACCCTTTGCGTTGTACTCATTTTTAGTACACGATACCCCTAGTACACCCCTCAGAGCCTATCTTTTCGTTTCGACCTTTAAGCATTTTACTTAAAGGAAGAATTTGTTACACCCCACTAAAATGTACACCCAAATCGCCTTAGCCTACCTTGTATGCACTCATTTTTAGTGCATTATTGTTACAACATTTGTTTAAACCCAAGTTAATTATCTAGTTGATTACATGGTTGCTAAGTCGAGTCATATCCTTGTACATATTGTTTTGGGACGATTGGGACTCATGGGTAAAGTACTAGTGTAATGGAGTAATGGGGAAGAACATCATTTATTACCCCCATATGTGCTAAATGTTTTAAAAGTACTCCAAGTTTTTCAATTATCTTAATTCGAGTCATTAGATTAGTTAATTGTAAAGTTATGTAAAAGTTCAAGTGTAAGGGGAATGCAATGCCCCTATGATGTATTATTTTGGATGGTAGGGCAAGAGTGTATGAAAAAAAAAAAAAAAAAAAAAAAAAAAAAAAAAAATCGAAAAATCAAGAAAAATACAAAAAAAAAATTAGAAAAAGAAAAATAGAAAAAACATACGGACTACCATCCCGTTTTATTTTATGTTTATTTTATATTTTTGTTATTTTGTTATTTTGTTTCTAGCTTAAGATCGAGTCTAGTCTTGGCTTAGCAACGTTGTATAGTACATGTAATTGATCAAGATCTTTAACTAGCCACCAGTAAAATATCCTTTATCCAACAAAACCGTGTCTTCCTTTTCCCTACACCTAAAGTTATAACCCATTTAAAAGCCCTCTTTGATAGTTTATCTTTGGTGCTTACGCCTAGTGGAGGAGGTTTTCGATCCTTTCCCAAGCCTATGGTAATCTATTTGCTATGACAGGTAGTGAGAGATATTATCCGTTTTCATTTATGAGATTTATTTTGATGACACTTGAGAGATGTGAGTATCTAAACACTACTTGTGAGGTGCTAGTATGTAATCTCCGTGCTTATTATGATTGAAGTGGAACGATTATTTGTTGTAATTACTTTTATGTTAGCATTAAATGACCCCTAACTTGTATTTTGATTAGAATAAAAGCGCATTTGCTTGAGGACAAGCAAATCTCAAGTGTAAGGGTATTTGATGAAGCGAAAAGTGTACCGCTTTTAAGGGGTCATTTAAGCCTTAAATCGTATTTATTTGATCAAATATTGCCCTAAATCATTCCTTTTGTCATTTTAGGTACTTTTGAGGAGAAATCTGGAAAAGGAGGCATTTTGGACGTTTTTGGAGCATAAAAGTGAAGAAAACGACAAAGTCTCAAAAATCGGCTAAAAGTTACTCTTGACGGCGTCACAATTTACTCTGGACGGCGTCATGCTTTGGCAAGAAAAGTTGGACGTGAAATTTACTCATGATAAGCCAGTGAAAATAGCATGTGAATTCTGACGGCGTCACGCTTTAACTTGATCAAGGGCGTCACGGCTTAAATCATAAGGGGACGGCGTCACGTTCACGAGCTGACGGCGTCAAGCCTTGATAAGCCAGAATGGATTTTTGAAGAGCTAAAGAGGGACGGCGTCAAGATGGTCATCCGGGAACCCTAAAAGCGGCGAGGTGACGGCGTCACACTCCATAAGGTGACGCCGTCAGATCCAAAAATCTATATATAGTTTTCTAATCTTTTGTCATTAAGGAGAGCTTAGTGTGTGGAATTTTGGGATAAAACCCTAAGACGATTTTAGCTACTTTTTCTGGGCTTTTTGCCTTGAGATCTTCCATGTTTCATTAAAAGATAAGTTATCAATTAATCATTCAATATGTCTATGTGTTGTTTGATTCTATCTTATTCTTGTCTTTTGTTTAACATGTTAGGCTAAATTTATCTTGTGTTTGCTTAGATCTAATGAAACCTAGCTATTGATTATTGGTTGTTAGTGTGTTGTTAGTTGTATTGGATGATTGTTTATCTATGTTAGGCTTAAGAAAACTGGCTAACTTCCTATTCGGTAACTTGCTTGAACGTCTTAAGAAACATGAACCAAATGCGTACTAAAGGTTTTTATGGTTGTATTTAATGCACAAGCGAATTCTAGTGATCCCATGTTAGGAGCTTCCTAGCCGGCTCGACATAGGAGTGAAGTAGGAGCTTGTAGAGTTGGGGAAGTAAGTACGCCACCCCACGAATGGTATTAAGGAATACACCCGTCATCCACGCGACTAATACACACTAATTAACCGGTAAAAGATAGTTAGGGAGTAAGGAAATCTAAGTAAACACATTTCTCTACACATAAGTTTCTCACCACATTTTATTTTCAGTTATTTATTTTATTTGCATTCGTAGTAAATTGGGTTAGTTGACTAGCAACTAATTCCGCCCACTCCTTCAAAACCCGAGATTTTACTTGCTTTCATAAAAACTATAAAAACATAAAAAGAATCTTCCTCAACCCTTAGACCTAATTAGAGTAGCCTTTCACACCTAACGAACACTATTCCCTGTGGAGAACGATCAATCCCCCGTACTTACCACTACACTATACTACATCGGTCAGGTACACTGCCTGGTGGGGTTGTAAGCCTCTTGAGATCCCTCGAGAGGTAAAACCTGTTGTAAGGTTACAAAACCACGCAATCAATTAAGCATCAAGTTTCAACACAAACATGTAAAACCTTTAGCATAGTTACTGTGTGATATAGTTGTAGTTCGCACATCATTATTTGTATCATTTATCTCATTGAGTGTGGTTAGTGTTTTAGTCCTCAAAACACAATGAGTGTAGGGAGTGGTTGTACCCTTGTGAAAGAACCAAACGGGAGTGGTTGTACCCTTGTAAAGAACTCGACATCTAGCTTAGTGTCGGTAATTGTGTTAGCGACGTTAGGTTGGTTCTGCCTTGAAGTAGAACTCGGTGTTTAGCTTAGTACCGGAAAAGGAAGTAAGCGACGTGTAATGGTTTTCTCCACCTAGAAGAGAGTTTGTTTCTTAGTTGATAGAACTTATGCACGCCATCATCAAATAAGTTCTTGGATCGTTTTGAGCCTTAGGGTTCAACAATAACTATGAATAAATTTGCACAACGGAATTAAAACAAATCTCAGTTATTGACACAAAGTTTTCACCAAACATCACTTCAATTATATTAATAACGTGTTATCTAATCTATAACAAGGATCAATGAATTGATCTTGAAGTGAAACAAACTAGTTCTAGGCGTTTACATCTTACGCCCTAGAACATACACACACACACCTTTGATAATCTACATTGTGGAAGACTTGATAAACTACGTACCCTGCCTCTCTTTATATAATAGAGAGTGCTAGGGTTTACAAAGAGATAAGACTAAATAATATAAAATCGTTTCTACATAATAAGTTATTTCCTGCATCTTTAATCATTGTAGCTTTCTCTCTTTGTCAATATTAGTCCTTCTTGTTTTCATTCTTCTTGGTTTGTCTCATCAAATTAATAAACCCAACAATCTTCCCCTATTTGATGATGACAAAACAAACACCGTCTTGTACGAACTTCCCTAGACGAAGTAGCAGAAGTTGAGATGTAATCATCTCCCTGAATGAAACAAATCTGTCTTCCCCTTAATCCATGCCATGCCATCACAATATTTCTTCCCCTTTTTGTTATCAACAAATAGAGAATGAATAAACCGTAAAAACTTCCTCTCGAATGATGCATGTACATAAAATGATTCTTTAAATCTATAGGCTTTATGTATTGTTGAAGAAAAATAATCATCACCAATTTGATGTTGAGGTAGAAGAAACCAGCCTTATGTCTTATGCCTTGTACTAAATACGACTTCGAACGTATACTTAACGTATAGGGAGACCGCAATCTCTTGACAATAATCACTGAGCACAAATAACGTAACTCCTTCAAGTGTTTTGTCAATTCGTAGTCACTTGAACGAACAAACAAGCATCTTAAAACGAATGGGAACGTTTAAGATATGATAAGACACAACCTTGATAAATTCAACCGCATCATCAAAGAAATAATAAATAATCCTCTCCTCCAATAAGAAAATTAATGCGAGCCTTTAAATCTTTTAAGAACAAATAAACAAACTCCTTGTGTGTGTGAACTTCCCCTATGTGTGTGTAAACCAATAACCATACTTACTTCCCCTCACTGCTCGTAAATAATGCAACTATCAATCATGTAAACCCAGCAATAACGTAACAGCAGAGAGTAAGTCCAACAGCAGAGTCAATATGCGTAACAGCAGAGTAAATTCACATCAAGCAGCAGAGTTATATAACAATCAGCAGAGTAAAATATGCAGCAGCAGAATAAGAATAAGTGTAGCAGCACTGTGTAATATGAATCCCAATTAAATACTAGCCAATCAGATCGATCATACCATGTGCAATAATTAATCAACAGCAACCAATTCACTTTTTGTCGCCAAAATAAAATTGACCAATGAAATCTTCCATATCAGTAATATAGATCAACATGCTGTTGACCCCACTTGCGTCTGACATTAGCTAAACACAGTCCAATTCATCTGCTCCGAATATAATACTCACGTTTGACCAATAAATAAACCTCGACAAACAAATCATCCCCAAAACGTCAACACCAATCAGAATAAAATAATAAATCAGTTACAAGTGACAGCTGAATTTAATCGGCACTCATCCACTTGCACAAATATATACCAACCCAATTTATTACGGAGTATTTAATTGATCAATGAATGACAGTACGAGGTTAATTCGTATGAGGTTAACAATTAAAATAGCCAATCATCCATCCACAACCAATTGAGAAAACGACAGAGTCCCATTAATTAAACCATTAATTATCGACAACACTTCCACTGACTCACATGCCCTTGTCGACAACTCAAATCAGTACACAAGAAATCATATTCAATTTCCACCGACTAATTACTACCCATGTGCACATAACGACAACCTTGAATGAATTGATATTGCAATCAGATATGCGATGAACCGATTGAAATTTGATCAATTAATGCAATAAAAATTCACTAATCGACAACTGAATTAAATATACCCTGTTGAATATCTTTGTCGCCAATTAATACAGCAGATAAAAAAAAAATTACGATACCTTTTTCTCCAAATCTGCTTCTGTCGACACCAGAAAAACTTTGTGAATCCCTAGGTAACGAGCTCCCCAAGCTCTGATACCACCTGATAGAAATTATGCATGCCATCATCAAATAAGTTCTTGGATCGTTTTGAGCCTTAGGGTTCAATAATAACTATGAATAAATATGCACAGTGGAATTAAAACAAATCACAGTTATTGACACAAAGTTTTCACCAAACATCACTTCAATTATATTAATAACGTGTTATCTAATCTATAACAAGGATCAATGAATTGATCTTGAAGTGAAACAAACTAGTTCTAGGCGTTTACATCTTACGCCCTAGAACACACACACACACCTTTGATAATCTACATTGTGGAAGACTTGATAAACTACGTACCCTGCCTCTCTTTATATAATAGAGAGTGCTAGGGTTTACAAAGAGATAAGACTAAATAATATAAAATCGTTTCTACATAATAAGTTATTTCATGTATCTTTAATCATTGTAGCTTTCTCTCTTTGTCAATATTAGTCCTTCTTGTTTTCATTCTTCTTGGTTTGTCTCATCAAATTAATAAACCCAACATTAGTGAAGAATAACTCTCGAGTTAGAGGCTCGAGGAGTGGAGTAGGGCAAGGAAGAGAGTTCTTGTAGCCGAACCACTATAAACATCCGTGTTGTGTGGTTTGATCTTTCCTCTCTTTACTTTTCATATATATTGTGTGAATATTTGTTTGTGCTTGTTTCCTTTGAATTAACATAGAGTAACAAAGCAAATTAATTTTAAACGGTAAAACTATTCAACCCCCCTTCTAGTTTTCCACAAAATTCATCCAAGCGCTGGCTGAGTTTTCTCCATCACTTAAGGTAACTTCTAACAGAATCTGCCCCAAGGGCCATGATTGTTCGCCACTGAAACCGAGAAGAGGGGCAGTGGCGGGGATCATTCTTTTCTTGATTTCCGGACTCAGTCGGTTGAAGCAATGTTCGTAAAGGACTTCGGAGGCGCTTTCGTTGTCCACGTACATCCGGTGCACGTGGTGTCCGCCTACTCCAGCCTTTATTACCAATGGATGGTCTTCCCAGTCATCCTCCTTTATTGGGGGGAAGGATATTTCCAAATTAGGCTCGGTAATAGAGGATACCTTCTGTTTCACAATTCGTTGCCAGGTCCGTATCATGAATATTGCTGGGGTTTTGTCCTTGGCTGCGGTTTCATTCTTGGCACTTTTAGCGGCCCCGCCTTTCTGGCTTCCGCTCTTGATCTCTTTTACTAAGTGTGCCAACTGGCTAGATCTGACCGCGTCCTCGATATGCCTTTTCAATTGGAAACACTCATCCGTATGATGTCCCTTTTCTCTGTGGAACTCACAATACCTGTCTTTGTTTTTGGATTCTACCGGGCTTGCCATAGGTGGTGGAGCAGTGAATTTTATTGCGTCCATTGCTAGAATCTCCTTTGGTGTTTTTGTTAGAGGTGTGAAGCGGTCACTCTTTCTCCGGTCTGCCCTTGAATGCCCCTTGTATTCTGTTTTCCTCTCAAAATTCTGGTTGTGGGATGTCCGGGATCCTCCTTCGTGGGATTTCCATGAAGAGCAGTCTTGTTTTTTCCTTGACACATTTGCCGCGGCTGTTTCTCCACGGATGAAGGCCGTAGTAACCTTCCATATTTCATCGACAGTCTTGGGGATTTTATCATTGAGCCTCCTGATTAACTCTGGATTGTTAATCCCATGTATGAATCCCGAAACCTTCATGCATTCAGGGGCGCCCTTCACGTGCATGCTTTCCGCTTTGAAGCGGTCGACAAAGGTTGCCGTGGCTTCTCCTTCTTTTTTCTTGATGAGGTGGAGTTCCACTGGATCTTTGGTGTATTTCTTCTGCTGGAGGAAGTAGGATAAGAAACTTTTGCGGAGGTCTTCGAAGCTGTCTATGCTCTCGGGCGGCAATTCATCGAACCACGTTCGAGCGTGGCCCATCAGGGTGGAGTTAAAAATGTGACACCAAGTGGGCATAGCCCATCGTTCGACTTTGGCCGCGGTACAGAATTTTTTTAGGAGGGCCTCCGGATCTCCTGTTCCGTCATAAGTTTTTACATTGGAGGGCATTCTGGTCCTCTTTGGGAATTCGAAGTTTCTGACCCTTTGTGTGAAAGGATCCTTGTCATCGATGTCATACGGGCGATAGAGATCGTCCGCGTTCCTTTTGTTCTTCTCAGATCCGGCTTCCCAATATCCTCCATCATAGTCTCTGTTTTCCTCCGGTGTCCGGTCCCTTCACCTTCTGGAACCAGAGTTAGCGGATCCAGGCCCGCCACCTTTCTCCCTTGAGCGGGGAGTGTAGCTGATCCGTCCCGAAACAACAGTTAGGTCGGACTTGGGCTTCTTTTTGGGCTATCCGGACTTCCTTCAACAATAGGTCGTCCATCCCGTTTGTAACGTCTAGTTTCACCTCTACGCTCCCTTCGAGCGCGACTCTTAGACTTCAGACGAGAAAATACGTCCGGCTTTCTTTCCCCTAGACGTGACTTAACACCTTCTCTTCGTTCCCCTAAACGAGTGAACACGGCCGACCGAGGGTGCTTGGCCCTTTCCTCGTTATCTTCGGGTTCCTTACTAAGTCTGGAGAAAACACTCCGGGAGTAGGAACTTTCGGAAGGTTCAGGCCTCACACCGGGGCTTGTCTTCCGTTTTCTCCCGTCTCTTGACTCAGCATACCGGGATGGCTCTCGGGAGTATGAATTCTCCTGTGACTCGTCCTCGAAGTTGAGACGGGTTTTTAATTGTCCCATTTTCTCCGCATGGACTTTTTCAGTCATCAAGGGTAATAGTTGGTGATAATGTTTCTCACAGACCGCCCTTATTGCCTCATCTGGAAGAGATTCTGAGTGGTGTTCTCCTTCTTTCCCCTTCCCCTTCTCATGAGTGTTCCGGACTGTGGAACGCTCTTGGGACGGGGAGGGGTTTTTTGTTTGATTGCTCATAGTAAAGTTGTTTTTTAGAAACGCAGTTATGTAACTGGTCCCACGGATGGCGCGAACTTGTTAGTACAAATCTTGGGCGTGCCTCCAGACCTAGGTTAGACTAGCTCTTGGCGGGTATAGATCTTGCACTAAGTACGTCGTTAAGCTGCTAAGAAAAGTAACACCATTAGTCTTACCGCGGAAGGGGGCTTCCGCGGTTGGCCTCCGGTGTGAGAGTAAGTATATTATTTGAGAGATAAGGAGTATGTGCGGACTAGATGAAAGTAGTTGCAGTTAGTTGTATGCAATAAATGAGATGGGGGTATTTATACTACCCATATACTTACTGTAGCTGCCTCGGGAATACGCGTACTGACTTACGCCTTACCGAGTAGGTAAGCGTCAGAGCAAAGTCAACTTATACCTTACCTTAGTTGGTAAGTGTCAGATCAAGTAGCAGACACAATCCCACAAGATCTGGCTTTCGGTGGCTTGACCGCGGCTGAACGATGTTCCGTCCCGGTCTGGAGAGACCGGGGTATGTTCTTGTTCTGGCTTGGCAAGACAAGTCTGTAGTGTGTATTGACTCTGCCGCAGTTCAAGTTATAGGCATTCCCGGCCCAGTATGCTGGGTCCGGGGATACTATACACGATCAATCGTTTTCCTCCATTGTGTAATTCGATAAAATTCAATGAACTTACATTTTCACTAACTTTTATTTTATTTAGCAAAAAAGATATTTATTTTTGTCCTTAGTTGTTTTAAAAAGCAATTATTTTGGGCAGCAGATTGCGGCGATCCATGGAGTCGCGTCGGGCGACCGACAGTGGTGATTTTGATTGAGATTCGCGCAAAACTGAAAAACTAATAGAATAATGCTAACCGCATTAGTTAACTCCAAACAGTGTAAAAGTTATGGAAATAACAAGATGCAGTTAGGGTTTCGGCCAAAAACTTACATTGTTTCTTCAAAGGAAAGGAATAATGGCGATGGTAGGGTTTGACATGGCCTAGAGGAGGTGGCTCAACGTAGCCAACTAAGTTTGAAGATCATACCCGCTCTGTTACCATGTTAAATCACTACTAGGGGTGGAAACGAGCCGAGCTGGTCGTAAAAAGCTCAGGATCGGATCGGTAAAAAACTTGAACGAGCCGAGTCCAAAGAGCTCGAGCCCGAGTTCAAGCCTAAGTTTGGGCTCGTTTAATAATCGAGCTTGAGTCCGAGCTTTATATATAAGATCGATGAGGCTCGCGAGCCTAAACGAGCCCTAAAAATATATACGTATATAACTATATATATTTTCTACGGGGTGGAGGAATGGTCAACTCATCAGGCTCATGATCTGAAGACTACAGGTTAAACTAGCTCGAGCCTAGTGTGATTAATAAGCCTTCGAGCTTTATTTCATTCAACACGTTATATAAGTTAGTCGAGCCCGAGCCGAGCTCGAGCTTTTGAAAATTTCACGAGCCGAGCTCGAGATCAAGATATGATGCTCGAAATAAGCTCAAGCACGAGCTCGAGCGCTATATATATAAACGAGCCGAGCTCGAGCTTTACCAAACTCGGCCTCAGCTAAACCCTGTAAGTGTCATGCTTTATTGATCGACTATATATAAACCTAACTCTATATTACTCTAAGCTTGGGCTTACTAACATATCATCTAATAGTAACCAAATAGTAACCTATATAACTATTGGATACTAATTTACTAATCCATGAAAGTCAAACATATGTATATAAGTCAAATGGAAGTTATTTTCGGTTAGGAAAAACAGTTATAGTTAGTTATGCCGATTAATGAATCGGTGTGTTGTATAGTTGTGTCGGTTGGAAAAGTATAAGTACCCATGTAAACCAAGTCTGTAAACCAACGATTGTATATCAATAAAATTAGTGTGATTATTATTCTTATTAAATTGTTCATAGAGAGATAGATTAACAACAGTGGCATCAGAGCCAAAGGTTCAGGGAACCAGAGACAGAGAAGAAGACTAACGATTCAGGGAATTGTTCCAGAAAAGTGAAAGAGAACAAATTGATTCAGGGAATCAATCAAGAAGAAAACCGATTCAGGGAATCGTTCCAAGATAAGAGAAGAGAGACAAAGAAGAAATTGATTCAGGGAATCAATCAAGGAGAAACCAATTACGTAAAGATCGAATCAGAGAAAGAGAGAAATAAAACATACCGGTTGTGTTAACTGCCGCCGTGTGTTTGCCGGAGAAGACAAAGGAAGAGAGTAACCGTCATTATCAGAAGAGAAAGAGAAAAAAAAAAGGAAACCACCACCACCGAATCAGAGTTAGAAGAAAATCAGAAGAAGGATTACCAGGGGAGAGTTTTGCCCTAATTGGGTGTAAAGGAAGAAGAAGAAGCTGTGAAGGATTTTATTTGGGGATAAAAAAGGAACGGTCTTTTGTTTAAGAAAGGAGGCCCACGAAAATTAAGAAAAAGCTCAAGGAATAAACATTAACAGGTTTTATTATTACTTTTTTTAATAATTGTTAATTTTATTTTATCTATTAGAAGAATAGATTAGAAAATTTTAGAATTTGAGAATTATTGTGGATTAGGCAGAAAAATTTAAGTTCGACTATTGTTAGAGTTATATTGGTTTTAGTAGAAACTAAAAGTGAAGATCATTAGGAAAGAGAATATGTCGGGAGATAAAAACGGAAATATTGTTTTCGCCTCATCATTATCATCATATCAATGTCCAGTTCTAAACAATACGAACTATACATTATGGGCATTAAGAATGAAAAAGATACTATTGGCAAATGGAGTATGAGGTTTAGTAGAAGGAACAAGTACATCAAAAGAGATTGATGTAAAAAAGGATAGTTCTGCATCAGCATATCTATTTCAAGGATTACCAGAAGATTTGCAAATGCAAGTTGCGGGATGTGAAACAGCAAAAGAAATTTGGGATTCTTTAAAGGCCAGATTCGTTGGGATAGAAGACGTCCAACAGGCACACTCGCAACAATTGAAATCAGAATTTGAGAGAATCGTGATGAAAGAAGATGAATCAATAGATTCATTTTCAGGGAAGTTGATGAGTATTATTACAAAGGCCGCTACATGTGGATTGATGTTTGATGAACAAACAAAAGTACGGAAATTACTTAATGCAGTGCCAGATAAATTTGTACCAGTAGTAGCAACCATTGAAATGGTTGTTGATTTTAAGACTGTAAAGTTGGAGGAAATTATCGGGAAACTTAAGACTTATGAAGAAAGGCTTAAGTTTAGAAAAGGAAGTGATGAAAATAACAGTGAGAAGTTATTGTTCACACGTCAGGGGAATGACAGAAATTATGAACGCAACTATGAAAGTTATAGAAGAGGAGGTGGTAATCAGACACGAGGAAGAGGCCAAGGAAGATTCGTAAGAGATAATAGGAATGAAGATAGTTATAATAGAGGGGGGGAGAAGCCCTAGAGATCAAAATTATCCAAGAAGAGATCTTAGAGAAATACAATGTTATAATTGTCAAGAGTTTGGACACTTTGCTGCAAATTGTTCAAAACCAGACCGTAGAGAAGAAAAAGCAAACCTTGTGGTTGAAGATGACGAACCAACGCTATTGATGGTTACTAGTAAGGATGAAAAGAGGATAACATCCTTAAAGGAAGAATCGAGAAAGAAAGGAATTGTCATTGAGAAGGATGAAATTCCAAAAGAAAAGTTAGAAGACATGAGATCAGAGATAGAAACTGACTTGAAGTGTAAATTAGAGTTTTGGAAGTTCGAAATGCTTCAAGAGTTAGAGATGGAGAAACAAGAGTTTGAGAAGAAAATGAGAATTAGAGAAATGGCATTTGAGAAACAAATGCAGAGAGAGTTAGAGAACCTCAAGAAGATGAGAGATTGCACAAGCAAAGAGATGAAAGAGTTAAAGACAAAAGGAGAACAGTTTGAGAAAGAGAACCATGAAGTTGTTTCAGATAAGAAACATCCAGAAGAAGAATCAAGTGTTGACAAGGACGAATGCAAGAAGCATCAAGAGACGCCATCAAGATTTCAGAAGGAAAGCCAGATTGAGAAAGACATCAAGTCAAGCAACAAGAAATTTGAACCAGAAGATCGTGATATAAGAGATAGATTGTTAGAGATTCAAGATTATGAAATGATACAAGAGAAGAAAGATGGTGACAAAGGTAATAAAGATGATCAAGATGAGATTGAAGACAAGGAAGAAAGAAGTCAAATTAATGTGAAAGTTCAAGACATAGTTAGTATCGAAGATAAAGACAAAGGAAGTGGAAACAAGCCAAAGTTCAAAGATAAAGATGATGAAGCTTGAAGATATCGAAGACATAGATTAATAAATTAGGGGGGAGTATTTGATACTAATTTACTAATCCATGAAAGTCAAACATGAAAGCCAAACATATGTATATAAGTCAAATGGAAGTTATTTTCGGTTAGGAAAAACAGTTATAGTTAGTTATGCCGATTAATGAATCGGTGTGTTGTATAGTTGTATCGGTTGGAAAAGTATAAGTACCCATGTAAACCAAGTCTGTAAACCAACGATTGTATATCAATAAAATTAGTGTGATTATTATTCTTATTCAATTGTTCATAGAGAGATAGATTAACAACAATAACAAACTAAATGTCATATATTACTATTTTTGTTCTTCCTCTTAGGTTTGAGAGGTATGAAATCTATACCGGTTGTTTTATAGCTACACGTAAGAGAAACGCGGACTTGAAGGCAAACCTATATTAACAAATAGGCAAATAGTGCAGTACGGAGTACATGTGAGCGACACTTTTCAAGGCTCGTGAAAGTAACTCGGAAGGCAACTAGTTACAAGGATTTTGTAGCATAACTGTATTTATTTTAGCAATAACAATTGGATAGCTGATTCATCTGCATAATTGCTTTTTGATGCCCAAAACACGTAAGTAATCACTTTTAAGATTATATTTTGTTTCCAAACACTAGAAGTAAACTATATATGCGTTTTCAAAATGCAATAATATTAACATCACTCTCTAAACGCATCCGTAAGCACCCTCTTGGTGAAATTGATGTGATTGTGTTCACCCCAAAAGTACAAAGATAACACACAACTTGTACACGCTATTTGCAATTCTCTATTCTTCTTTGAATTGAACAATTCAGCATTATTGGCAAAGGAATTGGTGATACACAAGATTTAATACATATTTGACAACCACAAAATAACGGTGGATATTTAGGGAGCACCAATGAGAGAAGTCTAATGATCGATTACAAGTTTGGCATACATATAATGTTGCACGTACTCTTTACCGTTCTATGTTGACCATTGTACAAATTATTGTGGCAATATAGTCCATGAATTTCGTGTCTTTTGTAATAAACAGAGGATTGGTTACCCATTGTTGGTACTTACATAGTGAGACATTGAAAACAAATATTACATATCATAGCTTCCAAACAGTCGTTCATCAATTATGCTCGTATCGAAATTTTTGTTGGCATCGTGGCATGTTTAAAACTTATAACTACTATACTTTTAATTATCCAACTTCCTTCATTTCTTATAAGTAACTATGTTGACGTTTTAGACAATTCTAAACTTTTTTGGTAGACATCAATGGGCAATTGTCACAAAATATATCAGGGCAATTCCAGTTGATTCCTTATCGCAAGTATATGTTAGACTACATAATTCCTCGTGGGTATGATTTATTATTCAAGTACAATATATAGAGCCTAATGGACCCAACCACAAGTAGGGCTTGAGCCTATTTATTCACTAATACCATGTTAGACTACATAATTCCCCGTAGGTATGATTTATTATTCAAGTACAATATATAGAGCCTAATGGACCCAACCCACAAGTTGGGCTTGGGCCTATTTATTCACTAATAGTATATGTTCAAAACCTGCAAACAAAGCTCTCATGATTGAAGCCATAAAACAGGATCAAGCTTAATGGGAGCAACTGAATTAGGTGAATCAATAATGGTGGTGAGATCATCGGCGTTGTGAAACATATAAGCCTTGAGAAATGCCACAAAAATGCCTCCACAAGCTCTTCTCATATCATCCTTTGAACCTTTTCCCGTCTTGCATATAAACATACCCGCTAAACGGACTAACCAATCATCAACCATGTCCAAGTGACCAAAGTCCCTAGCCACAAAATAACAAGAAGGGGGCTTACATTCATCAAAGAAAAACGGATGGTTACATCCCCAGGGTGCTACGGGTGGGATGCACCCGCAACAACTATCATCTCCCAAGCCTGTACCAATAAGGGCTACAGGCATTGCCAAGTTGAAGTCTTGTGGTATGTAGTTTAGGATTTTGGGTTCGATCCTGTTAGAAGTGTTGCTACCTTCAACAGGATCTAAACCTATTAGAGCCTTGAATTTAAGGTGTGTATGGGCGTGACCTAACGCCAATGCAAATGCTACTTTCCCTCCTTTGCTATGTCCGGCTAAAGCTACGTTATCAATATCTGGTGATACATCATGTGGTAGTACTAGTTGAAGGTTTTGGCCGTTGTCTTTGTTTATCCAGTTAGCTGTATCGGATGCATCCTCCACATCACCAACCGCAGAGCATATACATAGGCCCGTCACGAACCCAAACTAGAACAAAAAGAAAAACTATTGTCTAGCATATCATGCATATATTAATTAATCTGGATCTACCCAAAGGGCTAATGTTTTAGGCTAATTTAACACTGGTAACATGATAAGGGTAAGTTCATCTTTTGATGGATTTTATAGCTTGAACTCATATTAATTGATTTGAGCTTATGCATAGAAAGAAGAAAAGTTACCAAAGTTTGACCCGGAGCAACGATAATGTATCCATGGGAGGCGATAAACTCGAAGAGGTCACTATAAGAAGTATTAGGTATCGAAAAGCCATGGTGAAAGAGTATAACAGGATAAGTCCCTTCTTCCGTAGGGTAAACGATGTACAAAGGCGGATTTGGTGTAGAACCAGAAGATTTCCGTACCCTTGTTGACTTCACTGTGTAGCTTCCATTGTCGAAACAAGTCGTTGATGCAGGTGCCATCAAAGATTCAGTAGACAACACCATATTTAATTAGTACAATTTTTGAAGTACAAATTGGTTCAAATGTATAAAAAAATGGAAGACCTATCTACAAATATATAAGGTCTTAGTACAAATGAACGAGGATAAGAAATGTCATTGTATTCTTTTTTGTTTTTTTCCCATCCTTTGATTCACGCTAAGGGTGGGGGTGTGATTTTTACCACTCCCTCCACTCTAAGTGTAATTCATTTGAGCTACCGATGACATCAATCTTGTGAATTATTTGAGCAACTCTCTGACAGGTAGTAGTGTGTTACGATAATCAAAATGCATTGACCATTTAGAAGAATGGACACGTGAATATGTATAAAATGCTTTGCGTGTTCTTTTATGGTACATATAACTACATCCTGATTGACCCAAATAAACCATTTTTTTTTTTTAATATTTTTATAAATTATCTATATAAAAGTATTGAATTAGACTCATCTTTTAATCATTTTACTCATATTCGGGTTAACCTGAACCCAAATAAACCTGACCCGAACAGACTCGAACCTGACTAACCCGAGTTTAAATAGGGTCAGGTTCGGGTATGTTCTTTTAGCCTTGACTCGACTTTAACCTGACCTGGATTGAACCGATTCCGACCAATCCGGCCCGATTAACACCCCTAGCTACATCTATATAGTACTGAATAAAGTTCCTTGTTTTATAACTATTGAAGATGACAGCTCCTTAATTTAGAGTACTAGGTTCATGATGAATTTATTATTGATTATCCAATTCAACAATCATGCAAGGTTTTCTTTAACCATAGTTTCTGATTTTTTCTCCGATTAATCGGTAAGGTTTGAGCCAGCTTTTGCACATACTCAAACCGGATAAAGAACTTTCTATTTTGAAATGATTGCTAGACTATTTCGTAGTTTTTTGCACCTAGCTACCAGGCCGAAATTAAACTTGCAAGGTTGTATTATTTGGATGATTTGTATGAATCATTTATCAACTTATAACCACTTACTTGTTAGATGTATCATACTGACTCTATGGTTTTCTTGTCTATCTATGTTACTCTTAAGAAGCATCGTTTTCCTCTATTGTGTAGTTCGATAAAATTCAATGAACTTACATTTTCACTAACTTTTCTTTTATTTAGTAAAAAGGATATTTATTTTTGTCCATAGTTGGTTTAAATGGCAATTTTTTCGACACCAGATTGCGATGACGCGTAGGACGGCTGACGGTGATGATTTTGATTGGGGGTTCCACAGAATTGTAAAACGAAGAGAATGACGCTAAATGCATCAGCTAACTCCAAACGACGTAAAAGTTATGGCCAAAACAAGATGTAGTTAAAGTTTTAGCTGAAAACTTGCATTTTTTTCAAAGAAAAGGAATAACGACAATGGTAGGGTTTGACAGGGTGGCTTAAAGGAGGCGGCTCAATGTAGCCACTTAAGTTTGAGGATATTACAAGCTTTGATACCTTGTTAAATATTGTAAACGGCGTAAGTGTTATGCTTTATTGATCGACTATTTATAAACCTAAAATCCTAATGAACCCTAAACCCACAAACCGAGTTTGTGCTTAATAACATATCATCTAATAGAAAATATGTCATATAATACTATGATGAGAGTTATTTTATATACCAAATTTTTCTCACATACTAAGAGACAAATCACAGCCATTCATTTTCTTGATTAGAAAAAAATGGATATTAATTAAATTCAATTACACCCAATTTTTATAATTTAAATATCTCATGAACCATTGATCGTTAGACAAAATAAATTATACCGTCACGACCAACATTTAATTATCTTTCTATAGACGGACACTTTAATATACTTTCGATAAACTTTTTTAGTTGTTTTTTTCACATTTTCTTAGTTGTATTAAAATTCGAATTACATAACACATGCGATTTAACACTAATATCGAAGTTCGAACACTAAATATTCGTACTAAAATTGACATAAGTATTTGTCTATAAATCAAAAACTTTTTCCTTTTATGCAGTGAAAAACATACATTCTTGATTTTCCAACCATATATCACACACACTATATTCGAATTATAGATTATAGTAGTTCATTTAAGAAACTTTTATAATCACATGTGGAAAAATTCACAGTTGTGATTTTTTGTTTTTTATATAATTAGTGTAATATCACATGTGATTTCTTATGCAAGTTTAAAAAACGAAGGAAAAAGAAAAATTAACGTAAAAAAAACGACTAAAAAAAAGTTTGTCGAAAGTATATAAAAGTGCCGATCTATAGAAAGATAACTAAATGCTCGGCGTGATGCTATGTTGTTTTCGCTTAACGATTAACGGTTTAAGAGATATTAATATTTGAAAAAAATGATGAAAGTGTGTTTATAAAAAATGAGTGGCTGATATTTGTCTTTTGGTATGTAGAGTTGAGATCAATATAGATCTCATATTTGTCATAGATTAAAAGAACCAATCTTAGCCATCCATTTTTCATCTAGATTAATAAAAAACCATTTTTCACAATTTAAAAAAAAAAAACAATATATCTTGCAAACGATAAATCTTCAAGCTACAAAAAATACACCATCGCGACATGAATTAAATTATCTATCTATAGATATGCATTTCTCTATATTTTCGACGATTTTTTTTTTAAAAAATTTCCGCCCAGAAAAATCACATGTGATTTGTAAAAATCACATGTGATTTGTAAAAATCACATGTGATTCGTAAAAATCAAATCACATGTGATTTTTACAAATCACGTGTGATTTTTCTGGGCGAAAATTTTGAAAAAAAAAAGTTCGTCGAAAGTATATAATAATGCATAGGGTTAATACATACAGATGTTACTGAAGTTTCCAAAAAATTTGAAAAAAGTTACTCAACTTTTTTTTTGTTGAATTAGGTTACTATAGTTTCCCAAAATTTGAACCAAGTTACTATAGTTTTCCCAAAATTTGAACCAAGTTACTATAGTTTCTAAAAAATTTGAATTAAGTCACTTTGTCTTATTCGAAAATCACTTTGTCTTATTCGAACTGGAAACTTTAGTAACCTAATTCAACAAAAAAAAAGTTGAGTAACTTTTTTCAAATTTTTTGGAAACTTCAGTAACATTTGTATGTATTAACCCTAATGCATATCTATAGAAAGATAATTTAATTCTCGTCGGGATGCTATGATTTTTTTGACGTAACGACTAACGGTTTGCGAAATATTTAATTTTTAAAAAAATGGTGAAAGTTTACATTTTTTTTGTTTTGATAAAAAAAATAAATAGTTAAGATTAGTTCATTGGATTTATGACAATAACTTTGCCTGTAAGTAAATATTTGGTATGTATATATCTTAAATCGATACTATTTTTGTTCTTCCACTTAGGTTTGTGAGGTATGAAATTTATACCAGTTGTTTTATAGCTGTACATAAGAGAAACGCGGGCTTGAAGGCAAACCTATATGATTAATGAGGTGAGAGAAGATAGTGCCAATTCATTTTCGGAAAAAAAAAAAAAAAAAAAAAAAAAAAAAAAAACATATTTTTCACATTTTTTTAAATAAAATATCTTGGAAATGATAAATCTTCAAGCTACGAAAAGTACATCATCGTGACGATTTTTTTTTAATCTTTTAGAGTTTTAGTTGACGGTCACTTCGATATACTCGACGATTTTTTCTTTTGAGCTTTATTTTTTAGTGTTGAATTTTCGCACAGAAAAATCACATGTGATTTGTAAAATCACTTGTGAATTGTTATTTTCAAAATCAAGTATGATTTCACAAATCACGTGTGATTTTTAAGATCACATTTTTTTTTTTATCTTTCAGTACACGGGCGATATATTTTCGACGACTTTTTTCTTTCGAGCTTTATTTTTCAGTGTTGAAATTTTCCCTAAGAAAAATCACATGTGATTTGTAAAATCACTTGTGATTTGTTATTTTAAAAATCATGTGTTATTTCACAAATCACGTGGTGATTTGCAAGATCACATATGTTTTTAAACAAAATGTCACATGTGATTTGTAAAATCATACTCCCTCCGTCCCAAAATTATTGTCCCATAACAAAAAGCACATTTTTTTAGAAAAACATCACTATCACTACTTTATCTCTCTTACTTTTTTGCCAAATAACAAGTTTACCCTTAACCAATTAATTAATACTTCATTAAAGTTTGTAATATTAATTTCAACCAAGGGTAATATAGTAAACTTACCAAACTCCACTACCTATTCACTTTCCATTTTTGGTATGAGACAATAATTTTGGGACGCCCGAAATGGAAAAATGGGACAATAAAATTGGGACGGAGGGAGTAATTGATTTGTTATTTTAGAAATCACATGTGACTTTTTTTTTTTTAAAAACATATGTGATCTTGCAAATCAATTGTTATTTTACAAATTACATGTGATTTTTTTAAACAGACAAAAAAAAAAAAAAAAAAAAAAAAAAAAAAAAAGAGCTCGAAAAAAAATTCGTCGAAAGTATATAGAAGTGCCCTCTATGGAAAGATGATTTAATTCTCGTCATGATGGCATGATTTGTTTCGCGTAACGATTAATGGTTTGTGAGATATTTAATTTTTAGAGAGAATGGAAAGTGAGTTTTTTTAAACATGATAAAAAAAAAAAAAAAAAAAAAAAAAAAAAAAAAAAAATTAATGGTCACGATCTGTTGATTTGATCTTTAGAGAATTTGTAATATATGTTAAACTGTTCTCTATGAACAAATAGGCAAATAATGTTGTATGGAGTACGTGTTTAGTGACACTTTTCAAGGCTCGCGAAAGCAACTAGTAACAAGGATTTTGTAGCATAAGTGTATTTTTTTAAAGCAACTAACTATCTTATAATATTTACACAACAAATAAATCTCACAATGTCGTAATACACAACAAATAAATCTCACAATGTCGTAAGCGTAATTGTATTTATTTCACCAATAACAAGTGGATGGCTGGTTAATCTGCATAATCGCTTTTTGATGCTTAAAAAAAGTAAGTAATAACTTTTTGAGGAGAGTTATTTTACATACCAAAATTATCTTACATATCAAGGGACTCATCCCTACCATCAATTTAAAATGAAATCAATGGTTGAGATTAAAAACATTTTAATATTTCCCAAATTTTTTATACAGTAATTTAAATATCTCTTAAACCGTTAATCGTTAAGCGAAAATAATTACACCATCGCGACGAACATTTAATAATCTTTCTATAGACGGGCACTTTGATATACTTTCGACAAAAAAAAATCATTTTTTTCAACTTTTTTTTCTTTCTCTTTTTTTCTTTTTTTTCTTTAATTATTGAAATTTGCATGAAAAATTACATATGATATTAGTGTTAAATCACATATGATATATAATATCACATGTGATATTAGTGTTAAATCACATATGATTTTTTAATGCAAATTTCAGTAACGAAAAAATACGAAAAAACGTAAAAATAAAAAAAAGTGAAAAACACGAAAAAAATAATTTTGTCGAAAGTATATCGAAGTGCCTATCTATAGAAAGACAATTAAATATTCGTCGTAACGGTATATTTTTTTTCACTTAACGATTAACGGTTTGAAAGATATTAATATTTGAAAAAAAAGATGAAAGTGGGTTTTTTTTTTTTTTAAATTGACGAGATAATCTCATCCATTAGATCAAATAAAGATGGAGGGTAGAGATTATTGGTATATAATAAAAGTTTAGTTATCAAATAATCTTAAATCTAACTTTTTAGATTATACTTTTTTTTTCCAAACAGTAGAAGTAAACTATATGCATTTTCAAAATGCAATAATCTTAATATCAATCTAACTTTTTAGATTATACTTTTTTTTTCTTTTCCAAACACTAGAAGTAAACTATATGCATTTTCAAAATGCAATAATCTTAATATCACTCTCTAAACGCATCCGTAAACACCCTCTTGGTGAAATTGATGTGAGTGTGAACAATCTATGGAGCATGTTCACCAGAAAAGTACAAAGATAACACACAACTTGTACACGCTGTTTGCAATTCTCTATTCGTCTTTGAATTGAACAATTGAACATTAATGGCGAAGGAATTGGCGATGCACAAAATTTAACACATATTTGACGACCACAAAATAACGGTGGACATTTTCCATTGATTTTAGGGAGGAGAGAAGTCTAATGATCGATTACAAGTTTGGCATACATATAATGTTGCACGTACTCTTTACCGTTCTATGTTGACCATTGTACAAATTATTGTGGCAATATAGTCCATGAATTTCGTGTTTCTTGTAATAAACAAGGACTGGTGGTTACCCATTGTTGGTGCATACATTGTAAACAAATATCACAGATTATAGCTTCCAAACAGTCGCAAATCAATTGTGTTACACGTTTATATACTGATATACACAAGATATATTTGAAAGTCAAGCAAGCAAGAGTTCAAAATAATTATGCTGGTATTGAAATTTTTGTCGGCATGCTTAAAACTTAGAACTACTATACTTTTGATTATCCAACTTCCTCCATTTTTTTATAAGGAATTATTTTGACGTTTTAGACAATTGCAAGCTTTTTTGGCAGGTATCAATGGGCAATTGTCACACAATATATCACAGCAATTTCAGTTGATTCCTTTTCGCAAATATACGTTGAAAACCTGCAAACAAAGCTCTCATGATTGAAGCCATAAAACAGGATCAAGCTTAATGGGAGCAACTGAATTAGGTGAATCAATAATGGCTGTGAGATCATCGGCGTTGTGAAACAAATAAGCATTGAGAAATGCCACAAAAATGCCTCCACAAGCTCTTCTCATGTCATCCTTTGAACCTTTTCCCGTCTTGCATATAAACATACCCGCTAAACGGACTAACCAATCATCAACCATGTCCAAGTGACCAAAGTCCCTAGCCACAAAATAACAAGAAGGGGGCTTACATTCGTTAAAGAAAAACGGATGGTTGCATCCCCAGGGTGCTGCGGGTGGGATGCACCCAAAAAAACTATCATCTCCTAAGCCTGTCCCAATAAGGGCTACAGGCATTGCCAAGTTGTAGTCTTGTGGTATGTAGTTTAGGATTTTGGGTTCGATCCTGTTAGAAGTGTTGCTACCTTCAACAGGATCTAAACCTATTAGAGCCTTGAATTTAAGTTGTGTATGGGCGTAACCTAACGCTAATGCAAATGCTGCTTTCCCTCCTTTGCTATGGCCGGCGAGAGCTACGTTTTCAAGATCTGGTGACACATCATGCGGTAGTACACGTTGGAGGTTTTGGCCTTCCTCTTTGTATATCCAATTAGCTGTTTTGGCTGCATCTTCCACATCACCATCCGCGGAAAATATACATAGGCCCTTTAAGAATCCAAACTAAAATAAAAAAAAGCACGGACACAACATCAATGTGTAACATATTTTGTGGCAATGGCAAGATAGGATTTACAAATGAGTTTGGACCATAAAACTTATTCCAATATAATTCAATGATCTTCGTTTAATATTGTAGGGCTAATTGTTTAAAAATGTATAATACTTGACACCTTTTGTAATTGGGTGTACCATTGTTCAAATCCGATTATTTCGTGCACATCTTTTGAAATTTTGATTATTCTGAGTAATGATTGACGTATTTTGTGAGTTTGGATACAACTACGAACGGTAACAACTATCATACATTCTTAGACAATTAGCCCAATAATATACATGAGAAATAATTAGTAGATCTAAACTTGTGCCTGATTTTGTGAGTAAAAACTGTGAGACTATTAGTTCTAATAAAGAGGTCCGCTTACTCACAAACCAGTAAACTAATCTCATGTGAGTTTACACACAAAATTGTGTTCAACTTTAACTCTTGTAAGTTTCCAGATTATTTTTCTAATACATATTGCCAGTAAAACATACCAAAGTTTGACCAGGAGCGACGATAATGTAACCGTGTGAGGCAATAAACTCGAAGAGGTCACTATATGAACAATTAGGGATCGAGAAGCCATGAAGAAAAAGTATAACGGGATAACTCCCTCTTTCTGTAGGGTAAACAATGTACAAAGGAGGTGTAGAACCCAAAGATTTTGATACTAGTTTCGACTTAACCGTGTAGCTTCCGTTGTCAAAACAAGTTGTGGATGCTTGTGCTACTGAAGATTCTATAGACAAGCCCATTTTTTAGAATATTTAAAGGACAAATTGGTTCAAACGTATGAAAAAAGATGGAAAACATATCAAGCAATTTATAAGGGCTTGAAAAATAAACAACTATTATGGTGTTGGCATTATATTCACATTCAATGTGCAATTCATTTTAGTCATGCACGGCAGCCATTAATAGATTCCCTAGGTGCATACAAGTCTCAAAGAGTAGAATGGACCATTCATTAAACACCTCTTTTAGTGGTATAATGTAGTTAAGTCTGTATCTTACAATTATTTAAATTGGATAAAAGATTAGGATATTGAATTTACGGGACTTTAAGTAATCAGTTGTATAAATATCCTTTTTTCTAGAATAAAGTAAAGAAAAATGCACTAAAATATACGATTTCGTTAAAATTAGTAAACAAATTAAGAAGACATATATTTCTTTTGATATATAGTCGACTAACTAAACATATGTATTTGTGTGATACAAAATTTCGAGATCAAGTTTATTTCTAAGAAATCAGGATTTTTAGCGAAAGTTTAAACTAGACGGCAAACATCCATCGGATTTTCGTGAACTCTGAAAACCCCATAGGTACGCCCCTGAATTTGGATTTATATATGCAAGGTTAATGTTTTGGCTATAATATTAACCTTAATCTTTGTAAAACATTTTAGCAGGTTAAATTTTGAAATTGTACATTTAATTTATTTTAAAATAAAGACAAAAATACACCGTTGGTCCCTAAACTTGCCAGAAAGCATCGTCAGGGCCCAAACCTTGAGAAAATCGTTGTCGTGAGTCCAAAAGTTGGGTTTTTGAGGCCGATTGCGTCCCTTGACCCGTTTGGTCTCGGTCAACGTCCATTTTTAGTTATATATTCAAGGGCATAATAGACCAATCACCTTTATGACTACACCTTAGTTAATCCAACCCAACCCATTTCCCTTTTATTGTTTTCCTCTGATGCAGGATTTCTTATCAGGTTTTAATATTTATTGGATCTCATCTACCTATGGTCTACCTAATGCACCAACGGGCAGCGTACCCAGTCGTGTGTAGTGTAGTATTCGGTAAAGCCGAGGTCGTCCCAAGAGCTATGCGTATGGATCTAATCTAAGTTCGTGCACCTTGATAGATCTTATGAGCTTGGTAGACCGTCTATGTAAACACAAACAGCCTAAGAGAATCTCTATGAATTAAACTTGTATTCAGGCGGAAAATAAACACAAGAGTTAAAGAAGAATGAATAACTATAATACTTTGATCCTCTATGGATCGTTTATTTCACTAATGATAATGTTTTTGATAAGCGTACATAAACCCTAGCTGCAGGTTTCTTTTATAGACTAAGAAACCCTAATACAGCTCATAACAAACCGTGTAAAGAGATATACACTATCTCTTCTAAAAATAACTCTAACAAACATTCTAAACATACCGGATAACCCGCAGCAATGACTAGCTAAACAGCAGAAACAAAATGAACTACCAGCAGGAACCAACTACAGCAGGAACCATAACTACCAACAGGAATGAAAAATAAATATATTCTAATAATTCCTAACAATCCTCCCCTAAACTTGATGTTACACCCCGTACCCGTTTTGACTAAAAATTTAAAACTTTTGACGCGGAAACGCTTGACTTTACCGGACTCATACAAAAACTTCATTTACATACCCAAAATCTATCATATTTAACCCTTTAAAATACTTGCAAGAATATATACTCGGACACCTTACAAAACATTTCATAATCAATTGTATAACACAACCAAACAACCCTTCAGATCAATGATACGCCGTATCCTTTTTAGGGATACGCCGCATCTAAGCTGATAGACCATGCGCCGCATCGACCTGAAATGATGCGCCGCATCACCTTAAACTCCTGATACGTCGCATCTAATATACTAGATACGCCGCATCACTTTAACTTCTGATGCGTCGTATCTAATATACTAGATACGCCGCATCGACCAACTAAGACAAAACATCAGTAGGAAAAACCTGCATATACTCAACACACCACACAATTCACTTTAACCTCAATACAACATTATATCTTATACCAAAACACTCATTTTACATTCAAAACCACCACAAACCATAATACACAGCAATTGACCCGTTTGACTCCAACATGGGTACGAATACACTTAATTCAAACGCCCCTTAAACATTCACTAAAAACACTTAAAACACATTTAACAACTCGTTAGACTCCCAAACCGTTACCCGACTTTGACACACAATAAACGACTCATAAAAGAGACTCTCGGGGGCACAACCTTGACTCGAGCTCGGCGTTCTACCTAGCTCCTAACGCTCACTATCTTCCAACTGCTTCCAATTCCTTAAGCTAACACACATAATCTTTCATTCCGCTGCACATGAACCTACAAAACGATTAAACATCTAAACCGTAAGCGATAACGCTTAGTAAGTAAAACGATAATCACATACCATCATACTTCAATCCAAACACATAAGCATCACCTATCTCTAAACACTTACTTAGCTACTCCACTCTCTAATTCTTGCATAACCATCTAACATCAACTTACCATCATAGCCAAATCACCACCTAGATCATATTCATTCTAGCACATAAGCACATATCCAATCCCTTATCACTAGTCACAAAACACACATAACACATACATGTTAGACTTCCATATAATGCATGCCATCATCATTTTACTTACCTTATCTTCAAGCTAAGCATATCCAAGCATCCATCATCATCCATCATCATAAACACCCTAAGACACATAATCATACATAACATATAATACATAATCATTAACTATAATCATGACTAATACAACCATAACTAACCTCTAAACACTTCTAATCATCATATAATCATATATTGATTATATGAGAATAAATCCCATCATTTACTAACTCAAACCCATTATAAACTCATCACATAATCATCATTACCTCTTAATTATCTTAAAACACCATTTACCCAATCCTTCCCAAGTTAAGGTTCATAAACCCTAACCCTTAAATCATCAATTAAACTCTAATTAAACATCATGAACATCATACCTTATGTAAGAAACAAGCTATAGGCTTAACCCTTGAATTATCACCACTAAACCATCATCATCTCATCACCAAATGCTCCATCATCTTCCCTCTCTTCTCTCTATCTCGACATCACAGGAACACACAAGAATTGTGTGGAGATATCTAGAACCTAACACATATAAACTAGCTGAGAGGGCATTTCTGTCATTTCTGCTTATTTAAGGTCGATGCGCCGCATCTATATTTTAGATGCGCCGCATCTTATATACGCCGTATCTCCTTCTACAATACGGCACATGGACTATAACAAGTCGGTTCTACTTTCCATTCTACCATACGCCGCATGTAACTTTCTTGATGCGCCGCATCTAGGCCTCATCAGACATCCACTTAAAAGATTCATCCACATATCCTTAGTCAAACATACTTAGGCTCGGGTCAACTTCATCTAGGGTGGGGCCTATTTGTATTCCGGGAAACGGGTCTAACACTTAAATTTGACTAGGTTAACTTCAAGTTTCTTGGTAGATCTTTGACGTCCAGAGGTAGAGGATTGAACTTGATCTGCAGCAGCAATAATACAGTAACCCGCAGCAACCAGACTATGACCAACAGCAACAAGTAACCTTTATCTTTAAGTCCAAGTATCCAGCAGCAATAGAAGGAAACCAGCAGCAGTAACCATGACTATTTGTACATCAAAACTTTTAAGTTTCATACTATTCTCGTCACATCCAGGTGTGTTAACTCCTGTGAGAGGTGAATCATTGAAAATTAATGGATTTGATGTCTCTTTACCAATAGCCATCACTACTGGAGTAGCCAATGTTTAGGTGTGTAAGACCATGGTACATTGATAACCATATGATTTTTAGTAAATCATCAACTGTAAACGGATTTGAGTTATCTTTACATGTAGCCGTTTGCTAAGGACTAGCCAATTCTTAGGTTTAAGATAACCTTTGGTGAATTGATTACCAAATATGATTTTTCCACTGCCTTTACCACAAGCCATATACTTGTGGGCTAGTCAATTCTTTGGAACCCAAAAGGAAAATCCATGGCGAATTGAAAACCATTTCAACTCTCAGTAATGAAACATTGGTGAGTTGAGAACCCTATAGTTTTGAGCAAACTATTACAGCTATCAACGGATTTGATTATCACACCAGAGCCGTACCCTCATGGTAAGTCAACTCTTTCTTGTCTGATAGACATGGTGAGTTGATTACCATTTGTTGTGTGGTTAAAAACCAACACTGTACCTGCAAATGGTTAGTATACAAGCTATCTTCTTCTTCTTCTTTTTTTTTTTTTTTTTTTTTTTTTTTTTTTTTTTGTAAACTAAAACTTTAAAGAAAATAAAAGAGTAAACTCCAAAATACATCCATGTGGTTTAGCCAATTTCGCACGATACATCCCTCCCAAAAAAGTTGCAACATACACATCTCTCCATTAGTAAAAGTCAAACACAATACATCCACGAGGATGAACGGTGCAAAGATTGTGTCGTTAAATTGGACACGTGGCAGTTATCTCTTTTTAAGAGAAGGTATTTTAGTCCTTTTATCATAAACACAAATACAAAACACAAGCACAAATCCAAAACTCAAACACAAATCCAATTTAAATACAAACACAAATCCAATCCAATTCAATCCCTGCTACTTAAAAGTGATTATGTTGCATAATGTTTAGAAAACCCATCAAGAAACAGACCCAATTCAATCTCCATTTCTCTTGACATCAAGAAACAGACACAAACACAAATCAAATCCAATTCATCCAATCCTTTCATTCGATTTAATTAAAAACAAAGAAACTTATAGCCACAAACTACAACAAGCAAAACCACAACTCCATAATCTAACATATCCCATCGCTTCACTGTCATAACAACACCATAAATCCAATCCGTAAACAACAAGATCCAAAACCCACTATCCTACAACAAATCCCTTCATATCTATAAAACAACCTTCTACTACTACAAGAAAAGAAAAAAAGAAAAAAAAAACAAGATCTCAGTTTTGTTCAAAACACATTCGCATATTTACGAATCTATAAAGCTCTTGTTAGTTTGAACACAACTCTTCATCGATCTCTCTGAAGCATATATTTTATTTTTAATTTCCGAAAATATTAAGAAAGAACAAAACAAAGATGTCTCATCCTTTCTTATCATTCGTTCATTAACAAAGGACGATTTTTTATTGTTATGTGCTGTTGATTTATGGGTGTTATTTGTTGGGTGAGAGAAAACACAAGAAGTGGGATTTGTTGGGTGAGAGAAAACACAAGAAAGAAGTGGGATTTATGGGTGTTATTGATTTTGGGTTGTTGATTTGTGAATTTGATTTATGAATTTGATTTCTGATTTTGATTTGTGTGTGAGTATTAAAAGAATGGTGTGTGAGTAGGTGTGATGTTAAAAAGACTAAAATACCCTCTTTTAAAAAGAGATAACTGCCACGTGTCCAATTTAACGACACAATCTTTGCACCGTTCGTCCTCGTGGTTGTATTGTGTTTGACTTTTACTAACGGAGGGATGTGTATGTTGCAACTTTTTTGGGAGGGATGTATGGTGCGAAATTGGCTAAACCACAGGGATGTATTTTGGAGTTTACTCAAAATAAAATAAACATAAAAGAAAATAAAGCAGAAACAAGAAAACAAAGAAAACGAAAAATATACAACAATAAGCCTCCCCTTAGACTTATACCTCCCCTCAATCTCAGCACTTAAGGATTAAGCATCCCAATATGGACCACCAAATGGTTAAATCTTGGTCCATCAAAAGCCTTGGTTAACAAATCAGCCACATTGTCATCAGTGTGAATTTTAAGCACTTGGATAAGATGCTTCTCATAAGCATCTCGTATAAAATGGTGCCTAATCTCTATGTGCTTTGTCCTTTAGTGAAAAACATGGTTCTTAACAATGCAGATAGTGCTTTGGTTATCAATAAAGATTTTAGTGTTCATGAAGTTGAACCCATAGTCTAACAACTGATTTTGCATCCAAAGTACCTGTCCACAACAGCTAGCAGCAACAACATACTCTGCCTCAGTAGAAGATGTAGCCACTATAGTCTGCTTCTTGCATTGCCAAGAAACCAACCTTCTTCCCAGAAACTGACAACCCCCAGTAGTAGATTTTCTATCAAAGTTAGCACAAGCATAGTCACTGTCACTATAAGCTTCCAGCACAAAAGGAGAATCTCTTGGGTACCAAAGACCCAACTTAGGTTTTCCTTTTAGGTATTTGAAGATCTTCTTGACTGCATTCAAGTGTGAAGTTAATGGTGAAACTTGATGTCTGGAACAAGCACTGACTGCAAACATGATGTCAGGTCTAGAAGCTGTCAAATACATCAATGAACCTATCATGGATCTGTATAAGTGAACATTAACAGCAGCATCAGGTTCAGTATTGGACTTAGGCTTTGGAGCTTCATATGGTGTAGTTGCAGTCTTCACACTTTCTAAGTCAAACTTCTTAAGTATGTCTTGCACATACTTCTGCTGGCTGATAAAAATTCCATCAGGCTTTTGCTTAACCTATAAGCCCAAGAAAAATGTCATTTCTCCCATAGCACTCATCTCAAATTCACTTTTCATCAATTCCTCAAATTCCCTACACCAAGCTTCATTAGTGGAACCAAAAATGATATCATCTACATAAACTTGAACAAGGATGATATCTTTGTAATTCTTCCTGATGAAGAGTGTCTTGTCTATTGCCCCTCTTCTGTAACCATGTTTTAGCAAAAAGGCAGACAACCTGGCATACCATGCCCTTGGTGCCTGATGAAGGCCATAGAGTGCTTTTACTACTTTGTAAACCAAATCAAGATTCTGTGGGTCCACAAATCCCTTTGGTTGAGTAACATAGACCTCTTTTTCAATTCTACCATAAAGAAATGCACTCTTCACGTCCATCTGATAAACCACAAACCCCATGAATGATGCAAAAGCTAAAAACAATCGAATAGCTTCAAATCTTGCTACTGGTGCAAACACCTCATCATAGTCAATACCCTCCTCTTGTCGATGTCCTTGAGCAACCAATCGAGCTTTGTTTCGAACCACAATTCCCCTAGCATCCCTTTTATTCTTGAGAATCCATTTTGTTCCAATTGCATGCTTTCCTTCAGGCAAAGGTACTAACTGCCAGACTTTCTGATTTTGAAACTGCTGCATTTCCTCTTGCATAGCCTCAACCCAATCAGAATTATCAAGAGCTTGAGCTACACTGCTTGGTTCTATTTGAGACAGAAAACAAGCATAGAGGCAATGAAGATAGTCTGTATGATTACTCCTTAGCTGATCCTGAATATAACTCACAAATGCAGATTCTCCAAAACTAGGTTGTTTCAACTTGCTTCTTGTCTGAACAGGTGAATTGGGATCTCCAAGTATCAAAGATTGAGGATGAACAGTGTTAATCCTCTTGGTAGCAGTGGGATTGACATCAAAGGTTGAGGCTTGATTAGAGATAGAGGAATTAATTTCACCATCATATGAGGAGTGAGTGAAGATGCCTGTGCTTGATTGATGATGAGGATCCTCCAACTTAGATCCTGAAAAGAGTGAATTCCCAAGGTCCGATGGACTTGGGTACCTTGTAGGCGGTTCATTGAAGCCCATTGTATCAGCAGAAGAAGTGGACAAAGAACCAGCAGGAATTGTGACAACAGCAGGAACAGAAGAGCTATCAGCAGTATTGGTAGCAGCAGCAGGAACCGGAACACCACCAGCAGAATCCAGATTCCTGTAGGCTTCATCATAAGCTTTTCGTAAGATCTCCTCTTTTTCTTGTGAGAATCCAAAACCAAACTTTTCAACAGCTTCCTTGGCATCATGTTCTTGCCTTTGAAGCCTAGCAAGATCTTCAGCAAAACTTGAATTACCTTCAGCCTTATCAGAAGAATCTTTGAGCTCAGTACCTGAAAAGTGGTTAGAGGGAAAAGAAGGAACAACAATGGGTCGTTCATCACACTCTGAGTCTGAATCATCATCTGAGGTACCTGCATTGTTAGTATCAAAATCATGTGTACCAACAGATTGATTAGCTTTGAATCTTGCATAACCTAAATTATCAGTCAGATAATCAAGGTCAAAGTACCACTCATGACCTGCACCCTGTACATTAGGTTTATCCTCAAGATATCTTAAATTGAGTGTCTCTTCTATTCTCTTAGCTGACAAATTATAAACCTTATAGGCCTTACTATGAGCAGAATAACCAACAATAAACCCCTCATCTTCCTTTCCTTCAAATTTTCCTAGGTGATCACTAGTATTCAAAATAGTTACATGACATCCAAAAGGTTTAAGATAACTGATGTTAGGAACCTTCCCAGACAAAAGCTCATAAGGTGTTTTGTGTGTGGGACTAGTAATAGATAACCTATTCAGATAATAACAAGCAGTGCAAACAGCTTCAGTCCAAAACATGGTAGGCAACTTAGAGTCAGCCAGCATTGATCTAGCTGCTTCTATAAGGGTTCTATTTTTCCTCTCAGCAACCCCATTTTGTTGTGGGGTTCTAGCATTACTATAATCCCTTTTAATCCCCTTAATCCCACAGAGTTCAATTAGGTTAGAATTTTTAAACTCTGTTCCATTGTCACACCTTATACTCTTAACCTTTTTATTTAGCTGGTTTTCTATTAAGGCAATAAAGTCCCTAATCACAGGATAGGTTTCATCTTTAGTACCTAAAAAGAAAGTCCAAAAAAACCTGCTAAAGTCATCTGTAATCACCAGGCAGTAGTATTTATGGTCAATACTTCTGATGGAAGTAGGACCAAAGAGATCCATATGAAGTAGCTGAAGAGGCTCTGTGATGGTGCTCACAGCAGTAATGGCCTTGTATGAAGCTTTGTGTTGCTTTCCTTTATTACAGGAAACACAATTGTGGTCATTGGTGAAGGTCTTGAGAGGGAGCCCATGTACCAATCCATTCTTGGCCAGTTTGTTGATGGTCTTGAAGTTCACATGTGCCATCCTCCTGTGCCATTTGGTAGATTTATGATGAACTCAAATAAGTACATTTTATTATCATCATTTATCTTATTTATTTGACTTGTTTTATTATATTATATATGAGAATCGATACATTGATGTTTACTTTAGTAATTCTCAGGTAAAAACAAGCATTATGTGAAATTTGGCGATTTTGGACTAATTATGGAGCAAAACAAGCGAGATGTCAAAAGTCTACTGAAATCCAGAAGATGCGCCGTATCTCACTCAACAAATACAATGCAATATCATACTTAGATGAATTCGAAGACCATTGCCTGACTTTGAAGAATGCGCCGCATGCAATTCTGTCATGCGCCGCATATGAAACTTTGGTCGAAGAAGAAGATCAAGCTCGTTCTACTCAGATACGCCGCAATATACTTCTAACATACGGCGTATCACTATCAAGATTTCACCAGTTACAATCCAAGACAGCTAAAGTACATGCGCCGCATACAAAGATCAAGTTACGCCGCATCTGAAGACGGTGTACGAATATTCCAGAATATATTAATCTTGGACCCCACGCGAAGTTAAGTCAATGCGCCACATCTATCAACTCAATGCGCCACATCGATCCCTCAGACAGAAACTATAAATACCCCAAGGTCAGACGAATTTAAGAGACCTTTTGTATAACCCTAGAGCCGAATCCAGACGACCAAGCAGCACAAGACACACCTCAAACAAAGATACAAGAGCTGTAAGAAGGTCCTGCATGTATTCAATTCATTAAGTAGTTTTGTTTTATTGTTTTAGTATGCTTTAATTCATCAGGATTGATGGGCTTGTGTTATGTGACTACGGAAGATCATGCACTCCCCTTAATATTGCTTTCCCATTAATTAAAGTTTATATGTTGATGTCTTTGGTGACTTTTATTAGTGCATTGATAACCTCTGTGTCTAGCTGAGTCTTGCTTGGGTCGCCATGCCCCTTCCTCGCCTATTTATTCTAGCGTCTCTAGAAAAGTAGGATAGACATAAGTAATCATTAAGGGTTTACTCGCCGATAAGATTAGAGCCAACGAGAAAGGTTTAATTATATACACTTCATACAAAACTAGCAATAAAACAAGTGACAAGCTATTTAATTATCAGGACAGGTCTTCTTATTGTCTCGAGTATCTATCTGTGTACGTGTGTGCTAATCGCTGATTCGTGCTCATTAGTTTAGTTTTCTATTTAATTATAACCAAACTGTGCCAGTCTCTCAGGCTGAACCCTCTTGCGTTAGATTAGGTTGTATAACTAACTTAGATATTAAAATACTGATTAGAATAACTAGATAATACGTTCCACTCTTAGTGATCGACACTCTGCTTACCATTATATTCATACTGACCGGGTACACTGCTCGTTAAGTGTGTGTGTTATTGATAAGTCGGCTAAATATAAATTTAAAACTTGAGTAGGCATTAATACTGCTAAACCGCAACGACACATCACGCGCATCAAGTTTTTGGCGCCGTTGCCGGGGAGTGAATTGTTATTATCTGTTAATTTGATTAAGTATTTTAATTAGGTTTTTCTTTTTAGGTTTTTTAGATTCTAACCACTAACCCTGTTGTATATTAGATAGATTGCATTCATTGTATAATCTGCATATTTACTGTTTTTGTGTGTTTTTGTTTTCTGTAATTTTTGTTTCTTTTTGTTTGTTTTTATTTTTGTTTTTCTTTTTTCTGTATTTTTCTGCATTCTGCTGTCGTTGTATTGTGCTGATACAAACGATACGGCGGATCTGTTTTCACAGATACGGCGTATTGCGTTTAATTTTTATAAAATACAACGCGTTTAATAAATTCGAGTACGACGCATCTTTCCCCAAGATACGGCGTATTCTGTTTTTAATAAGAAATTTTTCTAAACGCTAACGCCATACGACGCATATGTTTTAACAGATACGGCGTATTTTCTATTTAAATTAAAAACAGTTTTTTGAATTATTAAACAGAAGCGACGCATCAATCTTTATCGATACAGCGCATCTACTAAATCAAAAATCTTGTATTTTGAAACGTAACGAAAATACGGCGCATTAGCTTTTGTTAATACGACGCATTTAATTTTTATAAATATAATCGATTTTTGATAATTTAAACTTGATACGGCGCATTCTAATTCATAAGCGGTGTATCTATTTTCTGAATAAAAGTCTGATTAAATTTTAACGTAATAAGATACGGCGTATCCAACTTTCTGGATACGGTGCATCGTTTGCAGATATCAGCCATTTTTATTCTTTATATTCGTTTCTAAATTCATTAATTTCTCTTCTAGCGAACAGATCCTACTGACGATTTTACCTATGATGACAGGTTTTGCTATGGAAGATATGTCAATGAACGGATATCTTGCTAAGGAACTTATGAAAGATAAGCACAATGAAAAGTCCCGCACCAAAAAGCCGTTAATTCTGGAAAGTGATGACGAGTGTGATAACTATGAAGTTAGCTTGAGCAAGTTCCCAGCATTAAGCATTACTAAAAGCTCAGAATTGGAAAAGGAACTCTTGCTTTCGGATTCATTCGAAAATTTCGATGCTATTACTTGCAACTTACCTACGATCGATGCTTTACTCAAATCCGTATCTCAAACCAACATGCCCTTCTACTCAGTGGAAGTTTATGAAGATGTCAACTTCAATGTACTTACGATTGATGCCGATTTATTTTCTTGGGAAACTCCTCTTGAACCTACTTATATGGAATTCAAACGCTTATGCAATATTGAAGATGGGATATTCTCTTATGATTTACTAATGAGCTACACTGAAGATGAATTGTTACTCTTATGGCCTATCATTGAATCTAAAGGATTAACTTGGACGACTATCGAAGAAAAATATGGGAAATTCCAAATTGAATACATGAACTCAGCAAATGCAGTCAACAAATCGAACAACAAAAGCTATGGTAGAGGAAATATCCAACCTATACAAACTTCTTATATGCCTTATTCCGAACAGTATTAGGGATTAGATAAAAGCAATCTGGATGATGAAAGAATTTATGCTGAATCGGAGATATTGTTTCATAAAAAGTTGGTAAGGTTGATGGATATCTCTTTAGAAGAATGGCTTGAACTTAAATACGGTGATCCCAAATTTGCTCCTACGAATGAAGTCAAACGGATTGTGACCTCATGGTTGACACGAAGTTTTAAAGAACAATTTAATGAGTTCATGGAGATAAGGAGGAAAATGATTGGTAATACTAGCTTTGACGTTAACTACGATCCTAACAATGTTGATTTTTCAGATTGGTTAGCTAGTAAGTTCAATAACCATAAGATCATGGACCGAGCTACTAAAGATGTGTTATGGGTATATTGGATGAGAGTGGAAGATGAGGAAGTAGAAAGCAACAATGGATCATCACATGACGATTCAACGATCGAGGAAGGCATTGAAGAATTGTTCAGCATAGACATTGATGTGTTCAATTATGAGACACCCTTGTGCAAACAATTCAAAGAATTTAATTATCTTCTTCAAATTGACGCTGATGTGCTAACTAGAGATCTACCAGGATTCAAAACTTATGATGAGTTCAAAAACACCTGGTACTACGAATGGAATGACTAGATACTATGGGTTTGGGATAAACCATGGGAATTTAGGCATATTAATCACACTTGTAAACCTTTCCGTTTCAAGGATGAAAGTAGTGAATGGCCAACCTGTGATTGGAAGAATGATGGAACCTGCAATGGGGGAAGTATAATTGGAATGAAACGAGTTGGAAACGATGTATACTTTGAAGACTATGATTGGTATGAAAAAGTTAAAGACTCCCCACGTAGAGCAGAGGCTTTGCAAGAAAAAGGTAGAATCAAATACTTAAAAGAACTAAAGGGAGCATCGAATACTACTTTCTGGGAATGGGTGCATAGAAAATGTGATGATTACACAAGGCTTAATCGACGCTTACAATGGGAATTGAAAAGAAAGTGGGACGAGACTCAAGATTATTATCAATCCATTAACTTGGTTAATTATTATCCCTATGATAATAACGATGAGTCACGAGGAAAATTAATTGATGAACTTGATGACTATTTGAATAAGGATCCTTATTTCAAGTTTGTTGATAAAGACGAAGAAGAATTCATTGAGAGAAAATGTCAACTACTTGGGATCACTTATAATAACCCACCCATGATAATTTCTGAAAAATTTGAAGTCATCAAATACTCTTTGGGACCATATGAGGAATATGTTGCGACGAAGACCAAAGAATATATTAGATTAAGTCGAACGGAAGAAAATGTTGCGGAGCTATACGGTAACATCTTTCGGATGAAAGAAGAAGGATGGCACGTAACAAGAACAAAATAAGGAGCTGAACGTGAGTCTAACTTGAAGACTCTGGAATAAAGACAAGTGCTGACCGGGAGACAACCCGAAGGAAAATTTTTTACTTTTCTGTTCTGTGTCGAGTCTGTCAGACCTGCAGAAGATGCGGCGCATCTCCATCATAAGATGCGACGCATCACCTGCACTGGTCATATCTTATTTCATTTTCTGCATTTTTATTTTTAACTTTAAAACTTTCTGTCAGTTTATTTAATGCGGCGCATCCCTGGTTAAGGATGCGATGCATCTTTTATTCTGATTCGTATTTATTCCAGGCTCGATACGGCGTATCATCTTCCATAAGATACGGCGTATCGACTGACCTGATGATTTACAGTTTAATTTTTTAGGTTTTATTTTTACTAACTAATAATGTATTATGCAAGTTTGAACCTTCTTAGCTCAGGTGTGTTAAAGTCTAAATGGTATTATAGAGTCCTGCATTTTTGTGGATACATCATTTATGAAGCTTAAACGTTCTCATCCACAAGAAAGTTGATTTTTGCTCTTATACGAATAATGGAGGATCATACCGAGCAAATCTCAGGGGAGTTTTTCTGTTCTAATTCTTTTATTTTCCAGTTTTTAACCTTTGACACAAACAACGAGGACGTTGTTTAACTTAAGTGGGGGGATGGAGAATTAGAACACTTACTTGTCCTAAACTTTTTCAAAATATGCTTAAAATGCGCTTAATATATCAAAATTTAAAATTTTTTTTTAGCATGTTTTTGTTTAAAGTCTAAATTACATAACCGCACACATAACTCTATTCTTTCAAAAATATTAAAACTTTAGTGTGCCGGTGACTTGTAAACTTTAGAACTTGGCTTGTATACTATTCGAGACCACCATAATGAGTATTATCTATATAATTGGAGTGACTTGTCTAAATTGGTAAATTTCTAGGATTACACCCAAATAGCCTTTATATGTTATGTGATATTAACTAACTACACTGGTTAGTTAACCCCCGTATAAACCCTTTGTTTACTCTCACTTTTAGAGTAAGATACCCCTAGAAAAACCCTCAGAGCCATTCCTTTCGTTTCTTACACCTTTGTTATAATGTTTCGATACACCCTTACACCTTAGCCTACCCTGTAGATTAAAATCCGTGGTTAATTGCTTTAGGCAAAGTGTGTTTCCTTACATTACCTGTGTTCGCGTGCGTAATTCATTATCTTTGGTTAGGTCGGGAAATTGCACAATGCAATTGGTATGAAAGTAAATATTGTATAACTTTTAGTTTATTTTTCGTGTGTTTGCTACTTTCACTATTACAGTTATTTCTGAAAGTATGAAGAGTATGGAAAAATTATCCGGAAAAATAGTGATAGAAAAGTTGTGAAATTTTACACATATATGTTGATGTCAAAAAAAAAAAAAAAAAAAAAAAAAAAAAAAATCGAAAAAAAAATAATAGAAAAGAAAAGAAAAATGAAAAGTTGGAAGTTTGTTTTAACCAACTTATGTAAAGTTTTGTATTAAGTGGGAGATATCACCACTATTTGTTGTTGTATATTATATTTATGGATTGAATGGGAGTTGGCCGTTATGGAACGCCAACTAAGGTTATTCTTTGATTGAGATTTTGTTGAGTATAATTTGTGTCTACCTAAAGCGTGTGTTTCAAGTGTTAAAGCGTGAGTTATTCAATGATATGAGTCTTATTCATGGGATGGTTGGGAAAGTGATTAACCACACTTAGGATTTTAATTTATCTGTTTTGTTTATTTTTCATTTTACAGCAATTTGTATCCCAAATATTATCCATACCCTATATCATTCTTCATCCAAACCTTTGATTTATTGAGATTAGGGATTTGAGCAATCTTAAGTATCGTAGTCGTGGATTCGGCTATGTATTTATGATTTTGTCGCCCTTTTTGATATAATATTATTGGTGAAGATTACTTGGTCCTATCTTTAGCCCATTCGAGTTAAGGAATTGAGCAATTGCAAGTATCGTGGTCGGGGATTCGATCATGTATTTGTAATTTTGTCGCCTTTTCTGGAATATGAGATCGATAGAGATTAAAAAGGATGATCAATCCTTAACCAACAAACCCTTTTTACCGCTTTAGACTTGTTACTCCTTGGCTTTAGTGGAGGAGATGCGTATACTTGCCAAGCCTATGATAGAATATTCGTCACGACTAAGCAACTAAACGATTTAGAATTGTTTTACATTAAAAAATTATTTTGGTTTCTACTTCGTTAAGTGTTTGGTTGTGTGATTATGACAAAGCGAATACGTGCTTAAATATAAAAATAAATCCTAATATATTTTAGGATACATTTTCATATGATTAATTCTAAGGTTTACTTGGGGACAAGTAAAGTTCAAGTGGGGGGATATTTGATGAACTCAAATAAGTACATTTTATTATCATCATTTATCCTATTTATTTGACTTGTTTTATTATATTATATATGAGAATCGATACATTGATGTTTACTTTAGTAATTCTCAGGTAAAGACAAGCATTATGTGAAATTTGGCGATTTTGGACTAATTATGGAGCAAAACAAGAAAGATGTCAAAAGTCTACTGAAATCCAGAAGATGCGCCGTATCTCACTCAAGAAATACAACGCAATATCATACTTAGATGAATTCGAAGACCATTGCCTGACTTTGAAGAATGCGCCGCATGCAATTCTGTCATGCGCCGCATATGAAACTTTGGTCAAAGAAGAAGATCAAGCTCGTTCTACTCCAGATACGCCGCAATATACTTCTAACATACGGCGTATCACTATTAAGATTTCACCAGTTACAATCCAAGACAGCTAAAGTACATGCGCCGCATACAAAGATCAAGTTACGCCGCATCTGAAGACGGTGTACGAATATTCCAGAATATATTAATCTTGGACCCCACGTGAAGTTAAGTCAATGCGCCACATCTATCAACTCAATGCGCCGCATCGATCCCTCAGACAGAAACTATAAATACCCCAAGGTCCGACGAATTTAAGAGACCTTTTGTATAACCCTAGAGCCGAATCCAGACGACCAAGCAGCACAAGACACACCTCAAACAAAGATACAAGAGCTGTAAGAAGGTCCTGCATGTATTCAATTCATTAAGTAGTTTTGTTTTATTGTTTTAGTATGCTTTAATTCATCAGGATTGATGGGCTTGTGTTATGTGACTACGGAAGATCATGCACTCCCCTTAATATTGCTTTCCCATTAATTAAAGTTTATATGTTGATGTCTTTGGTGACTTTTATTAGTGCATTGATAACCTCTGTGTCTAGCTGAGTCTTGCTTGGGTCGCCATGCCCCTTCCTCGCCTATTTATTTTAGCGTCTCTAGAAAAGTAGGATAGACATAAGTAATCATTAAGGGTTTACTCGCCAATAAGATTAGAGCCAACGAGAAAGGTTTAATTATATACACTTCATATAAAACTAGCAATAAAACAAGTGACAAGCTATTTAATTATCAGGACAGGTCTTCTTATTGTCTCGAGTATCTATCTGTGTACGTGTGTGCTAATCGCTGATTCGTGCTCATTAGTTTAGTTTTCTATTTAATTATAACCAAACTGTGCCAGTCTCTCAGGCTGAACTCCCTTGCGTTAGATTAGGTTGTATAACTAACTTAGGATATTAAAATACTGATTAGAATAACTAGATAATACGTTCCACTCTTAGTGATCGACACTCTGCTTACCATTATATTCATACTGATCGGGTACACTGCTCGTTAAGTGTGTGTGTTATTGATAAGTCGGCTAAATATAAATTTAAAACTTGAGTAGGCATTAATACTGCTAAACTGCAACGACACATCACGCGCATCAATTCATCCACAGAAGCTTTTGCCACCAAGCAAGCCAAATCACCTTCATGCTGGACATCATTCAAATTAAAGCTGTAAAGGTTGAACGTTCTTGGAACTTTAAGTACAACCTGACTCTCATCAGGTAACTTGAAATCTTTGGATAACACAAGACAGTCTGTTTCAGTGAAGAGAACATTGTTCTTCTTGTCACAAATTTGTGAGACAGAGAACAAATTAAAGTTCTGGAGTTCCTTCACATAAAAGACATTCTCAAAATCCAGCTTTGATGTCCTAATAGTTCCCTTCCCTGTTATCTTGCCATCTCCTCCACCAAATGTCACAGTCCCTCCATTAAAGGGTACAAAATCATGCAGTCTCTCAATGTTTCCTGTCATACTCCTGGAACATCCACTGTCAACAATGCCTACATCTTTACTTCTAAGAGGATTATCCTACAACAAAAGAATACATACAACAATATGAGATACATGGGAGACCCAAGCCATTACTGACTTTGAGCCTGCCTTGTGGATCAATAATAATTAAACCATGGAGATTGATGAGATCCATAATTGTTCTTGGACCCCATTCTTATATATTGGTCATTGTTTCTCCAAGAACAACCTGCTGAGGACTTAACAGCAGTTTCCCATCTTGCCCCCTCCCTTTGCATTAGGTCATAATAATACACAGGCATATAATCATTCTGAAAATAAGTGCTTGTAGGTCTGTAGAAAGGTCTAGCAGCTTTTCTTTTCCAACCAGCAGGATTGGGATTACCAGATGGAACTGGCTTACCAGCAGCAACAGGCTTACCAGCTGCAACTGGCTTACCAGCAGCAACAGGCTTACCAGCTGCAATTGGCTTACCAGCAGAAATAGGCTTACCAGCAGCAACAGATTTTCCAGCAGCAACAGGTTTGCCAGCAGGAAAGGAAGTTCTACAAGAGTTCATTCTTGCTGCTTGAGGAACATATGGGGGTATATCATTAACATTGTTCCACATAGGCCTAGTTTGTTGTTGTCCACCACACATACTCATCTGTTTCTCATAAAAGTCACAGTCTTTGATAAGATGAGCATAACTACCACACACAAAACATGACTTCTTTCTAAAAGATTTATTCTTAACATGACATTTCTTATTGCAACCAGAATTATCAAAACCACAAGATGAATCAAAATTATTCTTAACAGAAGTAAAATCAGAAACATCATTGTTTGAAACAGAACCAAAACTAGAAACATCATTGTTTTGAACAAAAAACAGAAGAATTGTCTTCAAAAGCAGCTGTCTTTGAATGAGATTCATCATTAGCTACTTCTGAGGAGAAATCTTCAGACTTGGTGGTGGTAGACTTGACACTTGAATCACAAGATGCAAAATCATTTGTCTTGATTTCTTTAGATTTGTCACTGTTAGAACAAGAGACAAAATCATTAGAGTTACAATCAAGATTAGGCAAGTCACTGGACTTTTTGCCATAGGACATATATGATTCAGTTAAGTCTATGTCAAGGTCTGAGTGGATAGGGACAGGCTTAAACACTCCTCTTATAGGAGGAGGGACAGCATGCATCTCTCCTTCTTTTACATACTTTACAGGTATTTGGTAATTTTCCTCCTTAGGGGTAGGGTCAAATCTTCTTGACTTAGAAGAGTTATCAGTTTTAGGACACCCAAACCTCTCTTAGCCTTTACATACTGAGAACTAGCATTCAATATATCTACAAGCCTAGTTGATTCTTTATATGAAGCACATTTGATCTCTTCACTTTCTAACTTAGCTTGTAAATCCTTTTTCTCTAAAATTACCTTATCATATTCTCTCTCAACATGTTTTAACTCATTAGTGGTGTACTTTAAGTCTCTCTCCAAAACCCTTATCTTTTCCTCATAAGCTAACTGATTCTGTTGGTACCAAACCTTTTGTTTTTCTAACGTATTAAGCGAGTTTCTATAGGCTTGATCTTTAATAAACAATTCTTTATATTGAGGCTCTATATAATCAAATTCCTTTTTCAGTTCAGCATATTTAACATCACAACCAAATGGACAATTTTGTACCTGAGATGGGTAGCCCATCAAAGCAAAATCCTCAGCCACTTGTGCCTTCTTTCCAGCTCCAGCTATCATCCCATAGTTCTTTGCAGCTCCTCTTACTGCATCAGCTACCTCATGTTGTTCCCAATCCAGCATGGAATCCATAGACAACAAGGCTTTGGGATCTTCTGACTCCAATTCTTGAATCTTGAAAGCAGAATACCTTGTTTTGTCATCCACCTTCTTATCTGGGCATTCTATAGCAAAGTGACCTGGTTGTGAGCATTTGTAGCATGTCACCTTCCTTTTGTCAAACCTTGCTCCTTCCTGTCCATCGAATTTGATCCTCCTTCCTTCCTTCTTCTCAAATCTGTTGGCCCTCACTGACAGCATAGCAAACTGCCACTTGATGTCCATCTCTTGTAGATCCAGTTGATCAATCTAGTCAAAATCTTCATAAGTAAGCTGTTGTTTTGGTGTACTATCAGCAACAAATGAATGAAGGACCTCCTCAACCACATTGCCAGATCTTGGCTGTGTTCTAGGTGTAGCAGGGGAATAGGAAACAGATGAAGAAGAGGGAGTTGGGCTACCACCATATGAGTCCTTGTTAGTACTGGTAGCACTAACAAATGCAGTATTAGATGGAGTGTGAGATGAGTAGGTTGAATACCCTTTGATGTCAATTTCAAGGGTCTTGAGCTTGTTGTAAAGATCATCAAAACTCATGAAATCGAGCCCACCTCTTGCCTTAAGAGTGATGGAAACCTGAGACCAGGAGGGAGGCAGAGCCCTCAAAAACTTGGTGTTGCAGTCTTCATTGTCTGGCTTGGCCTGCAACTGATTGAGTTGGCTCAGGATCTTTTGAAACCTATCATAACTTTGTGAATCCCTTCAGCCTCAGAGATCCTGAACTCCTGGAACTCCTGCTTGAGCATGGACTTCCTCATTTTTTTGGACTCATCATTCCCTCCAAATCTAGCTTTTATAGCACGCCAAATTTCCCTAGCATCATCCAGGTGATGAAAGTCACCCATATGATCTTCTGGGAGAGCCTGAAGCAAAAGAGTTATTGCTTTGGTCTCCCTTTGAAGAGCAATATGCTCTTCTGCAGACATAGGTGGAAGAATAGTGATGTTACCTTTCTCATCCCTTCCTGTTCTCTTCATGCCGTTCCCTTTCAGGATCACATTCCATAGGTTATGATCACAGTTTGAGATCCAGTACTCCATCTTCATAGCCCAAATTTCGTACTCATCTTTCTTGAGGTATGGGAATTTAGCATTACTGTTAGACACAGTGGTTGTGACTATTTGTTGTTGGACTTGTGAAGTTTCAGGTTTTTCATTATTGATGACAGAATTTTCAGGATTGTCGCCTTCCATTGAAAAAGGGTTTAAGAGATTGTTTAGAGAACTTTTTCTTCTTTGTCAGAGATCCTCACCAGGCTCTGATACCACTTGTAGGATCGTGCACCTTGATAGATCTTATGAGCTTGGTAGACCGTCTATGTAAACACAAACAGCCTAAGAGAATCTCTATGAATTAAACTTGTATTCAGGCGAAAACTAAACACAAGAGTTAAAGAAGAATGAATAACTATAATACTTTGATCCTCTATGGATTGTTTATTTCACTAATGATAATGTTTTTGATAAGCGTACATAAACCCTAGCTGCAGGTTTCTTTTATAGACTAAGAAACCCTAATACAGCTCATAACAAACCGTGTAAAGAGATAAACACTATCTCTTCTAAAAATAACTCTAACAAACATTCTAAACATACGGGATAACCCGCAGCAATGACTAACTAAACATCAGAAACAAAATGAACTACCAGCAGGAACCAACTACAACAGGAACCATAACTACCAGCAGGAATGAAAAATAAATATATTCTAATAATTCCTAACAGATCTAATCTAAGTTCTAAGTGTCACAGATTTTAAAGGGGGTTTTATGAATTGATTAATTAAACTAAGAAATGAAATAAAATACGAAAGCAAATAAAGTGGAATAGATATTTAGTAGAGAGAAATGTGCTAGCCTAATTACTAATCTTGTTATGCCATGATTAAGTTTTCTAATTAATGTTTTCTATCGCTTCATATGGGGTTTAAAGTCACTAGACTCCTATGGTCAATTTGTCTAGCCTATTTCCCGTAGCGTCCTATTCCGTAACCTAATGATTACAAGAGTTCGTGGGTTTACCATACGGAAGAGTCATTAAGCACTGCTACGATCTAAGATTTATTCTACGAAACCCGGCCTGTCGGAACTTAGGTTCCCCCTAACTTCTTAAGCACTTCCTTTTGGTAGGTGATCCTCTGGTCCATTCTCACACAAGATAATGGTAGTCCTACAGTCAATTCTTACCATTACTCGCAACCTATTATGCTAGGGTCCTATGGTCAATTCTCCTAGGTCCTAGATACTACCAAACCTCCATGCTACCAAAACAAGGGTGTCCGCGAATAAACAAAGAAATCATACATATAAAGCGAATATGAAAACGAGAAAACTACATCAAGGCAATAACAATTTCATAATTAGGCTAACACCAAAGGTGTTTAGCCGCTCATATTAATAAATACTGGAAATTCAATGTTTAACATGATAATGAACGACATCGAATCAAATACACAAATGAAATATGAAATACTAAATCTTATGTATAGATTGGCGTGAATTCTCCCTTGGAAATGAATTGTATGCTGCTGAATATCGTCCTCCTTGAAGCCCTAAAACGTTCTCTGGTTGTTGTGTGTGGAAAAGATATGTAAAAATGCGGAATTAGGGCTTGTATTTATAGCCTCGACTATGTTATGGCGTAACCACTAGGGTTAGTTACGCCATAACCTTTAGATCTAGGACGATCTTATCCTCAGTGATAATGTTAAGACGTAACTTAGAGATAAGTTACGATCGTAGAACTTTCATTAACGACTTTACGCCATAACCATGGAAATGGTTACGCCGTAACTCCTTGAACCATGAAATTCTTCTAAGTCTTTGAAATATATATACAGCGTAACCTATGTGTGAGTTACGCCGTAACCTTGGTCAGCGTTGACTTTGTCTTCTAGTGTAAATCCTTGTTACGGCGTAAGTGGAGTGGGGATTTACGCCGTAACCTTTGTCTGGTCAGCATACTTTTGTGTATCTGCATTAATAACCTTCCAAATCCGCGTCTCTTTGTTCCTATGCTCATTATTTACCTGAAAAGGAAATATAAGCGAATAAGAGTATATATTCAAGTAAAATGATACAAATTATGAGCATATTAGGGGGAAATTGACACTAAAATAATATCAGGACTATTTGATGTTATCAAATATCCCCCACTTGAACTCTACTTGCCCTCAAGTAGACCTTTTTAGAATCATTTTCAAAAAGATATCCCCTAAGATACTTGGGAAATATGAGTTTAAAAACTTCCTATGCTATAATTTATCAAATCCGAACACCTCACGAAATGGGAACAAAACACTCGCACTCTCTCTCTATTCTAAGTGTCAATTTCGGGGTGGTCACTCATTGCACGGTCGTAGCATGTATTCTATCATAGGCTTGATAGTTATACAAATCTCCACCATTGGAGCTAAGGTCAAGACAATCCTTAAAGGCAATGTTGGGTGAACAATTTTTATAAGGCTAGGGTGAATTGTCATTACTAACATGTTACGGCGAAGGCGACAAAGACCATTGATACATGACAAAATCCATAGCCAAGACACCAATGACTACTCACTCCCTTACCTAAACATGATTCATGACTAAAGGGTACGATAAGACATGGGATGCACAAAAATGGTGAAAAATAAAAATAAACAAACAAATAGTCTTAGTCTATAACCAAGTTGTCACCGCCCACTGTCCATCCAAAGCCCAAGCTTCAAGACGCAAAAACGGATCATGATGTAGTAAGCTAGTGTGTTAATGTAGATGTCATATGGCGAAGTGCACACTAACTTAGTCTTCAGAAATCTTCAATCAAATGTGATCGAGGTAGGATCCTCGATTCTAGTTCAATAAGCTTCATAACTAAGGATTAGTGCTTATAATACATGCACTATCCTTTTTACAACATTAAACAAAAATAAACTACTATTTTTTTTCGATTTTTTTTCAACTAGTATATACATATAAATCATCTCCCCACTTGACATGAATCATATATGAGGAATATGCGGGGTCTTCAATGATCTTCAAATATATGTCTTCAACGTAGGCGTGATTCCCAAATCTCTCTACCCAAACTTCAAACTTAGGCGAATGATGACTTCCCAATCATAAACTAAGACTACACGGTAGGTGATGCATGCGTATATCATTGTAGAATAGATTATATTATCAAGTTTTAAATTTATATTTAGCCGACTTATTCTATAACACACACTAACGAGCAGTGTACCCGATCAATGTAGCTAGTTGGTAAGTAGAGTGTCGAACACTAAGAGTGGAACGTTAACACCTAGATATCTATCAATATTTTAATCCTAAGTTAGTTCTAATGCCCTAATCTAACGCAAGGGGGTTTTCAACCTGAGAGACTGGCATGATTGTGTAGATTAAGTAAACAGTAAATAAAACTAGAGAACGAATAAGCGAATGGCGAACACGTACATAGATAGAAAACAGACACAGATAAGAGGTCAAGCCGATAGTAGGAAAACTTGTCACACGTTTAATTGCTTAGCTGTATAAGATGAGTGCTAAAATCTATTCTCTTTCAGTAGGGTCTTAGTTACAGGCGTGTAAACACTTAATGATTACTAGGTTTATGTATTATTTATCCCTTTTACAGGCTTACATTAACTATGCAAATGATGTTAATTGATGAGGCGAAAAGTGTACCGCTTTTAAGGGGTCATTTAAGCCCGAAATCGTATTTATTTGATCAAATATTGCCCTAAATCGTTCCTTTTGTCATTTTAGGTACTTTTGAGGAGAAATCTGGAAAAGGAGGCATTTTGGACGTTTTTGGAGCATAAAAGTGAAGAAAACGGCAAAGTCTCAAAATTGTGCTGAAAGTCACCTTTGACGGCGTCAACATTAACTCCAGACGGCGTCATGCTTTGGCAAGAAAAGTTGGATGTGAAATTTACTCATGACGGGCCAGTGAGTTTGCATGAGAATTCTGACGGCGTCACGCTTTAACTAAATCAAGGGCGTCACGGCTTAAATCATAAGGGGACGGCGTCACGTTCAGGATCCGACGGCGTCAAGCCTTGATAAGCCAGAATGGATTTTTGAAGAGCTAAAGAGGGACGGCGTCAAGAAGGTCACCCGGGAACCCTAAAAGCGGCGAGGTGACGGCGTCACAATGCATAAGGTGACGCCGTCAGATGTCAAAGTCTATATATAGTTTTCTAATTTTTTGTCATTAAGGAGAGCTTAGTGTGTGGAATTTTGGGATAAAACCCTAAGACGATTTTAGCTACTTTTTCAGGGCTTCTTGCCTTGAGATCTTCCATGTTTCATTGAAAGATAAGTTATCAATTAATCATTCAATATGTCTATGTGTTGTTTGATTCTATCCTATGCTTGTCTTTTGTTTAACATGTTAGGCTAATTTTATCTTGTGTTTGCTTAGATCTAATGAAACCTAGCTATTGATTATTGGTTGTTAGTGTGTTGTTAGTTGTATTGGATGATTGTTTATCTATGTTAGGCTTAAGAAAACTGGCTAACTTCCTATTCGGTAACTTGCTTGAACGTCTTAAGAAACATGAACCAAACGCGTACTAAAGGTTTTTATGGTTGTATTTAATGCACAAGCGAATTCTAGTGATCCCATGTTAGGAGCTTCCTAGCCGGCTCGACATAGGAGTGAAGTAGGAGCTTGTAGAGTTTGGGGAAGTAAGTACGCCACCCCACGAATGGTATTAAGGAATACACCCGTCATCCACGCGACTAATACACACTAATTAACCGGTAAAAGATAGTTAGGGAGTAAGGAAATCTAAGTAAACACATTTCTCTACACATAAGTTTCTCACCACTTTTCATTTTTGTTATTTTATTTTATTTGCATTTGTAGTAATTTGGGTTAGTTGACTAGCAACTAATTCCGCCCACTCCTTCAAAACCCGAGATTTTACTTGCTTTCATAAAATATAAAAACATAAAAAGAATCTTCCTCAACCCTTAGACCTATTAGAGTAGCTTTTCATACCTAACGAACACTATTCCCTGTGGAGAACGATCAATCCCCCGTACTTACCACTACACTATACTACATCGGTCAGGTACACTGCCTGGTGGGGTTGTAAGCCTCTTGAGATCCCTCGAGAGGTAAAACCTGTTGTAAGGTTGCAAAACCCACGCATCAAGTTTTTGGCGCCGTTGCCGGGGAATAGTTATTGTTTAGGTTGAATTTTTATTTCTATTAGGTCTACTCACTAGATTCCTTTCTAGTGAGATTTTTATTTTATTTTTCTAGGTTTTCTTTAGTCTATCTATTTTCTTCGTGTCTTTGTTCGTAACCATTACCGTCCGACATCATGGAAGATGGTAATATCCTTAACCCCCACAACCCACCACCACAACAACCACCACCACCTCCTAGAGCCCGTACTTTAGGAGAGTATTCCCGTCCTAGCCACCACGGCTATCAAAACACCATTGAGCTCACACAAGGAGCCAATATCACACCCTTGCGATCCGACACCATCCGGTTGGTGCAAAGCGGATGCGCATTCCATGGACTTCGTTCTGAAGATCCTAATCAACATCTCAAGGACTTTCTTAAAATCGTTGATTCTATAGACCTTGATGTTGCCACTCGAGAGACGACCCGATTGCGTCTCTTCCAATTCTCTCTGCGGGACCAAGCTAGTCAGTGGCTAGAACGTCAACCCGCAGGATCCATCACCTCTTGGGATGATCTCACCACTCGTTTCCTTGCTCAGTTTTTCCCACCGGGAAGAACTACCAAGCTAAGGAATGATATCTTGATGTTCCAACAACGTCAAGGCGAAACTCTCTACGAGGCATGGACTCGATTCAAGGACTTACTCCAAAAAGTCCCTCACCATGGCATAGAACTTTGGCTCCAAGTCCAAATCTTCTATGACCATATCAATCTCTCCACAAGGCAAACCATTGACCAATCGGCCGGTGGCAAGCTACGTGATCTAAGTGCGGAACAATCATGGGCTCTCCTAGAGGATCTTGCTCTTTATGACAACGAAAGTTGGAGTGATCCCCGTGATTTGAATAAAACAGTCAAGGCAATATCTTTGCCTTTGAACAATTCAAGCACTTCCGACCGTAGGATCATAGAACTTGAAGACCAAGTCAAGTTTCTCATGAAATCCTACGAGGCTCCTAAACCTTCAAGCCAAGTGAACAAAATCACTTCTTCATGTGAATTACGTAGTGGTCCCCACGACACTCGTGATTGCATGGAACTCCCCGAACAAGCTTTTGTGGACTACGCATCATCGCGTACCGACGGAGCGGGAGATAAGTGGTACACTTTCAAACCCGAGCCAAACCCTTATGGTGATTCATATAACCCCTCATGGAAAAATCACCCGAACCTTAGGTGGAAACAAAACCAAAACTCACAACAAATCAATTCTTCCAACCCACCTAATCGTTTCCAATCAAGCGGTTCCAACTCGAACCGTACTTTCAACAACAATCCTTCCGGCAATGGTAGTACCAATAACTTTGAAGGATTGATGTCTCAATTTATGGCATCTCAAGAAGCTCGGATAGCTAGATTCGAGACCGAATTCAATCAACAACAAACTGAGATGACCAATAAAATTGACAACTTGTTGAAAGCCCTCCATAACCAAGTGTTATCACCTCCACATAAGGACGCTAGGAACACAAATAGCGGACCCCAAGTCAAAGACCCTTCTTCATCCAAACATGTCCACTTCGTCAACATTGTCACTATTAAACCAATCGATAGGAGCATGGAAGAAAGTGAACCAAAGGATGAGGATAGGAAAGTCGAGGTTGATAAGGAAGTTAGGACAAGTGAGATTGAAGAAGTAGATGATGATGAGGACTACTTCAATAGGCTACCCACTAAGGAAGAGCGTGCATATCATACAAACTTATTCGATGACCCCGAGACACCATACTTCCTAGGTAGACCAATCATAGAAATAGGCGACCCTTCTAATCTCAACATACCATGCAACATAGGGCATCTACATGTGTGGAAAGCTTATATCGACCTTAGATCACCCATAAACGTCATGACTAGAGCCCACTACAACTTGATAATGAAAAATCAACTTGGGTATAGGATGTTCCCTGACAAGGGTTGGATGAGTAACTTCACGGGAAGAGTTAAGGGATTACCGGTTTATGTAGGAAACTTCACCTATGTCACCGACTTTGTAATTGTAGAAGATATCCGTCCAATAGTCGATGCATCCTTGACTCAAGTGGTTTTTGGAAAACCATTTGTTGAGGTCTCTAGAATGACTTATGAACCTTCCTTGGGGATAGTTAGATTTAAGGATGAGACCGATGAAGTAAGCTACCAAATGCCATATAAGATAGAACAATTCCAACACTTGTCAAATGTTGAGAAGGAGCTTAAACAAGCAGTCTACTATAGGAATGATAAGGATAGAAGTAAAGGAGTAGACTATGTTATGGAAAGGATATTCGGTTTCTACAAGGATTGTTTGAAATTAGGACCGGAATATAAAACCGGGAAGGAGAATGGCCTAGGAACCGTGACCGATGATGGAGTCACGTAATGTACGTGACTTTGAGTCTAGCTACAAGACTCGTTAATAAAGAAAAGCGCTTCTTGGGAGGCAACCCAATCTTTATTTGTTTTATTTGCTTTGTGTGTTTATTTATTTGTTTGTTTGTTTTTATTTGTTTCCGTATGTATGTTTAATTTTTATTAGTATTGATTCATGTTCAAAAGTAAATTGTGAAAATGCTTTATTTTGTTTTTAACTTCGTCTTAACTACATATAAAGGTATTTTGCAAAAGATAAGTGTAAGGGAAATCTAAATCAGTTTATTAGAACACAAATTAACATGAATCGTAATAATAATAAATTAGCATACATATTAGTATTTGTTTGAGTCAAATGCTTGTATCGAGTCATAATGATGTTTTGCAGGATTTCCAGGAAGTAAGGTAAAGGTTTTTCCAGAAATTTTCCGGAAACTTAAAATGAAAATTTTTGTCAGGACATTTCTGACGGCGTCAGGAGTTATAACCTGACGGCGTCAGATTTAATTTCCAGAAATTTTTAAAAGTTTTGTTTTTAAAAAGTTTTTATTAAAATCTCCAACTTATAATCTCCAGGAATCTGCAAAATTATCATTCCACAAGCATTATATCTTTATATATAGATTTTATCCCGCCGATGTTATGCAGGTTTTCGTGTTTGTTTTCTCAGGTTTAACAGGTTATTTTGGACAAGGAGATGTTTAGGGAATCAAGCTTATGGCGATGCATTAGTCATGAAGCTTCAACATTACCTTGGAGGAAGATTTAACCGTGTAATTTCATTATCCACCAAGCGAATCAGGGGAGTATTTGATTTCATTCTCTTACTTTTTTCTTTTACATCTTGTTGTTTGAACATTGGGGACAATGTTCATCTTAAGTGTAAGGGGAGGGTAAAAGTACGATTTTTGAGAATACAATTGCGCTTGATTTTTGTTTGTTTAATAGTAGATGTGTAATAAAACTAAGATAAATACTTGTTAGGGCAATTTTAGTGCCAAATTTAAAATTTTTTATAACATATAGGAGTGAAACTTTGATCTTAATGAGCGTCTCACGGATAGGAGTTATATGACTAGCACAAAAACCGTACCACTAAAAAAAAATTTCCACCCCAAATATGTGAGGTTCGCCCCTAGAATTGGTAGGAAAAGCATTTATGCTATGATGTGTGTACCGGTAGCACTTAGATTCTAGAACTTGCGTTAGGACCATTCCGAGGCCACAAGTGAGACTACATTTGTAGTTAGATTTACTACATGATAAGAGGCATTAGGATTAACCCATGTTTTACACCTGTGTTTTTGTTATAATTACATTGGCTACATTGGTCAAGTAATTCTCCCACACCCTTTGCGTTGTACTCATTTTTAGTACACGATACCCCTAGTACACCCCTCAGAGCCTATCTTTTCGTTTCGACCTTTAAGCATTTTACTTAAAGGAAGAATTTGTTACACCCCACTAAAATGTACACCCAAATCGCCTTAGCCTACCTTGTATGCACTCATCTTTAGTGCATTATTGTGACAACATTTGTTTAAACCCAAGTTAATTATCTAGTTGATTACATGGTTGCTAAGTCGAGTCATATCCTTGTACATATTGTTTTGGGACGATTGGGACTCATGGGTAAAGTACTAGTGTAATGGAGTAATGGGGAAGAACATCATTTATTACCCCCATATGTGCTAAATGTTTTAAAAGTACTCCAAGTTTTTCAATTATCTTAATTCGAGTCATTAGAATAGTTATTTGTAAAGTTATGTAAAAGTTCAAGTGTAAGGGGATGCAACGCCCCTTTGATGTATTATTTTGGATGGTAGGGTAAAAGTGTATGTAAAAAAAAAAAAAAAAAAAAAAAAAAAAAAAAAAAAAAAAAAAAAAAAAAAAATCGAAAAAATCAAGAAAAATACAAAAAAATGAGAAAAAGAAAAATAGAAAAAACATACGGACTACCATCCCGTTTCATTTTATGTTTATTTTATGTTTATGTTTTGTTATTTTCTTTCATTAGCTTAAGATCGAGTCTAGTCTTGGCTTAGCAACATTGTATAGTACATGTAATTGATCAAGATCTTTAACTCGCCACCAGTAAAATATCCCGTATCCAACAAAACCGTGTTTTCCTTTTCCCTACACCTAACGTTATAACCCATTTAAAAGCCCTCTTTGATAGTTTATCTTAGGTGCTTACGCCTAGTGGAGGAGGTTTTCGATCCTTTCCCAAGCCTATGGTAATCTATTTGCTATGACAGGTAGTGAGAGATATTATCCGTTTTCATTTATGAGATTTATTTTGATGACACTTGAGAGATGTGAGTATCTAAACACTACTTGTGAGGTGCTAGTATGTAATCTCCGTGCTTATTATGATTGAAGTGGAACGATTATTTGTTGTAATTACTTTTATGTTTGCATTAAATGACCCCTAACTTGTATTTTGATTAGAATAAAAGCGCATTTGCTTGAGGACAAGCAAATCTCAAGTGTAAGGGTATTTGATGAGGCGAAAAGTGTACCGCTTTTAAGGGGTCATTTAAGCCCGAAATCGTATTTATTTGATCAAATATTGCCCTAAATCGTTCCTTTTGTCATTTTAGGTACTTTTGAGGAGAAATCTGGAAAAGGAGGCATTTTGGACGTTTTTGGAGCATAAAAGTGAAGAAAACGGCAAAGTCTCAAAATTGTGCTGAAAGTCACCTTTGACGGCGTCAACATTAACTCCAGACGGCGTCATGCTTTGGCAAGAAAAGTTGGATGTGAAATTTACTCATGACGGGCCAGTGAGTTTGCATGAGAATTCTGACGGCGTCACGCTTTAACTAAATCAAGGGCGTCACGGCTTAAATCATAAGGGGACGGCGTCACGTTCAGGATCCGACGGCGTCAAGCCTTGATAAGCCAGAATGGATTTTTGAAGAGCTAAAGAGGGACGGCGTCAAGAAGGTCACCCGGGAACCCTAAAAGCGGCGAGGTGACGGCGTCACAATGCATAAGGTGACGCCGTCAGATGTCAAAGTCTATATATAGTTTTCTAATTTTTTGTCATTAAGGAGAGCTTAGTGTGTGGAATTTTGGGATAAAACCCTAAGACGATTTTAGCTACTTTTTCAGGGCTTCTTGCCTTGAGATCTTCCATGTTTCATTGAAAGATAAGTTATCAATTAATCATTCAATATGTCTATGTGTTGTTTGATTCTATCCTATGCTTGTCTTTTGTTTAACATGTTAGGCTAATTTTATCTTGTGTTTGCTTAGATCTAATGAAACCTAGCTATTGATTATTGGTTGTTAGTGTGTTGTTAGTTGTATTGGATGATTGTTTATCTATGTTAGGCTTAAGAAAACTGGCTAACTTCCTATTCGGTAACTTGCTTGAACGTCTTAAGAAACATGAACCAAACGCGTACTAAAGGTTTTTATGGTTGTATTTAATGCACAAGCGAATTCTAGTGATCCCATGTTAGGAGCTTCCTAGCCGGCTCGACATAGGAGTGAAGTAGGAGCTTGTAGAGTTTGGGGAAGTAAGTACGCCACCCCACGAATGGTATTAAGGAATACACCCGTCATCCACGCGACTAATACACACTAATTAACCGGTAAAAGATAGTTAGGGAGTAAGGAAATCTAAGTAAACACATTTCTCTACACATAAGTTTCTCACCACTTTTCATTTTTGTTATTTTATTTTATTTGCATTTGTAGTAATTTGGGTTAGTTGACTAGCAACTAATTCCGCCCACTCCTTCAAAACCCGAGATTTTACTTGCTTTCATAAAATATAAAAACATAAAAAGAATCTTCCTCAACCCTTAGACCTATTAGAGTAGCTTTTCATACCTAACGAACACTATTCCCTGTGGAGAACGATCAATCCCCCGTACTTACCACTACACTATACTACATCGGTCAGGTACACTGCCTGGTGGGGTTGTAAGCCTCTTGAGATCCCTCGAGAGGTAAAACCTGTTGTAAGGTTGCAAAACCCACGCATCATTAATGAAGTAATTGCGCGAGCCTACGTTGACAAGGCGCGATAAATCCTAATATTTAATCAAAGCACATGCATAAAGAAACCAAATAAACATCAAATACTCTTTATAACACCTAGAAACTATTAAGTCCGATCAAATAGTGAAAAATATACTAACTCAACCATTAACATATTGCTAATACAAATAAACGAGTTTTCCTATAAATTAAAGTACTAGCAGGACCTTCTTACTGCTCTGAATTCTTCTTTTAGGTTGTGTCTTGTGTTGCCAATTCGCCTGTATTCTTCTCCTTAGGGTTTTTTTTGTCACACCGAATGTGGCTGTCGAATGGGGTATTTATACTTTCTGTCAGCAGGGTCAATACGGCGTATCTAGGCTAGGTAACTTCGCGTGGGGTCCAAGATTATAATATTCAGGAATATTCGTACATCGCCATAAGATACGGCGTACCTTCAGTCTTCATGCGGCGCATGTTCTTCAGTATCTTGGATTATCTTGGTGAAGTCTTGAGATTGAGACGCCGAATATCTGGAATGTCATACAGCGTATCTGGAGTAAAACAAGTCAGATCTTCTCATTGACCAAGGTTTCATATACGGCGTATGAGATAAATTCATACGGCGCATGCTTCAAAGTCAGGAAATGGTCTTCATATTCGTCTAAGTCTTTATGTACGGTGTATCTGTCTAGAATGATACGGCGTATCTTCCTTCAGTTTAGTAGACTTTTCCAACTTGATCCATTTTGCTCCAATTTAAGTCCAAAATAACTAACTTTCACCAAATGCTTGTTTATAACCGAGAATTACAAAAGTAAGCGATTAAGTATCGATTCTCATATAAAATAACATAAAACAAGTGAATAACATAGGATAAATGACGCCAATAAAATGTACTTATTTGATATTTTTGGGAATTAAATGTCTAAACACTTAGTACTGTCAAGCCAAAACAGTTAGTATTGCTCAAGATATAACTACCAGTACTAATCAATTAGTAGGTAAAAGTTAGTACTGCCAGTGTATTAACTGGAGACTGCTAAATACTGCTGAAGGAAGATAGTACTGCTAAGAAGATAAAGACGTGTGAAGTGATATGTATCAAGATATTCTGTGTATATTATATTTAGTTAGAACGATACGTATAAGTTTAATAGTTTAGAAGATTTGTAGTTATCTTGTAAAGGATTCCTTAGTGTATAAAAGGAGGTCTTAGGTTAAAATCTCAGTATGTGTTTTTGATATAAGCTTTGATGAGTGTGTAAATACTCATCATTTTTATACCCATAATAAACACAAAAATAACCTAAAACATTGAATTATACTGCAGATATCCTTGGTTTGTGTTTTATGTGTTTCAAGTACTGAAGGATTGAAAACAGAATGAAATCGAGCATTTTTGGATCGACTCGACAACAATTGTACAATTGATCAAGTGAAGACGAAAGTCAAAGAAAGAGTCAAAGTCAACCCCCGAAATACCAAAATGACACAAGTGGTCCCTGGAAATAGTTTCAATTTTTGGCAGCTTAATTCCTTGGATTTTCAAAATTGTACAACTTTATTCCTTGAAATTAAATCCAAATCCAAAGTTAATCCTAATCCAGCTGCTAAATTAAACCACTAAATCCAACCCAATCCATCACTAAACCCAGCCCAATCAAAATAATTTCCCAAGCCCAAACAATAACCCAACCCGACCCACCTTTCCCTTAGTTAACCAAAGGTTTGATTTCGGTCAAACCTTCTTCTTCCTAAACCACCCCGCCAAAACCATACCACCCTAACTCACAGTATTTCTCTGCAATACCACCCATCACCTCACCCTTTCTCCTATCCCACTCCACCTAACAAGCCAAGTGGCATTTATTGCTTCTTCCCCATTTCAAGTTATGAGAGATAGTGGATTTTTCCACTATCTCATTTTTGGCGCCAAAATCCGTTTGGACGGCTGAGATCATAAAAAGACAATTGGAAGGTTGGGATTTGCTCAGAGATGGAAGACAAAGGAAACCCTAATATTGTAGTATAAATAGAACCATAATGTAGCCTTAATTGGCAAGTAGTTTTTAATGTTTAATCGTATTGTAATTTTAATTATTTAAGCTTATCAATTTTAAGTTCCAGTTATCTTTACAAGTTATTTCAAGTCTGTTTATCATTAATCCTTGCATCAATTCCACTAGTTAATGAAAATTTCATGTTCTCAAATTTCCATGGTGTACTGTTAATCGAATTAAGTTAAGTAATTATTGAAATAGCTTCTTAGCTGTTTCTATAAGCTTACATAAGCTTACTATAGCTTTTGATAAGTTTATTTTAGTTTAGCTCAGTCTCATTCCAAGATATCAAGAAAAGTCAAAGAAAGTCAAAGAAGCTCAAGATAAGCAGTTCTGGATGATAAGCTGCTCATGGAAGAGCTTATTTGGTTTTCTAGCTTGTTTTTGACAAGCTAGATGTGTTTCTGATCTAGTTCTATTGTTCCATAGGCCAAATCAGTTGTAAGCTATTTTTAAGTTTTTGCATTATTTCCTAGTTTACTGTTCCATAGCTTATCTCTGTGCTTATTGTCAATTTCCTTGCTTATCTGTGTTATTTGGAGTAATAGTAGCCTAGTTTGATAATTAGTTTAAGCCTAAATCTCATTTTCCATTAAATAGCTAAAATCAGTCAACTAAGTCAAATTAAGCTCTTAGCTAATTTAGTGCTTATCTTTATTTGAAATCTGCTTATTTCATCTTAGTTAAGTTATTTATTCTCTAAATAGTCAGAATCATAAGCTATTTTGGTCAATCCTAGTGTTAATCTTAAAATCAGTGAAATTAAGGACTGTTTGGTTTATAACTCAAAATGGGTCAAAATGGGTTGTTCCTGTTCATTGACCATTTGCCCAACTTTGATCTTGCTTAAAATAGTTCAGATAAGCTGTTTTTAAGAGCTTTTAAGCTATCTTGATAGGATTTGTGATTTTGAGCCATCTGTGGCAATAGTAGAACCTCAACTGATCAAATAAGCCAAATTGAGCAATAAGCTCATTTGACCTTTATTTTTGGTATTTCTGAGATCATTTAAGTCCATTTAGTGAGTACACAAGAGTTGGTTTAATCTCAGTTGATTTGTGCACATCTGCATAAGTCTGCACAAGGAATCCACATATGCAGGTCTGCACAAAATTTCTAGACCCATTATAAGTGCTTAATTGTTCTACCCAATGCCTGATTTTCAGTAATCTAGTAGTTTGCTAGGTAATCTTTGCTTATTTCCATTTCCAGCCCATAGCTTAGCTTAATTGAGCTCAAAAATAAGCTCAAAAGTCCTCTATTCTCACAAGCATACACTGATTGCTCAGTGTATACTTGCTTTGAATAAGCCACTTTCTCAGCTTATTCTTAAGCAACAAATAAGCTTCCATTGGCCTGATTTTTGGCTTTGTGTGATCCTCAATAGTTGAATTTTAAGTGGAATCAGCTTTTGTGGAGTTTAGTAATCATTTAAGTGCTTTAAATTAAGCTCAAAATTGCCTAGAAATCCAAAAAGTGCCCTGTGCATCAGTTCACTTTTTGGCTTATTTGAGTTTTGCTCAGTGCTTATTTCTTGGTTCTTGTGGCTTATTTAGTTGTCATCTTAGCTTATTGTTGGTGACTTAGCTTATTTCACTTTGCTTTAGCTTATTACATAGCTTATCAGCCATTTGGCTTATCCTTGGGCTCATTCCTCTTTTAAGCCAACTGATCAGCTTTTCTTAGCTGATTTCTGGGCTTATTTGAAGTTTTCAAAAAAGGTTGTAGTTATAAAACTTGCTTATTGCCTTGTGCTTAATTAGTTTCTATCATAAAAATCAAAAAAATAAAATAAAAATAAAAAGGTCAGGAGTGGGATTCGAACCCTGGTCTCTGGACTCAACACACACACACCTTACCATTGTGCCTTGGGACTTCTCTGGTTTATCTTTGCACCCATATATATTTAAACCCTTTTTCCCTTTTAAGCTATTCGAGCTTATTAGCTTATTACCATCTTATCCCATTAAGCTGGCATCTTTTTTATAATTTTCCTAGGCTTTTTTTAGCATAAAGTAATTTCAAAAAAATTTCCAGAATTTTTAGAATAGTTTTTATATTTTTTATGTATTTTTCTTTTTAAATCAGTTTTTAAATCATAATAAAAAATATAAAAGTCAGAAAAATATAAATCTTTTTTCTAAAATTTTCTTTTGTTATTTATAACTTAGGAAAAATAATTTGGTACTTGTAGGATTTATTTTTATAGATTTCACTTTTTAATCTCGTTTTTAGAATTTCCGTTTCGCGTTTTTAATATATATTGTTTTAACCTTAATTTTCCCGTGAGAATTTGTTTCTCATTTGTTAATTAGAATTAAAAAATCAAAATTCCATACTTCAATCATCAGTCACTCTAATTCCAAACCTCTAACGATTGTCCATTCACACCTCGTTGGGACACGACCCGGGTAATCACTTACCTGGTATCACACATATCACAAACGTGAGTTTTTACAAGTTAGCCTTTTTCCTAAAGGGTTGATTTGTCTTTATTCACATGTATCCGTCTGATATTATTTATATATACACTTTAGCACGGATCAAATTTTGGCGCCGCTGCCGGGGAGGTTGTGTTGCGACAATATCGTTTAGGTCTAAACGATTAGTGACTTGAGATCCTTCTTTCAGAAGTTTCCACTTTCATAAACCATATAAAATACAAAAATATTTTTCTTTTCTTTTATATATATAATATCATATAAAAAATAAAAACCCAAAAACATTTTCCGTTTTATTGTTAAATAAAAAAGATAAAAGCAAAATCAATATAATATTCCTCAACTTGGAGTATTATCATAATAAGTTCCCAAACATCAGATTAAAACTTGCCTTTGTGTCGCTTGCGAATTCGGCTCACCTTTGATTGATAAACAAACTCTAACGGAGGTTTCAGGAGGTTTGGCATTAAATTGACAAACCGAAAGGAGCGGGTTTTTAAGGAGCATTTATTGCCCACCTTTGCTTCTCTGCCACTCTATGTGTTTTTCAGTCAGAGAGCTACCGTACGCTTGTTGATTTAAGGTTTTAAGTTCCTTGTGTTTTGCTTCGGTCTTGATTTAATTGAATTATTTTATTTAGTGCATGTGCACTCGTTCTTCTACGTCGACAAGTCCTTTACGTGAACTCGTAGATATTCCGAGAAGACGTAATCGTAGATGTGCTGCCCGAATAGTCAAACCCGAGATTCGTGTTGTTCCCATTGATAATATGGCAGACGATCGAACAATGGCTGAGATGCTCCAAGCACCCACCGAGGGTTACGGAGATGCCATCGTTTTACCACCAATCGACTCTGATCATTTTGAATTGAAAACGCATTTGATTCAACTCGTGTCTACAAACCAATTCCACGGGTTTGAACGAGAAGATCCGCATGCACACATCCGTTGGTTCATCTAGTTGACCTCTACAATCAATTACAAGGATGTGCCGCAAAAAGTTATCAAATTGATGCTATTTCCGTTTTCACTCGAAGGGGCAGCCCGGATTTGGCTGGACAAAGAACCCCCTCGATCCATTGAAACTTGGAAAGATCTCGTACAGAAATTTGTCAATTATTTCTTTCCTCCTTCAAAGACGACTAATCTGAAAAATGAAATTTCGGGATTTCGTCAAGGTTTTAATGAAAACTTCGGAGAGGCATGGGACCGATTTAAAGATCTCCTATGAAAATGCCCGCATCATGATTTCACGGAGTTACAACAGATCAATACTTTTTATAATGGGTTGAATGGAAATGATCAAGATTCACTTAACGCAGCCGCCGGTGGCAATATCTTGAATCGTCGACCTAAAGATGTGATTGAAATTTGTGAAAATAAATCGAAAGTTCCTCTTTCTCGAAACAAAGTGAATGTTCCTATTACTCCTGCTTCTTCATCCGGTAACTCATCAGAGTTAGCCGCTCTAACGGACGCAATTCGTTACATGATGAAGGAAGTGAAAGAAATTAAGAGTGAAATTCATAAACCGGAACAAATCAAAGCCATAAACAAAGTGTGTGAAACTTGTGGTGGCCCGCATGCGTATTACGATTGTCAAGCAACCGATGCTTCTGTTTACCAAGCTCCCGTAGCAGCCGTAAACCACAATCAATACCGACCGCAAGCGGAAACTCATTACCGAGCACCAAATGCTATGGTACCACCTGGTTTTCCACCCGTGCCAAATCGAAATAATCAAAATCGCTTTGTTCACAATCAAGGACAAAATTTCAACGATTCTCAGAATTTCAATCAAAACCGGAATAATTTGAACCAACATCAAGCTCTGAATCAACAAGTTTATCAACAACTATCAAACCCCAAAATCAATACAATCTGAAATGACAAAAATACCCTCCGAATTTAAACTTTTAAGAACTTATAAATTACGCTATAAATTAAAACTTGAGTTATATAACATGTTATGATTCGGAACTATACGATATGAACATGTAACCTAAAGTATTTTATGAAATAGTACAAGAAACTTATGAATAAAAGTATGACACGTTTAATATGTCTCATATAGGCCAAATATAGCTCTCGTAGCTCAGCCGCATTTCTTTTCCTGCGGCAGGTTTTAGTAGGAAGCTGGGAATAGTGGAGAGTACCTTGGACTTAGAAGATTTGATAGCTATTCTGGATTAGAGATGATTAGAAGTTATTATACTTTAGAATTAGTATTTATCGGAAGTTTCATTTGTAACCTTTGAGAATTCTTGTATTACTATAGATGTATGTTTTGTTTTGATCTGATATGAAACCATTATTGTGATATCTTTACCCTTATCGGGTTGGGGTGTTACAATTTATGGTATCAGAGACAGGCTGCGACTTGTAATACATTTACCCTTGACCTGTGAAGTTTGGACCACTAAGTTTCCACTGTAGGCGCTCATAAGATAACCTGTAAGAATTTGCTTTAGGATTTTCCTATGAACTTAAGTTTTGACCAGTGAGGAATGGGTAGACTTTAAGGAATTTGCTTAAGTATCTTTGCTTCCGCATCACTCTGATTCGTGCCTTAGTTTTGGTCAAATCCCGTTGAAATCGCGTTGGAAATTGAAACCTCATGCCTTGCACCACTAAGGTTTGAAACCTAATTAAATCTTGAAAGCATTGTGAATTGCATAGAAATTGTCTGACACTATTTGATCCTTTCCTTCAGATTCCCAACTCCAACCTCTGAACCTTTTGTAAATCATTCTGATGCCTCTTCGGGCATTCTGAGAATCTCCATGGCGATGACGTACTCGATATATTCTGTTACTTGTCTTTTGCTTTTGATAACCATCTATGAATCTTCTGACACAAATTGATTTCGTCTTAACCATCTCTGTTTCCATGAGAAGCTTGTGGTGTTTAACCACGAGTATAAAAATGTTTTCTTCTCATTTAGAAATAAGATTTGCTATGTTGATCTGTCTTTCATTGGCTAGTTAATTCTGATTTTATTCTGATAAGGGATTGTTTGATTGAGCATTCAAATATTGACAACTATCCTCATATGTCTCACCTTTGGTATTTGAAACAATTTCTGAACTCCCCACCATGGGTACCGATTGTTAAACTTTTGCTACCACTACCTGATTTTGATCTGCACTTCCGATCTGTTTGATAAACAGTTTAATACCTCTCCGACCATCCCAAGGTCATTTAACCCCAATGTATTTGACACACCCTATCTGTCACTTATGCTAATAAGCTAAACAAAACTCCAACACCTTGATTGATTCACTTCGTCATCTCGCACTATATTGAAACATGTACTTGGCCTTGATATGTGAACTATCCGTTTGGCTTGATGACTGTACTCATCCTACAAATCCGTTTAATTTTGAAGTCTTTTGGTTATGGATTAGATGGCTCTTCATAAAGCTACCATAGACTACCGTATCTGAAATGTGACTTTTAACAATTCTGTTTCACTCTACTTTTGATGACTGTCAATCGCTCAAATCTGATAAAATTAATGTTGCTATGGAAGCACTTACTCCTGTCTCATTTGATTGTCAATTTCTCCTGGCACTTATTATCCACCCTTAGAAAGCTTGGGCATTGGAAGTTTTGTTGTACAAATTTTCTGGTGTTCTCTGATGAAACTCTTGAGTTTCCTCTCCCGTTTGCAAAGTAGAATTGACTTTGAACCGACCTCAGTTGACTAACCATGATGCTATAGAAGTTGAGAGATTGAAGAAGCTGATGAAATATGATTTTGTTCCCCTCAGTGTCCCCTTTGATTATCCCTACTAGTTTATGAAGAAGAGGGAGAAAATTTTTACGTCAGCGTATCGACTATCGTAAACCTAACCGTAGCACTACCGTGGTCATTTTTCGTTTCAGTGTATCGATGATTGATTTATTCTACCTTTGTAAATTCCGTACCAGACGGCCTCATTTAGTGTTTGAAGGACTGAAGAAGCAATCCCAAGAACTTCCAAGAAAGGAGATGACTAACTGAGAGTAACCTCCGGGAAGCATTTCAGTTTTATGCACGAAGAGGAACATGTAAATCATCTTGTAGAATGACCCTTATTCTGGAAGAAGTAGATTTAATTGACGTCCAGAGATTGTAGCAGACAACACTACCAGGTATCCAGTGACGGTAGCAGTTCGATTTGGCGAATTTCGAACGGCGCTAGAAGACCTGTCAAAGACACGCAGTCTTGCTTCTCTATTTATCTTAGTTGTACTAAGATGAATTGAGAGCAGAAGCAGACTCACGAAGGGAAGATGCACAGTGACCATGTCAGAGATTGATGCCACTACACCACAGTGTCCAGAAGAAGTGTCGAAGGCTTGAGGGACCAGACTCAAGTTTATAATTCCTTCCCACTCTATGATCGTATGGACAGACGTAGACAGATTTCTTGGAATTGGGACCATGTATTTGAATGGATGAAGATTCTGAAGCGAACGGTTGTGCTTGGAAGAGTTGATTTCTGTGAAGGATGAAGCTATGGATGACCTGATGCTTTTAACAACGTACCTATTTCTGATAGACATTCTAGACCTTTTCCGTTACTCTTTCGAGTAGTTCATTTCTCCTCTGAGTTATGGTGTTTGATTGTAATGACCTTTGAGACTGTAGTTGGATTAGGTGGATTAAGATAAGTTATTTTGTTCACGACTTGAGATAAAGTACGACCATCATTAGGGCATATTTATATGATGCCAGTATTATGACGTCTGGCCAACGTGATAATAATCACATCATATAACGTGCACTTGTTGTGGGCATCGGATATTTCGAGGAGTGCCTTAGAGTTTAGAATTCTGATAACTGTTTGAGATTATCTGCGTTAGTGAAACTTTAAGTTCATTATACCTATACGCGTAATCTGCTTTCACCATTATGCGAATTGATACGTCTGGATTCTCGTCACGCATTTTGCTGACCTATGCACTTTCAATAAAAACCTTAGGTTCTGTTGTATAACTTTCTGACAATTGATGTCATCAACAATCTATTTTCTGTACGTGCTCATCTGATCTGTCTAATCTATCCTGAGGACGGCATATCCGTCAAAATCCTTTGTATTTCCTGTTGGCATATTATCCTTTTGATCTGGATTCAGTATGATTTGTCTTTTCTGAGAAAACCGAAGCTTTGATCAACAAGATAGAGTCATGAGAAACAAGTCTTTCATATTTCTGTTCACAGTCAGTTGTATTTCCGTTTCGTTTCACCTCAATTTTCGAGGACGAAAATTTTATTTTAGAGGGGAAGAAGTTGTAAAACCCCAAAATCAATACAATCTGAAATGACAAAAATACCCTCCGAATTTAAACTTTTAAGAACTTATAAATTACGCTATAAATTAAAACTTGAGTTATATAACATGCTATGATTCGGAACTATACGATATGAACATGTAACCTAAAGTATTTTATGAAATAGTACAAGAAACTTATGAATAAAAGTATGACACGTTTAATATGTCTCATATAGGCCAAATATTTTAAAAATTTGTACACAACATAATCATATAAGATTGGCCACATTTCATGCGTCCCATATTAGGTCCAAAAATAATTAAAATTTGTACACCATTTTATAGCATAAGGATATGTCTACATACATGAAGATTTGAGATAAGAATTAGTCACTTTGACTTTCCCCATTGATCGGCCATATTTTCAGCAACCTATTCCTTTATTTATCTCCATAACACAACTGAATTATACAATCTGTCTCCTTAAATCTCGGCTCCATCATGCTCTAATATAGCTGGCACATTGAGAGTAATTAAACACACATAATAGACATTTAACAACTTTCCTGTTCTGCCCACGCTCCTCCCCTATTTTTTTTGATATAGTATAATTCATTTTTCCACCTCCCTTCACACGAGTCAACAAAGCAATAACCCACAACTAGAATAATTACACCAACCCACCATCAGAAGAAAAACACAAAGAAACCCACAACTCTCGCTTGCTTTCTCTCTAAGACCAAGTGTTCAAAGGACGGTTGCTGAGAAGTAGTTCGAGGGTAATAAGGCTACTGCTGTGGTTCGTGAGCATGGGTATTGAATTTGTGGGTTCCTTATTCTTGTTCCCTTCTCCTTGCTTCGTCACATCAGTAAGGTATCACCAAGGCTCTTATTTTCTTGTTCCATTCGACACACACATGTTTGTCTAATCTGAATCTATAACGCACTAAAACCCGACTCGTTCATATGCTAATATGATCTGTTATTATTTTTGCTACTCGTGATATATGCTCCATAGAAAGGACCACATAAAATCACACATGTACTAAAGGAATTATGCGCCACATAAAATACTAAAAACTCGGGTAAGCTTGTTGTGTCGACTTCTGTCTCGGCATTCAACTGGTTATGCTCATTAAACACTCGACCTAAATCTGGAAACACTAAATGATAAGAAGAACTTTTTCGTGATAATATGCTACGTATACCTCGTTAAGTCTGATGTTAAAATCCTACTGGTCGGTATGAGTTATGGGTCGACTTATGTTTGGTCTTAGGCAAACGATGTCTAGAAGAGTTGGGTCATGAATATACGTGTGGGCATTGCATGCTTGGGTTCACGAGTTTGGTTACGTTTGCATGAAAACTGGGTGAGTGTCTGTATGAGTGAATGTCGATCTATAGAAGGCTGTTGGGGTTGTGATAGTATGCATGAACTGTTGACTTGAAACTGGAAAAGAAAACCTAAGAAATGTAAAGAGGACGCATGAATTTTAGTTCGAGAAGAAGGGTTGACTTATGTGTAATTTTATGTGGTCGTATATGTGGGTGTTGCGTGTGGAGTTAAGAAAGTTTTTCCTCTTTTATTTCAAGGTTGGGTATCGTTATATGGCTGTAAAAAGGGATGGCAGTGATCTCTGTGCATGCATGTGAATAAGAAAGAGGAAGCATGTGGATTGTAAAGTGTGTCAGGTGTGTCAACATATATTTGTAGTAATTACACTTTGGACCTTAAACTTTGTAATTTAGACACTTTAGGACCTAAACTAATATAATGGTCATAATAAACTCTAACATGTCATGATAATCACTTGAAGCACTTAATACATGAAAATGTTAATTATACTCATAATTGGCTAAACTTACTAAAACGGAAAATTTACTAAAGATAGTGAAGTTATCAAAAAATGGAAAGCCGACTAAAGTAAGTAATCTGATTTAAATATGATAGTAATAATAAAACGATCATGAATTCGTGTAGATTCGCTGAAGATGGAGTTTACTTTTGATCTTTTCATTCTAGTTGTGTTTTCACTTGTGGTCCAAGGTACAAATATTCTGACCTTTTCACAGGTTTCTCATGAACCCTCTTCTTTATATCTTGTTGTCCCCTTGAACCTTGCTATGTTTCCCCTGTTCTGTGAACTTTGATATGATCCCTTTTCATACTCTGATTTGTTTAACTTCTGATTTGATGCTATGATTTCTTTGCCTTGAACCTTCCTATTGATTTCCCTTGTTATGACCTCTGATATGAATCTATGTTATGAAAACCTTTTAAATTAGGACCTGTAAATGTTTTGAGAAGAGTTATTGGTTAAAAAGGATGTTTAAGCCTTTACATGAAATTCTACTAGCTTTTATAAAAACTATTTCAAAGACTATCTTTATGAAAAACCGTTTCGAAGGGTCATTTTATGAAAACAGTTATTAAAGGATTTCTTAAAATGGACTTTTGATAGGAATTTCTGAAATGAACTTCTGATCTGAACCTTGACTGGATTTTTGCTATAAACCTTGATCTGATAAACTCTGATATGAACCAAATTGATTTTAAATCTCTGATATTTAATTCTGAAATATTTGACATGAACTTTCTGATATGATTCTTTATTCTGAACCTTTGCTTAAACTCTGAATTGAACCTTTGATATTTCTGGACTTTGACATGAACCTTTTTTGCCATGTACCCTTATGATATGACCTTCTGATTTTGGTAGTACATATGACCTCTGACCTCTGACCTACAGTTTGATATCCGAGCCACTCACTAGGCATGAGGGTTTCATGTCCATGTCATTGATGCACCGATGGCATGACTCTAGGGCAGGAGAGTGATGACCTGTCCCGTCCCTGACTTTATTTTATCTGGTGTGTTGAGGAGTTTCTGGCCACCGGGGGCGCATGGATGCATCCTAGATCTGACTCTGTTATCTGTTATCTGTTTAGTGGATTATCTAATTTATATTATATGATTGTTATTATTATCTCTGGTGACTGATGGTGTGTGCGATACACGTCTTTCACAACCTCTGGGAGCTGATCACTCCATTGATACATGAGGTCACCCCTCATATTATCTGTTACTTGAGAGGTATCCCCTCTGGATTATTATATGATTACTCTGTTATGATATTATCTGTTATCTCTGGGCTCGTGATGGATTTCTGTATTTCCCTAAACTTGGTTTGTTCATTATCCCTTTCTCATTTCTTTTCTTTTACCCTTATTCCTTCCCTGTTCTTTCACTTTGATTCTGTATCTGTATAATCTGTATTTCTGATTTGTTTCTATATTGCTATCTGTTACTGTTTCTGTTATCTATATATCTGTTCACTGAGCTCTCGTAGCTCAGCCGCATTTCTTTTCCTGCGGCAGGTTTTAGTAGGAAGCTGGGAATGAGTGGAGAGTACCTTGGACTTAGAAGATTTGATAGCTATTCTGGATTAGAGATGATTAGAAGCTATTATATTTTAGAATTAGTATTTATCGGAAGTTTCATTTGTAACCTTTGAGAATTCTGGTATTACTATAGATGTATGCTTTGTTTTGATCTGATATGAAACCATTATTGTGATATCTTTACCCTTATCGGGTTGGGGTGTTACAATTTATGGTATCAGAGCGACAGGCTGCGACTCGTAATACATTTACCCTTGACCTGTGAAGTTTGGACCACTAAGTTTCCACTGTAGGCGCTCATAAGATAACCTATAAGAATTTGCTTTAGGACTTTCCTATGAACTTAAGTTTTGACCAGTGAGGAATGGGTAGACTTTAAGGCATTTGCTTAAGTATCTTTGCTTCCGCATCACTCTGATTCGTGCCTTACTTTTGGTCAAATCCCGTTGAAATCGCGTTGGAAATTGAAAGCTCATGCCTTGCACCACTAAGGTTTGAAACCTAATTAAATCTTGAAAGCATTGTGAATTGCATAGAAATTGTCTGACACTATTTGATCCTTGCCTTCAGATTCCCAACTCCAACCTCTGAACCTTTTGTAAATCATTCTGATGCCTCTTCGGGCATTCTGAGAATCTCCATGGCGATGACGTACTCGATATATTCTCATGCCCAAATTTGCATCTACACTCAAAAGTTTGCTAAGCAACAAGGATAAGTTGTCTGAGATGGCAAAGACCCCACTAAACGAACAGTGCTCGGCGGTGCTCCTCAAAAAGCTTCCCGAAAAGCTCGGAGACCTCGGCAAGTTTTTAATCCCATGTGATTTCTTGGGGATGGTTCAGTGCTCAGCCTTGGCCGATCTTGGCGCAAGCATTAACCTTATGCCACTCTCAGTATGGGAGAAATTATCTCTTCCAAAGCTTACATCTACTTGCATGACACTCGAGCTAGCGGACCGTACTGTAACTCATCCGCTGGGAATAGTTGAGGATGTCGTTGTGAAAGTGGGAAAGTTCCATTTTCCCACTGATTTCGTTGTGGTAAACTTTGATGCCGATCCTCGAGTTCCACTCATTCTGGGGAGAGCTTTCTTAAGAACGAGTCGTGCTATCATCGATGTATATGCTGAAGAATTATCCATACGGGTTGATAATGAAGAAGTCACGTTTAACATCAATCAGGACTCTAAACCTCTAACCACCAAATGCAACATTGCTACGGTTAATCAAAAATCTGATTTCGTAATTGCTTCCAAAAGAAGTGATTCGATGCTCTCAAAATTTACGGTTAGGAGTCCTTCACAAAAACGTGCTGAGCTCAAAACAAGGGAAATTACCTCTGGTACAAGCAAATGGTTTGAAAGTTGTACTATAGAAGTTAAAAGTGTTTTTGACTACGATGAACAAGAATCGGAGATCACATCGGAAGTGGTGAGAACTGCTAGCACCAAGAGCACACCACTTGTCCCACCTCCGGAATCGGTTTATCGTGTTGAAATTGTTGATTTTGTGGATGATCCTACCATTGCTCTCTCTTCCCCCTCTCTCACTCCGTTTGAGGGAGGTGACTTCATCTTGGAAGAGATTGAGGCTTGTTTATCTTGTGATTCAATTTATTCTGGAATTGATGATGGTGTATTTGACATGGAAGGAGATATTCTTCTCATTGAGAAGTTGCTTAATGGTGATCCATCATCTTTCCCTCTGAAAGAACTTCATAATGAGGAAATCAAATATGTTGATGATCCTCCGGAGGTCGAACTTAAGGACTTATCACCTCATCTCGAATATGCATTTTTGGAGGGTACCGATAAATTACCCATCATAATTGCTAAAGATTTAAATGATGAGGAGAAAACCGCTCTCATAAAGGTTTTAAAGTCACACAAGCGAGCCATCGCTTGGAAACTTTTCGACATTAAGGGTGTTAACCCGAAATTTTGTACACACAAGATTTTAATGGAAGATGACTTTAAACCAGCGGTTCAACATCAAAGAAGGGTTAATCCCAAAATTCACGAGGTTATCAAAAAGGAGGTTCTTAAACTCCTTGATGCCGGATTGATTTACCCTATCTCGGATAGTCCTTGGGTGAGCCCCGTTCATTGCGTACCTAAAAAAGGTGGCATTACCGTTATTGAAAATGATGAAAACGAGTTGATTGCTACTCGATTGGTAACGGGATGGCGTGTATGCATTGACTACCGAAAGTTAAATGACGCCACCCGTAAAGACCACTTTCCTTTACCCTTCATGGACCAAATGCTCGAAAGACTAGCGGGAAACGAATACAATTGCTTCCTAGACGGTTTCTCGGGTTACTTCCAAATTCCCATTGATCCGCAAGATCAAGAAAAGACCACTTTCACGTGCCCTTATGGAACGTTTGCCTACCGACGCATGCCTTTTGGCTTATGTAATTCTCCGGGCACATTCCAAAGGTGTATGATGGCCATTTTTCATGACATGATCGAAAAGACTATGGAGGTCTTTATGGATGATTTCTCGGTCTTTGGGGATTCTTTCACCACATGTCTCTCCCATTTGGACAATATGCTTAAGCGGTGTGAAGACACGAATCTTTGTCTAAATTGGGAGAAAAGTCATTTCATGGTCAGAGAGGGCATTGTCCTCGGCCATAAGATTTCAAAGAACGGGATTGAGGTGGATAGAGCTAAAGTTGATGTTATTGCTAAGCTACCTCATCCCACAACCGTTAAAGGCATTCGGAGTTTTCTTGGTCATGCCGGTTTCTATCGTAGATTCATTCAAGATTTTTCAAAAATCGCCCGGCCGATGACCCGTCTCCTTGAAAAGGAAACTCCGTTTATTTTCTCCAAAGAGTGCATTGAAGCTTTTCAAACTCTTAAGAAAAAGCTTACTGAAGCACCGATTTTAGTTGCCCCCGATTGGGACCTACCTTTTGAACTTATGTGCGATGCAAGTGATTTTGCCATAGGTGCGGTCTTGGGGCAACGGAAAACAAAACACTTTCAGCCTATACACTATGCTAGCAAAACTATGACCAAGGCTCAAGCTCATTACACCACAACGGAAAAAGAATTATTAGCCGTGGTGTATGCTTTCGAAAAGTTTCGGCCATACTTGATCTTGTCAAAAAGCATAGTGTATACGGATCACTCGGCTCTCAAATATCTCTTTGCAAAACAAGATGCAAAGCCGAGATTGCTCCAATGGGTTCTCCTCCTGCAAGAATTTGATATCATCATTCGTGATAAAAAAGGAGCGGAGAACCTTGCTGCTGATCATTTGTCCCGATTAGAGAATCCTCACCAAAGTGTGCTCGAGAAAAAGGAAATAAATGAAACATTTCCTCTTGAGACACTTAACATGGTATCTTTTCGTGGTGATTCTAGTACCCCATGGTTTGCCGATTTTGCAAATTACCATGCGGGGAACTTTGTTGTGAAAGGGATGTCGTCCCAACAAAAGAACAAATTCTTCAAAGATGTGAAGCATTACTTTTGGGATGACCCCTACATGTTTAAAGTATGTGCGGATCAAGTTATCCGGCGGTGTGTTCACGGCCAAGAAGCCATTGATATTCTTAAGGCATGCCACAATGGACCCACAGGGGGACATCTTGCTGCCAACTACACCGCCAAGAAAGTGTTTGATTCCGGTTTCTATTGGCCCACAATCTACCGTGATGCCCATGACTTAGTCAAATCTTGTGACTCTTGTCAACGTCACGGGAAGATCTCTCAAAAAGATGAAATGCCACAAAACGTCGTTCAAGTTTGTGAAATCTTTGACGTTTGGGGCATTGACTTTATGGGCCCATTCCCGTCTTCACGAGGGAACAAGTATATACTCGTGGCTGTTGATTATTTGTCTAAATGGGTCGAGGCAAAAGCTCTCCCCACCAACGACGCCCGAGTAGTGTGTAAAATTTTGAAATCACTCTTTTCTCGGTTTGGAACTCCCCGTGCTATCATTAGTGATCGCGGTACGCACTGTTGCAATGAACAATTTGCAAAAGTCATGCTTAAATACGGTATTACTCAACGTCTTTCTACCGCGTATCACCCACAAACAAGTGGACAAGTGGAAGTTTCAAACCGTGGTATTAAAAGAATCTTGGAAAGGACCGTAGGTGAAAACCGTGCATCTTGGTCGGATAAACTAGATGATGCACTTTGGGCCTTTCGTACAGCTTATAAAACACCCATCGGGTGTACTCCTTACAAGCTCGTGTACGGAAAGGCGTGCCATCTGCCGATCGAGATCGAGCACAAAGCTTATTGGGCCTTAAAACATGCCAACTTCGACCTAAAGTCCGCGGGTGATCACCGTAAAGTTCAACTCAATGAATTAAATGAACTTCGTGATCAAGCCTACGAGAACTCTTTGATCTACAAAGAAAAGACAAAGAAGATCCATGACGCAAAAATCAAGAACCGCGTTTTTAACGTTGGTGATCGAGTCTTTCTTTTTAACTCTAGATTAAAGATATTCTCGGGTAAACTTAAAACCCGTTGGACTGGACCATTCACCGTTGCCAAAGTTTTTCCTTATGGCACCATCGAGTTATCTCAAACCGATGGACCAAACTTCAAGGTGAACGGTCATAGGTTGAAGCATTACTTTGGAGGGGACATACCACCCATGGTTGTCCCGGATCTCCAAACTTTCCCCATGAACCAATGAATTCGGGGTCGAGTCAAGCTAGTGACTCGGTTAACAAAAACATTAGCATTGCATGGGTAAACGCCCATGTTTCTGTCTTCTCTCTTATTTCTAACACTAAGTGTGGGGGAATCCCACTGTGCTGTGCTCTTTTGTGTTGTTTGCTCTGATTTTCAGGTTTCCCTTGGATTGTGATGATTGCCGCGCCTATTTCAATCCAGCTGCCCAATATCCTATCCTTTTGCTAACGATTATCTAGGGATATCTTTTTAATCTTGTTTGTGAAAAATGAGATTTCTTTCACACACTTGGCTATTAGTATTACCTTTTTACGTTCTAAGTGACGGCTTAGTAACCGGTACTTTGAATATTGAGGGCAATATTCAATTCTAAGTGTGTGGGGGGGGGGGAATTCTCTCGAATTTTGTCTCATTGTACCTTCTAGTGCCCTAGTACCCCCGTTTTGCCCAAAATTTTAAATTTTTTTGTTTTTAAATAAGAAATTGCAATAAAAAAAAGAAGAAGTGTTTAGTCTTGATTAGGTTAGAACAAAGGGAATCCTAACTCTGCCAGAGTATTGATCTGGCTGCTTCCTTAACGATTAGACTAAGGTTTTACGATTTGTGCAAATGAAAATGCTAAGCGTAGAATAGTTGGTTTTCTTTAAAGCTTATATAAGTAATCTATGGCTTTTCCTCCCAGGAGATAACTAATCTGACTTAATTAGTGCTTATTTTTCAAACATTTGAACACACAAAATCATTTTTCTTTACGATTTTGAAAAATACTAGTTCAAAGCTTTATTTAAACTTCGGAACAAGCATATGTCATAATAATGTAAAAGTTAAATGATAAATGTATGTGTTAAAAAGCTAAGGTTCAAGATCGGCCCTTGGATCCTTATTTCCGGAAGGCGTTTAGGTCTTGGCTACCCTCTTACACCGGCCCTTGGACCCTTAATTCTTAAAGACGTTAAGGTCTTGGAACTCTCCGTTGTAACGGCCCCTGGATCCTTTATGCCGAAAAGTGTAAGGTCTTGGTTCCCATGAAACTCCGTTAGTTTATATTGCACAAAGTTAAATTAAAAAAAAAAAAAAAATGATGAAAAAATGAAAAAATGAGAAAATAAAAATAGAATAAAATGGAATGATATTGCAAAATGCAATGAATTTTGAAGCTTGCTTGTTGTGAATTTTAAATCTATCTTTCAACTAGTATTAGTCAAAGTTTTATAAAAACGTCGATTTTTGTTATCAAAATTTTGAAAATCAAGCACTGTCACCTAAACTTGATAAATGTGGGAGTGAAAAGTTAAGTTTCGACTTACATAGATTATTGATATAAGTAGTGTTAGCATTTTACAAAAGCATTTGCACATTGAGTCTAAGCTTAGTTGGGAGTATTAAAAAGAGGATGATGATTACAATTCCCTGGAGACACCCAGTTTGTGTGAATCCTGTTCCATGATACCATTTTTGGAAATCAAGCGTGTTATATATTTTGTTCTAAGTTTAAATTTCTGGCATTATATAAAAAATCAAAACGGGGTATGCTTGGTATTCTTTTGATCCTTTCATTACTTCATATGATCGGATTGCTAGGGACTAGCAATAGCTTAGTGTGGGGGATTGATGAGTGTGTAAATACTCATCATTTTATACCCATAATAGACACAAAAATAACCTAAAACACTGAATTATACTGCAGATATCCTTGGTTTGTGTTTTATGTGTTTCAGGTATTGAAGGATTGAAAACAGAATGAAATCGAGCATTTTTGGATCGACTCGACAATAATTGTACAATTGATCAAGTGAAGACGAAAGTCAAAGAAAGAGTCAAAGTCAACCCCCAAAATACCAAAATGACACAAGTGGTCCCTGGAAATAGTTTTGATTTTTGGCAGCTTAAGTCATTGGATTTTCAAAATTGTACAACTTTAGTCCTTGAAATTAAATCCAAATCCAAAGTTAATCCTAATCCAGCTGCTAAATTAAACCACTAAATCCAACCCAATCCATCACTAAACCCAACCCAATCAAATAATTTCCCAAGCCCAAACAATAACCCAACCCGACCCACCTTTCCCTTAGTTAACCAAAGGTTTGACTCCGGTCAAACCTTCTTCTTCCTAAACCACCCCGCCAAAACCATACCACCCTCACCCATAGTATTTCTCTGCAATACCACCCATCACCTCACCCTTTCTCCTATCCCACTCCACCTAACAAGCCAAGGGGCATTTATTGCTTCTTCCCCATTTCAAGTTATCAGAGATAGTGGATTTTTCCACTATCTCATTTTTGGCGCCAAAATCCATTTGGACGGCTGAGATCATAAAAAGACAATTGGAAGGTTGGGATTTGCTCAGAGATGGAAGACAAAGGAAACCCTAATATTGTAGTATAAATAGAACCATAATGTAGCCTTAATTGGCAAGTAGTTTTTAATGTTTAATCGTATTGTAATTTTAATTATTTAAGCTTATCAATTTTAAGTTCCAGTTATCTTTACAAGTTATTTCAAGTCTGTTTATCATTAATTCTTGCATCAATTCCACTAGTTAAAGAAAATTTCATGTTCTCAAATTTCCATGGTGTACTGTTAATCGAATTAAGTTAAGTAATTATTGAAATAGCTTCTTAGCTGTTTCTATAAGCTTACATAAGCTTACTATAGCTTTTGATAAGTTTATTTTAGTTTAGCTCAGTCTCATTCCAAGATATCAAGAAAAGTCAAAGAAAGTCAAAGAAGCTCAAGATAAGCAGTTCTGGATGATAAGCTGCTCATGGAAGAGCTTATTTGGTTTTCTAGCTTGTTTTTGACAAGCTAGATGTGTTTCTGATCTAGTTCTATTGTTCTATAGGCCAAATCAGTTGTAAGCTATTTTCAAGTTTTTGCATTATTTCCTAGTTTACTGTTCCATAGCTTATCTCTGTGCTTATTGTCAATTTCCTTGCTTATCTGTGTTATTTGGAGTAATAGTAGCCTAGTTTGATAATTAGTTTAAGCCTAAATCTCATTTTCCATTAAATAGCTAAAATCAGTCAACTAAGTCAAATTAAGCTCTTAGCTTATTTAGTGCTTATCTTTATTTGAAATCTGCTTATTTCATCTTAGTTAAGTTAGTTATTCACTAAATAGTCAGAATCATAAGCTATTTTGGTCAATCCTAGTGTTAATCTTAAAATCAGTGATATTAAGGACTGTTTGGTTTATAACTCAAAATGGGTTGTTCCTGTTCATTGACCATTTACCCAACTTTGATCTTGCTTAAAATAGTTCAGATAAGCTGTTTTTAAGAGCTTTTAAGCTATCTTGATTGGATTTGTGATTTTGAGCCATCTGTGGCAATATTAGAACCTCAACTGATCAAATAAGCCAATTTGAGCAATAAGCTCATTTGACCTTTATTTTTGGATTTTCTGAGGTCCTTTAAGTCCATTTAGTGAGTACACAAGAGTTGGTTTAATCTCAGTTGATTTGTGCACATCTGCACAAGTCTGCACAAGGAATCCACATATGCAGGTCTGCACAAAATTTCTAGACCCATTATAAGTGCTTAATTGTTCTACTCAATGCCTGATTTTCAGTAATCTAGTAGTTTGCTAGGTAATCTTTTCTTATTTCCATTTCCAGCCCATAGCTTAGCTTAATTGAGCTCAAAAATAAGCTCAAAAGTCCCCTATTCTCACAAGCATACACTGATTGCTCAGTGTATACTTGCTTTGAATAAGCCACTTTCTCAGCTTATTCTTAAGCAACAAATAAGCTTCCATTGGCCTGATTTTTGGTTTTGTGTGATCCTCAATAGTTGAATTTTAAGTGGAATCAGCTTTTGTGGAGTTTAGTAATCATTTAAGTGCTTTAAATTAAGCTCAAAATTGCCTAGAAATCCAAAAAGTGCCCTGTGCATCAGTTTACTTTTTGGCTTATTTGAGTTTTGCTCAGTGCTTATTTCTTGGTTCTTGTGGCTTATTTAGTTGTTATCTTAGCTTATTGTTGGTGACTTAGCTTATTTCACTTTGCTTTAGCTTATTACATAGCTTATCAGCCATTTGGCTTATCCTTGGGCTCATTCCTCTTTTAAGCCAACTGATCAGCTTTTCTTAGCTGATTTCTGGGCTTATTTGAAGTTTTCAAAAAAGGTTGTAGTTATAAAACTTGCTTATTGCCTTGTGCTTAATTAGTTTCTATCATAAAAATCAAAAAAATAAAATAAAAGCAAAAAGGTCAGGAGTGGGATTTGAACCCTGGTCTCTGGACTCAACACACACACACCTTACCATTGTGCCCTTGGGACTTCTCTGGTTTATCTTTGTGCCCATATATATTTAAACCCTTTTTCCCTTTTAAGCTATTCGAGCTTGTTAGCTTATTACCAGCTTATCCCATTAAGCTGACATCTTTTTTATAATTTTCCTAGGCTTGTTTTAGCATAAAGTAATTTCACAAAAATTTCCAAAATTTTTAGAATAGTTTTAATATTTTTTTATGTATTTTTCTTTTTAAATCGGTTTTTAAATCATAATGAAAAATATAAAAGTCAGAAAAATATAAATCTTTTTTCTAAAATTTTCTTTTGTTATTTATAACTTAGGAAAAATAATTTGGTACTTGTAGGATTTATTTTTATAGATTTCACTTTTTAATCCCGTTTTTAGAATTTCCGTTTCGCGTTTTTAATATATATTGTTTTAACCTTAATTTTCCCGTGAGAATTTGTTTCTCATTTGTTAATTAGAATTAAAAAATCAAAATTCCATACTTCAATCATCAGTCACTCTAATTCCAAACCTCTAACGATTGTCCATTCACACCTCGTAATCACTTACCTGGTATCACACATATCACAAACGTGAGTTTTTACAAGTTAGCCTTTTTCCTAAAGGGTTGATTTGTCTTTATTCACGTGTATCCGTCTGATATTATTTATATATACACTTTAGCATGGATCAAGCTTCAAGGTTGTTTGTAAACCCTAGTACTACACAGAGTACTCGTATTATTGATATAATAATATTGAAGCGTTTTGGTGATATCATTGTTCATACAAGTTTACTGTTTCATTGATCAATACAATACATTGATAATATTCTTCTAAGTATTAAAGAGTAGATTCCGCATACTCTTTAGTATTGTCAAAGTTTCTACTATAAGCTCGTGTGTTGGGATCAACAAGTGGTATCAGTGCCTTTGGCTCTGAAACTTTGATCTAGAAGAAACTTATAGAAGAAGTCTTTACTCACTAGGAAGAGATGGATCTTGAAACTACTCAAACCTCTACTACTGCAAAATTGCCCATTCTCAAACAGGGTGATTATGACATGTGGAGGCTCAGAATTGAACAATACTTTCAGATTCAAGACTATTCTCTATGGGATGTCATAGAGAATGGAAACTCATTCAAACCTATTGCTAAATCAACAACAGTTGATGGTGTCACAACTACTGTAATACCAGGTCATGTAACTGCTGATGAGAAGACCCAAAAGAAGAATGATGTGAAGGAAAGAAGTATGCTGCTGATGGCACTTCCCAATAAACATCTGATGACCTTCAATCAGTACAAGGATGCCAAAACCTTGTTTGCTGCTATAACAACAAGGTTTGGAGGTAATGAAGCTAATAAGAAGACTCAGAAGACTCTTCTGAAGCAGATGTATGAGAATTTTAGTGCTCCAAGCACAGAGTCTATTGATTCTATTTTTAACAGACTTCAGAAAATTGTAAGTCAACTGACTGTATTAGGTGAAACTAAGACACAAGAAGATCTCAATTTGAAGTTTTTGAGAAGTCTACCTTCTGAGTGGAATACTCATGTTGTGGTCTGGAGGAATAAGCCTGATCTAGACACAATGAGTCTTGATGACCTTTACAACAATTTTAAGATCGTTGAACAAGAGGTTAAGAGAACTACAAGCTCAAGTTCAAGTTCAAGTTCTCAAAACATGGCCTTTGTGTCATCTCCCAGCCCTAGCAGTACTGGTGACGGTAATACTGCTTGTGGAGTTAGTACTGCTAACACTCCAGTTAGTACTGCTAGCACTCAAGCTAGTACTGCTACCTTAAGTGATGCTACTGTGTATGCATTCTTGGCCAATCAATCAAATAGGTCTCAGCTTGTATATGAAGACCTTAAACAAATCCATGAAGATGACTTAGAAAAAATGGATTTGAAGTGGCAGTTAGCACTATTAAGCATGAGGGCAAGGAGGTTTTTCCAGAAGACTGGTAAGAAGATCACTATCAATGGCAGTGACACTGCTGGATATGACAAGTCCAAGGTAGAGTGTTACAACTGTCGTAAGTTGGGACACTTTGCAAGGGAGTGCAGAGGGCATAGGAACCAAGACAGCAGAAGCAGGAGTCAAGAAAGAAAAGGATCCAGGAACCAAGAGAGCACCAGAAAGACTGTGAATGTGGAGGAAAGTTCTTCCAAAGCTATGGTGGCTATTGATGGGCTTGGTTTTGATTGGAGCTTTATGGCAGAAGAGGAAGCCCCTACAAACATGGCTCTAATGGCTCTTTCATATTCTAAGGTATACACTAACACAACTTGTTCAAAAACCTGTCTAAAAAGCTATGAAACTCTTAAAAAACAGTATGATGATTTAAGAATAGAGTTTAACCAATCTGAGTTCAATTTAGCTAATTATAAAAGAGGGTTAGCTGTTGTAGAAGAACAACTAGTCTTTTACAAAAAGAATGAGACTATCTTCACTGAGGATATTGGTGTTTTAAAAAGAGATATCTCATACAAAGACTCAGAAATAAGTGTGCTTAAACATGAGTTAGAAAAGTTTAAGCTAGAAAAAGAAAAAATTCAGGTTGATATAGAGAGATTTGGACAGTCCTCTAAGAGTGTAGAAAAGATCATACAGAGTCAGGTTATTAACAAATTCAAGAAAGGTGTAGGATATAATGCTGTTCCACCTCCCTATACAGGGTTATTTCCACCCCCAAAACTTGATTTATCCAATACTAGTTTAGAGGAGCTCAAAGAGCCTGAGATTGAATGCTTTGAATCATATTCTAGTAAGAGTGTTAGTGAATCTTCTGATACCCCATTTGTTAAGGAGATGGTGTTAGAGGATAAGTTAGAGAAGAAAACTGCTTTTCCTAATATTGCTAAGGTAGATGTTGTTAGAACTAAACAATAAGAAAAACCAGTTAGGAAACCTGTTAAATATGCTGAGATGTACAGGTCACAAAGCCTTAGGGGAAACCAAAGAAACTGGAATAATTAGAAGTCTCAACAACTAGGAAGTGATTTTATTATGTAAAGCCTGTTTCGTCTGTGGAAGTTTGACCATGTGCAGGCTGGCTGCAATTACCATCAAAGGGAAAGGATGATATCTGGGTATGCAAGGGTATCTGGGAATAGAAATACCAGGGTGAATTACAATTATTATGCTAATAAGACACACCCTAATGCTTATAGAAACATGGCTCCAAGAGCAGTTTTAATGAAAACTGGCCTAAGACCGCTTAATACTGTTAGGGCTGTTAATACTGCTCATCCTAAAACTATAGTTTATAATATTAGACAAATGTCACATTTTTCTAAATCAGCACATTCAACTGTAAAGAGGCCATGTCAAAACAAATCAGCATTAACTAACAAAAATTTTGGTCAAAAAGTTAATACTGATAGGCCAGCAGTTAGGCCAAATTCAACAGTAGTAAATGCTGTTAGGGCAAATGGGAATAATGCTGTTAAGGCCGCAGCATGTTGGGTTTGGAGACCTACCAAACTTGATAGTGCATCAATCACATTGAAGAGACTTACTTATATTGATGCACGAGGAAGATCCAAGTCAGTAATGGCTTGGGTCCCCAAAGAAAACTAATTTTCTTATTTTTTTATGCAGGATCATTCACAACAAGAAGATCAGGGATATGTTGACAGTTGATGTTCCAGGCACATGACAGAGAACATGTCTTATCTCTCAGATTTCAAAGAATTTAATGAAGGGTATGTTGCCTTTTGGGGAGGAGCCACCGGAGGAAGAATTACTGGTAAAGGAACTATTAAGACTGGTAAGCTTGATTTTGAAGATGTGTACTTTGTCCAAGAGTTAAAGTTTAACCTTTTTAGTGTCTCACAAATGTGTGACAAAAAGAACAGTGTTCTTTTTACTAACACTGAATGTTTTGTTCTGTCTCCTGACTTTAAGTTACCTGATGAGAGTTAGGTTTTACTTAAAGTTCCTAGAAAGAACAACATGTACAGTGTTGATATGAGGAATATTATTTCTAAAGAGAGTTTAACTTGTCTTGTAGCAAAGGAAACATTGGATGAATCAATGCTATGGCATAGGAGGCTGGGTCATGTAAATTTTAAAACCATTAATAAAATTGTTAAGGATAATCTTGTGAGAGGTTTACCTTTAAAACGTTTTGAAAATGACCAAACATGTGTTGCTTGTCTTAAGGGGAAGCCACACAAAGCCTCTTGTAAGACCAAGATTCAGAACTCTATTACTCAGCCTTTATTCATGTTACATATGGACTTATTTGGTCCAACTTTTGTGAGTAGCTTGATGAATAAGAAATATTGTCTTGTTGTCACTGATGATTATAGCAGGTTTACTTGGGTTTTCTTTTTAGCAACTAAGGATGAGACAAGTAACATTCTTAAGAAGTTCATTACTGAGATAAAAAACCTAGTTGATAAGAAAGTAAAGATAATCAGGTGTGACAATGGAACATAGTTCAAGAATAGAGTTGTGAATGATTTTTGTGAACTGAAAGGTATTAAGAGGGAATTTAGTGTAGCTAGAACTCCTCAGCAGAATGGTGTTACTGAAAGGAGAAATAGGACACTGATTGAGGCTGCTAGAACCATGTTAGCTGACTCTAAGTTACCTACTACATTTTGGGCTGAAGAAGTTAATACTGCTTGCTATGTGCAGAACAGGGTATTAGTAGTCAAGCCTCACAACAAGACTCCTTATGAACTATTTAGAGGTAGAACACATGCTCTAAGCTTCATGAGACCATTTGGATGTCATGTTACCATTCTGAATACCTTAGATAGTCTAGGCAAGTTTGATGGAAAGTCTGATGATGGATTCTTTGTTGGATACTCATTACATAGCAAAGCTTTTAGGGTATACAACATTAGAACTAGGAAAGTAGAGGAAAACTTGCATGTTGAGTTCTTGGAGAATAAGCCTAGTGCTGCAGGAGATGGACCTAAGTGGCTGTTTGATACTGATGTGCTAACAGAATCAATGAATTATGTACCAGTTGTTACAGGTACAAACTCTAATGATTTTGCAAGTTCAAAGGATGGTGTTGGTGCAGGTCAATCTAGCATGGAGACATGATCTGGCCAAGACTACCTTGTGATGCCACTGTGAAAAGATGGTTCACTATTCAATACATCTTCAAAGAATGTTAGCAATGATGAGCCACAACCTTCTAGTGATGCTGGAAAGAAGGATGTTCCTATTAACAGTCCTAATACTGTTAATACTGCTGAAGGAGAAAACAACACTAACAGTACTAACACAGTTAATATTGCCAGTTCAAATGTTAGTACTGCTAGTCCAGAAGTTAATGCTTATAAGGATGATAATGAATTTCCTTTTGATCCAACAATGCCTGCATTGGAAGATATATGGGCTACAAGAGGAGATGATGATAATGGAGCTGATATGAACAACTTGGATGAAACTATTCCAGTCAGTCCAACTCCAACAATAAGGATACACAAGGATCATCCTAAAGACCAAGTGATTGGAGATATTCATTCAGCTGTACAGACAAGGAGAATGACAAAGACTAACAATGAACAAGGTTTTATTAGTGCTGTTTATGAAGAAAAGACTCATGAAGACCTTCATACTTGTTTGTTTGTTTGTTTCCTATCTCAGGAAGAACCCAAAAACACTGCCAAAGCTCTAAGTGATTCAGCTTGGGTAGAAGCAATGCAGGAAGAGCTTCTACAGTTTAAACTACAAAAAGTTTGGGTACTAGTGGATTTGCCTAAGGGTAAGTGGGCTATTGGTACAAAATGGGTGTTTAGGACAAGAAAGATGAGAGAGGCATAGTGATTAGAAATAAAGCAAGGCTGTTTGCACAGTGTTATACTCAACAAGAAGGCATAGACTATGATGAAGTGTTTGCCCCTGTAGCAAGAATTGAGGCAATAAGACTGTTCTTAGCTTATGCTTCATTTATGAGATTTATGGTGTATCAGATGGATGTGAAGAGTGCTTTCCTTTATGGTAAGATTGAAGAAGAAGTATATGTATCTCAACCTCCAGGGTTTGAAGATCCTGACTATCCAGACAGAGTATACAAGGTGGTGAAAGCACTTTATGGTCTACATCAAGCTCTAAGAGCCTGGTATGAAACCTTGGCCAAGTATTTATTGGAAAATAGGTTTCATAGAGGAAAGATAGATCAGACATTGTTTATCAAGAAGCAAAAAAGGGATATTTTGCTTGTCCAGGTCTATGTTGATGACATTATCTTTGGATCTACAAAGAAGGAGATGTGTAATGAGTTTGAGAAACTGATGCATGAAAAGTTTCAAATGCGTTCTATAGGAGAACTCAATTTCTTCTTAGGGTTGCAAGTAAAGCAGAAAGAAGATGGGATATTCATCAGTCAGGATAAATATGTAACTAACATTTTGAATAAATTTGGGTATATTGATGTCAAGACAGCTAGCACCCCAATGGATCCAGACAAACCTTTGCTCAAGGACTTAGATGGTGATGATGTTGATGTTCATCTCTACAGGTCAATGATTGAATGTAAAAGCTTTACAGACCAAATATCCAATCATAGACTGGGAGATCTATACTGATGACATAGGAAAATTATGGAAGATAATAAGAGTTGGAAACCATTATGAGGTATACCAATTCTTTGATGATATGCTGAAGGCTTTTGACTGGGATGATCTGGTGAAGCTATGGGAATTGGTGAAAGAAAGATTCAACTCAACAGAGCCAACTGATGACAAAGAAATAATGTTATGGGTAGAATTGAAAAGGATTTTTGAGCCAGATGAAGGTAATAAGATATGGAATTTTTGTGGCAGGAAATCAAGGTTTGCAATGGAGATTGTATGATACATGTGGTGTTCATCATGTATCTACAAAAGCTGGAACTGATATCTATATGGTGGTGGAGAAGGAATATCCACTGTCAAGGGGTACACACACTTTGATGTTGGCTGCAAAGCTCTTGGTGGATGAGTATACTGAGATGGCAAGAGAACTGCTAAATAAGATATTTATGCAGGCTGAAAGAAGATGAAGTGTTTGGAAGAATCCTCTCAGGATCAAAGATTTAATTCAAGAAACTTGATGATTTGGAGGTAAATCACAAGTTTAGGGGAGGATTATTGGGAATTAAATGTCTGAACACTTAGTACTGTCAAGCCAAAACAGTTAGTACTGCTCAAGATATAACTACCAGTACTAATCAATTAGTACTGCTAGAGTAAAAGTTAGTACTGCCAGTGTATTAACTAAAGACTGCTGAAGGAAGATAGTACTGCTAAGAAGATAAAGACGTGTGAAGCGATATGTATCAAGATATTCTGTGTATATTCTATTTAGTTAGAAAGATAAGCATAAGTTTAATAGTTTAGAAGATTTGTATTCATCTTGTAAAGGACTCCTTAGTGTATAAAAGGAGGTCCTAGGTTAAAATCTCAGTATGTATTTTTGATATAAGCTTCAAGGTTGTTTGTAAACCCTAGTACTACACAGAGTACTCGTATTATTGATATAATAATATTGAAGCATTTTGGTGAAATCATTGCTCATACAAGTTTACTGTTTCATTGATCAGTACAATACATTGATAATTTTCTTCTAAGTATTAAAGAGTAGATTCCGCATACTCTTTAGTATTGTCAAAGTTTCTACTACAAGATCGTGTGTTAGGATCAACAGATATCATTAGTAGGCTAAGGCGAATAGGTGTAAAGAAGCAATACAATATATGGGTGAAGAAACAAAAAGAATGGCTCGAAAGGGTGTATCTAGGGGTATTGTGTACAAAAGGTGAGTGCAACAAAAGGGTTTAACATGGGGGTCAAAAAGTCAAGGTGACTAAATGATAAACGCACACAATTAAACATATATGGCTATTTGGTGTAAATCCTAAAACATTGCCTTCTCAGAATGTCCTTCCCAAATGTATCAAGCTAACTCGATACACTACTCGTCTATTGTTTCGAAATGATGCAAAAGCCAAGTTCTAAAGTTTACAAACTACCAGCACACTCATAATTTGGTGGCTTAGAGTAATATGGGAAAATGGAAAGGCTAAATCTCACCAAGGAAATCAAAGGTTATAGTGTGCTCGGCTAAGGTCTATTCTAGTTAGGTAAGAAAAACATGTCAAAAGTTTAAAAATGGCATAATTTTTCAAAATAAACTAGAAAAATGGGCAAATAATGTTCAAGTTATAATTCAACTCCCGTCCCCCCCCCCCCCCCCCCCCCACTTGAAATGTACAAAGTCCCTTTTGTACGTAAACATGCAATAATAAAGGAGAAAAGTAGAATTAGAACGAGAACTCCCCTGAAATTTGCTCTTGAAAATGATAGAAGGATCATGTTTGAGAAAACGTGCCTTCACTTTGCCTAATGAGCAAACTCCAAATCCCTGAAATCACGTCACTTCCCACAAGCATAAATCCAAAAATAAAAAGAAAATAAAAATCCTAACTCACTTTCGTAGGAATCACGGTTGCATTTAGCGTATGCAACAAGCCTTTTCAACCACTCGGTGTACCAAGTGTACGAGTGAAGTCTCGTGAGGGTTTATAGGAACACACCCACAAAGTTCATTTATAAACTAATACAAGGTTTTGGAATGCAAAGTTATTTAAAATTAAAAATGTTTTGGTACAGAGGAAAGTTACGGAATAAACTCATGAGTTGAGTTACGCCGTAAGTAATGACACCTAACAAATTTGCAGATATCTCACGATGGTTACGGCGTAACCTATGCTACTAGTTACGCTGTAGAAACTCTCTGAGACGAATTCCAGGAATGAAAAACTTCATGAAGCGTTCCCAAGCCATCCTTATTCCTCTAACACCTACAAAAAGTTATAACAAGGTAAACCAAACCATACTATACTAAAAAAATCAAAAAGAAAGGATAATTCGGGTTATCTCCCGAAAAAGCACTTTTGTTTATTAACGAGTCTTTAAGTTAGACTTAAGGCCACGGTTCAAGGTTCCCGTTGGATTTGCCCAACCTCATCCATCTCTCTCATAAGATTGTGCCTTACCCATGCAACATTCGTAGCGGTGCGTAGAAACTCCTTCTTCTCAATTTTCCGTACTTTAGAAAATTTCTCATGGGCCCTAAATGGTACCTAGTGATTTCAGTTTTTCTGCAACAATCGGAGGAGGTCTCTTGTAAGGTATGCCTAAAAGCTTGCATCTTCATTGTTCGTACGCCTCCTCATCGGGATCAGTGAACCCATCATGCCCTTGTAAGTCAAGGTAGTCCAAAATTCCATCTAAATCGTCATCATTGGATTTCATACCTTTGAACCATTCATCATCAAGCTTATCCTTGATAATCTCAACTTTGCAACGGTCTTTCTCTTCACCCCACCTCGTTTGGTTTTCATTCTTGTCATCATCCTTGGCATCATCAGGATTCACATCATTGTTTTGAGCTGCTTCTTCCATGCATGCTTCTTCATTCATGCACCCGTTCCAAATTTTCTCTCTAGTTAAAGCATCCACTTACCGTACCTAATCTTGATCCAATCGTCAAATCCTAACCTATCTACCCATGGTAGCTCATTTCTTTTATCATCGTTTGTGGATGACCACAAATACCCATCATCTCCAACCCTTACCTTGCTACTTCCTCCATTATAGTCTACGTCATAAGGGTCACAAGAAGCCCAAAATTCATCCCCATTGGCGCATCCAATTCTAATCTTCTCGCACCAATGATTTCTTTCATTTGTACTTCCTGTATCATCCTTTGGCTCAACCTTGTTGTTAGGGAGCTTCATTTCGCGTGCTTTATTGTTGTCCTTGGTGATGGGTATTTCATCATCATGGGAATGGTTCAAGCTCTCCCAAATGTTACCTTTCTCTTCTCTTTTAATCTTACCATACATGATACAGATCCAATCGTTGAATGGTATTGTTCCTTCCCATTTGAGGTTCCTTATTTCTTTGTCATTAGTCGAAGTCTATAGATGCTTGTTATTTTGTAACCTGACCTCGTCACCACCACCATCACACATATCCACATTTGGATCACAGGATGCCCATAAGTCGTATCCTTTTGCATGGTCCACCAGTATAGCTTTGCACAAATGATATTTCAACTCCATCTTCCTTTGATCATCATTGGTTTTCTTTTGATATTGAGTTGCTAGCCTTGTGACAGTCTCTGTTTCTTTGCTGGTTAAGGATGAGCTAACTATCATCTTGAGTTCAGGATTCTCTTCTATTGATATGCATTTGGTATTTGGTGGTAAGCTAGCTCCTACCACGTCAGTACCCTGGTTACGCCGTAACTCGCTGGTAAAGTTACGGCATAACTTTCTTCTGACTTCAAAACCAACATTAATTTCTTGCAAAACAGTACTAGTATCGATACTATTAGTTTCCTGGTGCTCGTGTGCTGTTTGATGTATATGAGCTATGTCATTACTTCTAGACCCACCCTTTCATGTTGTTTCCTTGTTAACAACACACACAGACTCTATTGGATGATATTTTCTCATTTCATCCATATTAAAAACGAGTTTATCATTCTCAATTTTCGAGAGGATCTAAACACCTTTATAATTTGTTAAGGATACTTTGAGTTAATATTACCAAGTATGCGGAATCTAATTAATAACATTTAAAAGATTAGTTTTGATGTAACAGTAACACAATTTTAATGAATAATGAACACAGAAAGTAACTCCAAATGATTCAATATTATTAAGCAATAATACGAGTGATCTCAATATCACTAGGGTTACAAGACCTTGAATCTTAACAAAAACGTATTGATTTATATATCTAAACATCTAACCTTGGACCTCCTTTTATAGACATAAGGAGTCCTTTACAAGATAAGTATCTACCCGTATAATTCTAACTAATTGTGATATACATACAATCTATTTCATACTTATCTTCTACACGTCTTCTAAAGCAGTATCATGCAGCAGTACCTTCATCCATACTAGCAGTACTAACTTAGCACTTTGTACTGTTAGTTGTCTTCAGCAGTCTTGAGCATACACTAGCAGTTTGTACTGTTAGTGTTATTTCCAGCAGTACTAAGTCTTCAATCATTTAATTCCAAACAATCCTCCCCTAAACTTGTGATTTACCCTAAATCATCAAGTTTTCTGAATTAAATGAGTACCTTATGAGGATTGTGAGGACTCTTCCAAACACTACATTGTCAATCTTAGTCTTCTAGCCTTCATTTCTTCATGTAGCTGGAATATTTTCCTTATCAACTCTCTTGCCATTTCTGAATCTTCATCAACTTTGAGTCTTGATGCAAGCATGATCATTAGTACTTCTGCTTTTAGTGGATAATCATTCTCAACAAGCATATAGATTTCCACTCCTGCTTTAGTAGATACTTTATGCACTCCACAGTTGTCATACAGTCTTTATGTGGTAGCTAAATGATGAGCTTTTGATCTCCATATTGCCTCATCTGAGTCTGGTTCATATAGTCTTTTTAGCTCTACCCATAACTCTTTATCTTTATCATCAGTGGGATCAGTGGTCTTGAATCTCTCTTGAACTAAGCTCCAAAGCTTATCCAAGTCTTCTTTGTCAAATGCTTTGATCAAGTCTTCAAAGAATTTGTATACTTCTGATTGACCTCCTACCCTGATGATTTTTCAGCCTTTAATCACTCCATCTGAATAAACCTCCCAATCAATGATGGGATATTTGGCTTGAATGGGATCTACATTGACTGATTCTGGGACTACCACCATCATACCATGGATCTGTTCATTAGTCAATACTTCTTCTTTTTTCTTCAACTGTTTCATCATGCTCTTCTTCCTCTGTCTTTTGCTTCTTGGACTCCTCAGATTCCAATTGCTCAGCTGGTCTTTTCTCACCTCTACTCGTATCAGTCTTAGCTATTTCTAGCTCACCTCTTAGGAACATCTGCATTCTCCTATATGCACTGATATACAACTTCTCTATCTCTTCATAGGATCTTCCTTTGAAATGTTTTTCCTTCCAGTTGTCTTGATGCTTTAGATAGGTCTTCATGTAGCTTAACTGTTCTTTTCTGGTAGGAGGTTTCTTTATTGCAACCTTTTTCTTGCTTTGACTTTTTCTGATATGCTCCAAAAGGTCATTGATTGCCTGTTCTTGTTCTTCTTTTGTGAACTGTGACCTTTCCTCCTCTTGAAGCTTAGCAACTAACTCCTTATCAGCAGCTTCTTGAGCAGCTAATTGTTGTACTTCAGATAGCAATTTTTGTTCAGTCAATAGTTGAGCAATTTTCTCTTCTTCAGCTGCCCTTGCTAATTCTTCTTCAAGAAGTCTTTGAGTTAGTTCTTCATCTAAAGCAATTTGAGCTTGACTTTTCTTAGTTGTCTTCTCTGATGGTTCACCTTTAACCATTATGCCCTTGACTTTTATTAGTTGTTCAGTCAATAGTTGAGCAATTTTCTCTTCTTCACCTGCCCTTGCTAATTCTTCTTCATGAAGTCTTTGAGCTAGTTCTTTATCTATAGCAATTTGAGCTTGAATTTTCTTAGTTGTCTTCTCTGATGGTTCACCTTCAACCATTATGCCTTTACCCTTATCTGTTCTGGATCTCTTTGGTCTTCTTGTATAAACTGCACCAGCAGTACCTTGAGAAACACCACTAGTACCTAGAATTGCACTAGCAGTACCTTCATGTTCTGGAGCAGTACCTTCTTCCATTTGCTCTTCTGGCCTCCCCTGAGTACCAGATTCTTCTCTGACCAAAGAAATGTTAGGATCTTCATCTAGCTCAGCTATCTTCTTCCCTTGTTTGGAAGATTCCTCACCCTAGTCTTTACTTTGACCATCATCTGAACTAAATGAAGAAGATGATTCTACCATTTGGGCTGAACTTTTTCTTTGAAGTGTCTTTACTTTCTGCTCTAATTTCTTGACCTTCAATACCAGTTTGGTATAAACCTTTCCAAACAACTTCTTGTGGGTGGTGAGCTCGGCCTCCAAAGTAGTAACATTCTCAGACAATTTGGTACATAAATCCGTCAAATCTTTAAGTTTCTGACTGCCCTCAGCACTTCCTGATGTGTTACCTTCAGGGAGAGGTGCATCATGGGGCAAAGACTCAGGCTCCACTAAATGGTGAGGATCTGAGCCACCTAATAAATCCGGTTGGCTTGGGATTCCACCACTAGTACTGGGTTCAAAAGAACTTGGTATTGTAGGTGTTGCCATAGGTTGGGTCTTATTGATGTTACCCCTGTCCTGCCCAGCTTCTAAGCCTGAGATAGTAGGAGCAGCCCTTCCTATACTGACATTGTCAGCCTCATCTGCATCATTGGTAGGGGTAGGAACTCTGTGCTGAGGTACAACAGAGCCCTCTCTGGATGAACTCCTATCTGGTGATGATGTGGGTTGTGAGGCTGATTTTTCTGAGCTTGTGGGTGTGTGTTGGGAGTCAACTGGGATTGTTAATCCTTCACCCTGTACCTATAACATTGTTTCAAACAAAGGAACTTCTACCCCACTATACCCTTTTGAGGCCATCCTCATATTGCTAAAAAGTTTTTGGGTAAGTTTGGGTGTTGGATAAACAGTTTTATGAGGTAGAAGCTGATGTTTCATCATGTTCAAAATTGTTTGAATGAACCTTGGATACATCAAAAACTTTGATTTACTGTCAACATTTTTCACCATTCCTTCAAAGATAAGTTTTGAAAAATTGAAAGTCCTATCAGTTGATAAGCATATGAGAGCAGTTGCAATATTGCTACTGAACTATTCCCATGAAGTTTTCTTAGGACTTAGACAATGAAGGATGGTATGAAACAAAAACCTCCATTGTAGGGCAAAGCAACCTTTTTGAAAAGTTAAAGATTGAGATTGTATGTTGTACCCCATTCTGGTTAAAGTTTCAAAAATTTCAGTATTGGGCATTGCACTAATACCATTTTCATCATCTAGGTGGAGATGCCTCCTAAGTGATGATTCAGTAATAGTGATGGTTTTGCCATCTACTGTAGCATTTAATTCTTTGTCTCCATTGTCAATTGTTCTAACAGTAACAGTCTGCCAAAACTCTTTGATTTGGGAGACATAGATAGTGGGATTTAATGTTAAAGAATACCTTATGTGAGAAGCATTTAGCAAGTCCACTATCTGATGAAATTGAGTATCCTCCTCTGGTTTTTCCAAATATGCTATCATGTTGTGTTTGTCGACAAAAGTTAAAGTAGCCATTATTGTCAGTAAAATTTTGATTTGACTGCTGGGATTAGAGTAATTTAGGTTAGAAAGTAGGTTGAAGAAAGTGAATTGAGATATTTTAGAAGACTTATGAGGGTTTCTATTGGACCGACTTCAATTAAAAGATAACTTTTGATTGAAGAAAAGTGAATATAATAAATTAAAAGCGAATATATCCAAAAAGGAAACCCTTAAGATAAAATTTTGATCAGTAAAAATCTCAACAACTTCTCAACGGCTATTTTCAAAAAGTTGTTATTTCGCACCAGTACTAACGACTATCCAGCAGTACAAACTTAAGCCTACCAGTACTAACTTTTTGCCTGGCAGTACTAACTTTTTGGAAAAATTTTGACTTAGCAGTATGAACTCAATTTGGATTTAAAACAATACTGCTTACAACCATTTTGAAGGGATTAAGTGTAATGACAGACACTTAATCATAATTTTGGTTTAATGCAACCTCTGGTTGTGTGAGAACCAGTAGTTTCAGTTATAAATAATATTGAATCGTTTGGTGATAAGCTTTCATTGTTCATTGTTAAATAACAAACATAACTGCTCCATTTCCATAGCCAAAATAACCTTCTAAGTGTGATTAAGTAGATTCCGCATACTTAATCATATTAACTCAATATATCATATACACAAAGTCACAAAGGTTTAACCACCTTATAGTGTATCGAAGAATCCTCTCAGTTGGTATCAGAGCAAGGCTGATATAGTTGATTTAGAAGAAGAAGAGGAAGAAATGGACGTTGAATCTATTCAGACAAATGTTGCTGCAAAACTACCCATTCTCAAACAGAATGAGTTTGAGATGTGGAGGCTGAGGATAGAGCAATATTTCCAAGTGCAAGACTATGCACTTTGGGAAATCATTGAAGATGGAAACTCTTACCAGCCTACAACCACTACATCAACTGTGGACGGCAAAGTGGTGACAACTCTGCAACAACACCCAACATCTGTAGAAGACAGAATAAAGAAGAAAAATGACTTAAAGGCAAGAAGCATGCTGATGATGACCATTCCCAATGATCAACTTTTAAACTTCAGCAAGTTCAAAGATGCCAAGTCATTATTTGAAGCTATTGTTGCCAGATATGGTGGAAATGAAGCCACCAAGAAAACCCACAAGACACTGCTCAAGCAGCAGTTTGAAAACTTCTCCTCTACCAACAATGAATCTCTTGACCATATGTTTAATAGGCTTCAGAATATTGTGAGCCAACTTGTTATTCTTGGGGTTGAAATACCTCAAGAAGATTTAAACTCAAAATTTCTGAGAAGCTTACCAGAAGAGTGGGCTATACATGTTGTTGTCTAGAAGAACAAGCCAGACCTTAATACAATGGAACTGATAGATTTGTATAGCAACTTTAAGATTGTGGAGCAAGATTTGAAGAAAAATGGAGGTACTAGTTCTAATACTGGGAACATGGCATTTATGTCAACTCCTAGTACCTCAAAATCAAGTGAAGAGGTGAAAGTTGTTGATGGTGTTGGTGCTGCTAGTTCATCAAGCAGTACCATGGGTATTTTGGATGAGAAGACTTGTTGTGCATTTCTCACAAGTCGAAATGATGGGTCTATGCTCACTTTTGAAGACCTCCAAGAGATCAATGATGATGATCTAGAGGAAATGGACCTAAAATGGAAAATTTATCTTCTTAGCATGAGAGCCAAGAAGTTTTATCAAAGGACGGGGAAGAAGCTTTTAATCAGCAACACTGATATTGCTGGTTTTGACAAGTCAAAGATAGAGTGCTATAACTGCCACACGATGGGGCACTTCTCAAGAGAATGTAGAAGGCCAAAGCAGCAAGATAGCAAGAACAAAGGTTTTGGAAGCACATCCAAAACAAGGGAGGTTTCTGAGCTAAACTCTAAGGCTATGGTAGCTATTGATGGGCTAGGTTTTGATTGGAGTTTCATGGCTGATGAAGAAGAAGATTCTTCACAGATGGCACTCATGGCTTTCTCTACTGAGGTACAAAATCATAAAGTTTGTTCAAATGCTTGTACTGCTGTTAAAGAATTACAAACTTTAATCAAATATTATGATGAACAATATCAGCAACACTGATATTGCTGGTTTTGACAAGTCAAAGATAGAGTGCTATAACTGCCACATGATGGGGCACTTCTCAAGAGAATGTAGAAGGCCAAAGCAGCAAGATAGCAAGAACAAAGGTTTTGGAAGCACATCCAAAACAAGGGAGGTTTCTGAGCTAAACTCTAAGGCTATGGTAGCTATTGATGGGCTAGGTTTTGATTGGAGTTTCATGGCTGATGAAGAAGAAGATTCTTCACAGATGGCACTCATGGCTTTCTCTACTGAGGTACAAAATCATAAAGTTTGTTCAAATGCTTGTACTGCTCTTAAAGAATTACAAACTTTAATAAAATATTATGATGAACAAAAGAAAGAGCAAAGCAAAACTCATCAAAACTATATTGATTATAAGTGTGGTTTAGAATCAGTAGAAAAGCAGATCCTATACTACAAAGAAAATGAACTTGCTTTTTCTGATGACAAAGCTCTTCTTAGAAAAGACATATTTTTTAGAGATGCAGAAATTAAGCTTTTAGGAGATGCTTATGATAGGATTAAAGCAAAAAATGATAATATTCAATTAAGTGTAGAAACTCTAGATCATGTTTCTAGGGGTGTTACTAACATGATTGAATGTCAAGTGATCAACAGAGCTAAGTCAAGAATAGGATATAAGAGTGTCCTACCTCCATACAGAGGTATCCCTAAACCCCCAGGGATTGACCTAGAACACTCAGGCTTACCTGAATTTCAACTACCAAAGTTACAATACGGTGTACAACCAAAAACCAATGTAGTTGTTGATGAACCTAAGAAGTTAAGTGAGAGTTTATGTAAAACTTCACTTCAAGAAGACAAGGTGTCTTCTATTAGGAAATCAGATGCTATAGTTGTTGAGGACTGGGTATCTGATGATGATGAAGATGAACAAGTTATGTCTAAACCTAAAGTAGTTAAGAAAGCAGGAACAAGGGTTCCTAAAGTGATAAAAAAGGATACTGTGAGGCCTAAGTCCAACATTAAACATGTTAGGCAACCAGTTAAATATTGTGAACAATATAGATCCACTAGCAAGCCCAGAGGTAACCAAAGAAATTGGAATGGCCTCAAGTCTAACCAATTAGGTGATGACTTTTTCTTTTATAACAAAGCTTGTTTTGTATGTGGAGAATTTGACCATCTTGCAGCTTTCTACAACCAAAGGGTATCTGGTTATACAAACAATAAGGTGAATTACAAAAGGCAAACTCCTCAATTTCACTTTCACTCTAATTCTAAGAGAACAAAACCCAGAGCAGTTTCAAAAGTAGTTCCTTCTGCTAGACCATTCACGACTGTTAACCCAATACCAACAGTTAAAAATGCAAAATTAACTTCAAAACATGCATCAACAACTGTTAAAAGGCCCATTCAATCAAAAGCAGTGGTCCAAAAACAAGTTTGGAAAATTAAGGGTACAACTGCAAAGCCAGCAGTTAATACTGCTAGGCAAGTAGTTAATATTGCTGCTTGGGAAAACAGGGCAAATGCTGTTAAGGCCTCAGCATGTTGGATTCTTAAATCCAATGTTGCATCAACTGTTCTAAAAAGATTAAATTTCATTGATGCAAGAGGCAGGTCCAAGTCAGTAATGGCTTGGGTCCCCAAAGGAAACTAATACTCCTTATTACTGTGCAGGAACATTCAACTAATAAACAAGAGGATCAAAGATACTCAGATAGTGGATGTTCAAGGCACATGACAGGTAACAAGTCTTATCTTTCAGATTTTCAATCAATAGATGGAGGCTATGTTACCTTTGGAGGAGGTGTTGGTGGCAAAATTTCTGGTAAAGGTACCATTAAAACTGGAAATTTAGACTTTGAAGATGTATACTTTGTAAGAGAACTTAAGTATAATCTCTTTAGTGTCTCACAAATATGTGACAAAAAGAACAAAGTTCTTTTCTGTGACACTGAATGTCTTGTGCTTTCTCCTGATTTTAGGATGTCTGATGAAAGTCAAGTACTTCTTAAAATTCCTAGAAAGGGCAATATGTACAGTGTTGATATGAAGAACATTGTTCCTAAAGAGGCACTTACTTGTTTACTTGCAAAAGCTACATTAGAAGAGTCACTTAAATGGCATAGGAGGCTTGGTCACATTAACTTCAAAACCATAAATCAGATTGTTATGAATGGTTTGGTAAGAGGTTTACCTCAAAAACGATTTGAAAATGACCAAACATGCATTGCTTGTATTAAAGGCAAACAACACAAAGCCACTTGTAAGCCCAAGATTTTTAACTCTATTAATCAATCATTGTTTATGCTTTATATGGACTTATTTGGTCCTACAAATATTAGAAGTATGCAGCATAAGAGATATTATATAGTTATTACTGATGACTATAGTAGATTTACATGGGTTTTCTTTTTAAGTTCTAAGGATGAGACACCTAGCATTCTTAAGATATTCATTACAGAGATAGAAAACGTAGTAGACTAGAAAGTAAAAGTCATTAGATGTGATAATGGGACAGAGTTTAAGAATAGAGTTATAGATGATTTCTGCAAAGAAAAATATATTAGGAGAGAATTTAGTGTTGCTAGAACTCCACAACAGAATGGTGTTGCTGAGAGGAAAAATAAAACACTGATAGAAGCTGCTAGAACTATGTTAGCTGACTCCAAGTTGCCTATCACTTTTTGGGCTAAAGCAGTCAACACTGCTTGCTATATCCAGTACAACATTCTAAAACAAAACACATTGAAATTAAACATCACTTTATAAGAGACTGCAATGAGAAAAGATTAATTCAAGTTCTTAAAATTGCTTCAGAACACAACTTTGTAGATCAGCTAACAAAAGCTTTTGATGTTGAAAGGTTTCAGTACTTGGTAGTAAGTATTGGAATGCTTAATCCTCAATGATTTAAAACTGTGTATCTTTGTATATATGAAATGGATTTCTACTGCTAGTATTATCAATTAGTACAAATTTGAATTGTGTTATTCATTCAGTTAGTCATATGTTTATTCTAATATAAGACAAGTGCTTTGTACATTGTTCTTTTGGTTTTAGACTAACAATTTCAGGTATGAACATGTGAACATAAAGTATGTTTCAAGTGAAATGTGTAAGCAGCAGAATGATAGTACAGTTGCTGATATAATAGGTTCATGATAGAAAGAGTTTAGAAATTTACACCTCCTTAAAACTTCTTTCTTGAAACCTGATTATGAAATTTCACATTGAATTGATGACTTAGTTGATCAGAAAGTAACTGATACAACTCACTTTCTATCATTTTATACTTTTAAGTATAATGAGCAAGTCTAAGGACATCTGATAGAAAGAACAGCTAGCAACAGTGAATCTAACACTTGTGTTAGAGGTAACAATTGCTATGAGCTGGAAACCCTGTCAAGAAAGCCTTTTGAATAGGTTTATCTTTACACAGGCAGTTATTTATAACTGAAAACATTGGTTGTCACACAACCAGAGGTTGCTTTAAACCGAAATTTTGATTAAGTGTTTGTTATACACTTAATCCCTTCAAAATGGTTGTAAGCAGTATGTTTTTTTTCATAATAAAATCATGTACATACTGCTAATGGCAAAAGTTTCTTAAAAAGGAATTTCAAAGAGTCTCACAAAAACCATCAAATGATGGACCATGAGTCAAATGTCCCATGAATCACCTCTCATAGGAGTTAACACACCTAGAAGTGATGAGGGCAGCAAATTAAACTCTTAAGGAATTGATGGCTACATGTACAACATTGTCTGATAACAAGTTCTAATTGTTAGATCAGATGATGGGGAGAGAAATATTTTGGTACATTGTGAGAGATCTTCCAAACAGGGGAGGAAATGTTATTCGCAATCCAGGGGAGGAAATATCTTAGGGGAGGAAATAAACCCAAATAAGGAAGATTAACCAATGAAAGGGAGGAAAAGACAAGAGCATACAAGATGATGACATAGAGGTTGAAAATGACAAGAATAGAGCTGATAATCTCTTCTTCATGAACAAGATTCTGGAGTATTATGTATATTCAGAAGGGATAAAGAATTCAAAAGGAGAAAGTTCTATCTAGGTCAAACGGAGAAAAGTTTCAATTTCAGTTCACTACGTTTGTTCATCACTTGCAAAGGCATGCTGATAGATGATTTCACTTGTTGAAACAAGCATCCAAGATACACAGCACCATTGCCTCTTATAATTCCTCCATCCAAGGAAATTGTACCATCTTTTAGGTCATGTTTGAAGCCTGAAGATGTGTATTGATATTGTTGAAGTCAAAGAACAGAAAGCAGATGAGTTACTGAGAAAGATATTCAATCTCTCAGAACAGAAGAACGCTCAGATCAAGGGTTTGACTATGAAGTGTTTGCAAGATCCTCACAATCAGAAATTCAATTTAGAAAAAACATGTTGAAAAGGGTTCACATGTTTAGGGGAGGATTGTTAGGAATTAAATATTCTGAAGATTAAGTATCGGGAAATTCTCTTTAGTGATTAATTCTGGTTGCAGTAATGTTAAGTCTGGTTGGTACCTGGTTAAGTCTGCTACCTGGTTAAGTCTACTGATTAAGTCTGGTATTTGAATATTAAGTCTGGTGGTTAAGTCTAGTGATTAATTCTGGTGAGTACCAAAATTAAGTCTGCTCTTCGAATGTTAATTCTGGTTGCTGGATGGATAAGTATACGAAGATATTTGTACTAAAGTCAAGAATATACGGTAGGTAATATCTTTGGACAAAGTGATCAGTAACAAGTTGTGTACATAGATACATGTTGTATCTAAGTTACTGACACACATAAGATAAGCTAGCAAGTGTTCGACAAGACTTAACAATATTGTAAAGATCTTTCTTGAAATATAAAAGAAAGATCTTAGACTAGATATATTTGTGACTTTTAAAAGTGCTTAAATCATAACTGTTAAGAACAAAGAACAAACACAACAATATCATAAGTCATAGAAACATAAGATTCAAGGTTTTGTAACCCTAGTGATAGTGAATATCACTCGTATTATTTTGAATAATATTGAATCGTTTGGTGATAAGCTTTCATTGTTCATTGTTAAATAACAAACATAACTGCTCCATTTCCATAGCCAAAATAACCTTCTAAGTGTGATTAAGTAGATTCCGCATACTTAATTATATTAATTCAATATATCATATATACAAAGTCACAAAGGTTTAACCACCTTATAGTGTATCGAAGAATCCTCTCAACTAGGTCTAGCAGTTTTAACTGCTGGCCTGGCAGTTTGAACCTTTGAGTTCCAAAATTTATTTTGAAACACTGCTTTCTTGTGAAAAGGCCTTTTAACAGTTTGTTGTGCATATTTAAAAGTTGGTTTTGCACTTGAAACTTTTGGTTTTGGGTAAACAGTCTTAAATGGTCTGGCAGAACTAACTGCTGGCTAAGTTGTAAAAATCGCGCCTAAGGCGCACGAGGCTCTAGCCTTGGGGCTTTTTTAGATCGAGGCTCACGACATGCATGAATCCCACAAAAAGCACGCGCCTTGGGGCTTTTTGCGCCTTTGCGCCTTGGGGCTTTTTTTTTTTTTTTTCTCTAAATATTAAGATAAGATACATGGGTCTTATAAGTTATATACATGGGCCTTTTAAGTCATAGGGTGAGTATTTGTATGATTTGTAAACTTGAACTGATTTTATGTTTATTTTATTGATTGAAATTTTCTTTAAGAAATTACTTTGTTTCATTAAGTATTTTTCTTTATTACATATTATCGTGAAAATGTGGCATTATGACTTGAGTATAAATACGTTGCTTGCTTGATATTTTGGGTTAAATTGTGAGCTTTGTTAAATGTAAGTCTGCAAGTGTAGGAAACAAGCATATTTAATCTGATATGAATTTTAATCTCTATATAGGTCATCGAGCCAAAGAGTTGATCCGTTTGAGAAGTGACAAATGGTCCATTTTAATCTTTATAACGACAATATGTGTCATGTATTAAGTATTTTAATGTTATTTTGTATTATTTAAGCTACATAAATGGTCATATATGTTATAAAAAACTTAATGTATTTAGTGCGCCTCGTATTCATGAATCCCGCGCCTTAGAGTGCGCCTCGCCTCGAGGCTCTTTGACCCCCTTTGCGCCTTAGTATGCCTCGAGCCTTTCAGAACACTCTGTTGGACGAGCAGTACTAATTGGTTTGAGGCCAGACTTCATTTAAAGTGCCCCGGGACTCATTTTATTAGCATTAGGGTAAGTTTGAGACCTGTTGGAGTTCACCCTATCACTTGTGTTCCTAATTACCCTATTGTTCCCTGTAACCATCTTTCTTCCTTGATGGTTATGACAAAAATCCTGAAGGTGGTCAAAGCTACCACAAGAGAAACAATCCTTGTTGTACATGACAAAGTCACTACCTAGTTGATGGGACTTGAGGTCATTCCAGTTTCTCTGGTTACCTCTAGACTTGCTTGTGGACCTATACATCTCGGAATATCTAACTGTTTTTCTAACTGGTTTGTCATTTGTTCTAGGTTTAACAGTTTCATCAATAACCACCTTAGGAACATTAGTTTCTTCTAGCTTTACTACTTCAGGTTTAGGTACAACTTGATCTTCATCATCAGATTCCCAATCATCAATGATGGGAGCATCTGAGTTCCTATCAGTTGACACCTTATCCTCAACAAGAGAGGTGTCACTTGCACTTTCAAAAGGTTTATTCAACACATCAGGTTTAACATTTTCTTTAGACTTACAACCATATTCTAGTTTTGGTTTTTGAAACTCAGCTAGACCTGTATGTTCTAAGTCTATTCCTGGGGGTGCAGGCAGTCCTCTATGAGGAGGTGGATATGTGTTGTAGCCTAACCCAGATTTAGCCTTATTAATCAATTGACACTCTATGATTTTATTTACTCCCTTAGAAGCAAACTCTAAAGTATCTACACTCAATTGAATATTATATTTTGCCTTTTTAATTTTATCTAACTCAGCTTTTAACAAACTAATCTCAGCATTTTTAAGTGTCAAATCTCTTTTAAGAACAGCTATATCGTCTGTAAAGACTGACTCATTCTTCTTATAATGCACAATTTGTTCATCTAGAACTGTTAAACCTCTTTTATGATTAGACAAATTATAGTTTGTTTGGTTTAGCTCAATTCTCTGCTCATCATAATGTTTCTTTAAAGTTTCATATTCTTTAATAGCAGAACAAAGTTTTAGAACAATTTTTAGCTGAGAGTACCTCTGAGTCAGAAAAAGCCATAAGTGCCATCTCAGCTGGTGCTTCCTCTTCATCTGCTATGAAGCTCCAGTCATAGCCTAGACCATCAATTGCCCCCATAGCCTTTGAATATGTCTCTACCTCTTCCACTGCCTTTGGCTTGCTTCCATACCCCTTATTCTTGCTATCCTGTTTTCTGGGTCTTCTACACTCTCTAGCAAAATGCCCCAACTTGTGACAGTTAAAGCACTCCACCTTAGATTTGTCAAAACCAGCAGTATCATTACTACTGATGTTGATCTTTTTGCCAGTCCTTTGATATAACTTCTTAGCCCTCATGCTGAGAAGTGAAATCTGCCACTTGAGATCCATCTCTTCCAAGTCATCATCATCAATCTGTTCCAGATCTTCATGTGACAGCATAGACCCATTGTTTTGGCTGGTCAGGAATGCATAATAGGTAGTATCACTCAGAATACCAGAAGTACTAGTTGATGAGCTAGCAGTACTAACACTAGGGTTAGCAGTACTAACACTAGGGTTAGCAGTTCTAACTCCTACAGCCACTTTCACTTCTTCTGGACTTGCAGTACTAGGGGATGACACAAAAGCCATATTCCCAGAGCTTGAGCTTGAGCTTGTGCCTCCAGATTTCTTCACTTCCTGTTTAACAATCTTAAAGTTGTTGTATAGATCATTGAGGCTCATAGTGTCAATATCTGGTTTATTCTTCCAAACCACCACATGCATAGCCCATTCAGCAGGTAAACTCCTTAAGAACTTAGAGTTTAGGTCTTCCTGAGGGATTTCAACTCCAAGCACAGCCAGTTGGCTGAAAATCTTCTGCAATCGATTAAACATATGATCTAAAGACTCATTACTAGTAGCACTAAAATTTTCAAAGTTCTGCTTCAACAGAGTCTTTTGGGTCTTCTTGGTGGCTTCATTACCACCATACCGAGTAGTGATTGCTTCAAACAAGGATTTTGCATCCTTGTATTTGCTGAAGTTTAAGAGCTAATCATTGGGGATGGTCATCATCAGCAAGCTCCTAGCTTTGACATCATTCTTCTTTTGCAGCTTCTCTTCTACAGTAACTGGAGATGTATTCACAACAGTCTTTTCTTCACCATTAATTGTTGTTACAGATGTTGATGGTTTAAAAGAGTTTCCATCTTCAATGATCTCCCAGAGTGCATAGTCCTGCCCTTGGAAGTACTGTTCGATTCGAAGCCTCCACATCTCAAAATCGTTTTGCTTCAGCATAGGCAACTTAGCAGCCATGTTGGTCTGTGTGGTTTCCATGTCCATTAGCTTTTCTTCTATATCAAATTATCAGCCTGGCTCTGATACCGCTTAAGAGGATCTAAACACCTTTATAATGTGTTAAGGATACTTTGAGTTAATATTACCAAGTATGCGGAATCTACTTGATAACACTTAGAAGATTAGTTTTGATGTAACAGTATGTCAAGATCGTTTTATGTGTTACACTTAGGGTGTTAATCCTATTTGATGTGTATGTGATACTTTGAGTTGATACAACCAAGTATGTGGAATCTACTTAGTTATACTTAGAAGATATTTAAATGAATGAATGGAACAGTAAATTGTAAGTATGAACAATGTGTGAACAATGAAGACAATTGATAAACCAAAATGATTCAATATTATTATGATCAATAATACGAGTACTCTTGCTAGTACTAGGGTTTACAACCTTAAATCTTAAAAAAAGAGATTATGTGAGATGCATATAACCTAACCTAGGATATCCTTTTATAGATTAAGGATTCATGTACAAGATAACTATAATTCTATTTAAATAGGATATACACAATATCTATTCTATAATTATCTATACGCGTCTGTCTTCACCTTATAAGCAGTACTAACTTCTTGTGCTAGCAGTACTAACTGACTTTGTACTGTCAGTGTTATCTTCATCAGTCTTCAGCAGTTGAAACTTTAAGCCTTGCAGTTTGTACTGTTAAGCTTAATTCCCAACAATCCTCCCCTAAACTTATGATTTCTCTCCAAATCACTAAGTTTCTTTGAATTAAACTTTACCTTTAATGATGGGGGGATTCTTCCAAACATTACCAAGTTAATCTTTTAGTATAGGCTTTTCTTTGCTCTGCAAGTTCAAACATTCTTCTGATCAACACATCTGCCATGTCTGAATCAGTTTCAACTTCTAATTTTGAACATACTAAAGTAACCAATACAGCTGTTCTAAGAGGGTAGTCTTTTTCAACCAACATGTAGATCTCAAAACCATCTTTGGTAGAAACCCTATGAACACCACATGTGTCAAAAAGCTTCCATGAAACATCTTTGATCTGAGCTTGAAATCTCCATATTGCTTCTCCACCATCTGGTTCATAAATCCTCTTCAACTGTACCCATAATTCTTTGTCTTTATCATCAAGAAGATCTGCAACTCTGAATCTTTCTTGTACTAAATTTCATAACTGATTGAGATCTTCTCTTTCAAATCCCTTGAGTAAATCTTCAAACAGTTTATACTTTTCTGTTATTCCACCAACCCTTATGATTTTCCACCCTTTCATTCTTCCTTCTGTGAAACCTTCCCAATCTATAATAGGGTGTTTTTCTTGTAGTGGTTTGATGTTTGTGGATTCAGGAATTGTCACTATCATGTTCTTGATTTGCTCATCTGTTAATCTCTCAGTTTCAGTCTTTTGCTTCTTTGATGTATCAGACTCTAACACCTCTAGATCTATTTTCTTTCCTTTACCATGTCCAGTATTAATGACAAAATATGTTGCAAATGGCTTGTTTATTCTTGCATAAGCTTCATAATAAGCTTTCTCTATCTCAGCATCTGATTTTCCTTTGAAGAAACTTTGCTTCCAATATGCCTGATTCTTCAAATAACTTTTCATGAAGCTTATTTGTTCTTTCTTTGTAGGCATTTTCTTCTTGTATCCTTTCTTTTGTCTATCCCTGATCTTCTGCATAAGATCACTCCAAGCTACTTCTTTATTCTTCAATAAAATAAAACTTGTAAGCTTTGCTGACTTTTCTTCTGCACTTAAACTCTGATCTTTAACCAGTTGTACAGCTTGTGCCTTCACAATTGGATCAATGTCTATCAAATATTGTAGTTGTTCTTCAAATTTTTCTGGATCCATCTGAGCATCTAAAGCCATCTTTTCTTTTTCTAATCTTTTTGCTTCCATAAAGTCAATAATATCATCTTCAGACATTTTCTTTGCCAGTTCTGCATCAGTAGCAATTTGAACTTGTTCATCTGCTTGTTCACTTTCTTGAAGTTTCTTTGCCACTTCTGCATCATAATCTATTTGAGCTTGTGTCTTGGGCTTAATCTTTCTTATCTGAGGCTCTTCTTCAAGCAAAATGCCTTTCCCTTTGTCCTTAGCAGTTTGTACTGCTTCTTTTGGCACTTCAGCAGTTTGTACTGCTTCTTCAACTATCTCAGAAGTACCTTGTTCTTGCTCACCCATATTAGTATCATCACCATCAGTACCTTTTCCACTAGTACCTTCTTCATTCTTCCCCTGAGTTTGAGAACCTGATTTCCCAGATTTCCTCATTATCCTCCCCTGTTTGGGAGAATCATTACCATCATCATCAGAACTATCTGAACCATCATCTAAAGAATCATCATCTATCACCACCTTAGATCTTTTCCTCTTAAGTTGAGCTTCCAACTTCTTCACCCTGAGAGTCAACTGGGTGTAAACTTTGGAAAAGTTGGTCTTGTGGCTTTTGAGATCTTCCTCCAGAGATTCCACCTTATTCAGAAAGGATTGAATAAATCTTGGATACATAAGAAATTTTGTTTTACTTTTTACATTAGCAACCATACTCTCAAAAATGAATTTTGAAAAATTAAAAACCTTGTTTGTTGACAAACATATGAGAGCAATAGCAATATTGCTACTGAATTGCTCCCATGATGTCCTTTTGGGACTTAAAGAATGTAGGAGAGTATGTATCAAAAATCTCTATTGTGGGGAGAAACATCCCTTTTGAAAAGTTAGTTTTTGATTGGATGTATCATACCCCATTATGGCAAGTTCTTGCCAAATTTCAATGTTTAGCATGTTATTGATACCATCTGAATCTTGCAACTTAAGATGTCTCCTAAGTGTAGATTCGGTAACAATAAAAGATATGCCATCCACTTTAGAGTGAATTTCTATGTCTTCCTCTTCACTAATTTTGACAATGGCAGTTTGCCAAAACTTTGTGATATGAGAGACAATATGAGTAGGGGAAACAGTTAAATCATACCTTATATGAGAGTTGTTGAGAAAATCCATAATCTCATAGAATTTTGGTCCATCCCCTTCCTCTGTTTTCTCAAGAAAAGCGACCTGGTTGTGCGTCTTGATAAAATCCAAATTAGCCATAATATTCTCAGTAAAAACTGACTTTGTACTGTCTGTGTTATCTTCTTCAGTCTTCAGCAGTTGAAACTTTAAGCCTTGCAGTTTGTACTGTTTATCTTAATTCCCAACACAGTAACACAGTTTTAATGAACAATGAACACAGAAAGCAACTCCAAATGATTCAATATTATTAAGCAATAATACAAGTGATCTCAATATCACCAGGGTTACAAGACCTTGAATCTTAACAAAAACGTATTGATTTATATATCTAAACATCTCACATTGGACCTCCTTTTATAGACATAAGGAGTCCTTTACAAGATAAGTATCTACCCGTATAATTCTAACTAATTGTGATATACATACAATCTATTCCATACTTATCTTCTACACGTCTTCTAAAGCATTATAATGCAGCAGTACCTTCATCCATACTAGCAGTACTAACTTAGCACTTTGTACTGTTAGTTGTCTTCAACAGTCTTGAGCATACACTAGTAGTTTGTATTATTTTCAGCAGTACTAAGTCTTCAATCATTTAATTCCCAACAATTTCTAAAGAAATGCGTTTATTGAAAACATCGATTATAGCTCGTGTTGTAGCAAGGAGGGGTCTTCCTAGAATTAAAGGTATTTCTAGGTCCTCTTCCATATCAAGAATGACAAAATCCACCAGAAAAGTGAACTTGTCAATTTTAACTAAGACATTTTCTAAAACTCCCTTGGGTATGCTACCAGTTCTGTCGGCCATTTCTATAGTCATACAAATAGGTTTGATAGGACCTAAGTTAAGCCTTTTGCACATAGAAAATGGCATGACGCTAATACTAGCCCCACGGTCGGCTAGAGCATTATCGACACATAAATTATTAATAGAGCAAGGAAGGAGAAAACTTCCCGGGTCTTTTTCCTTTGGAGGTAAGAGGTTTTGAACGACGGCTGAACAATGCTCATTTAGCCTAATTTCCTCTCCCACCGTTATTGGTTAATCAACAAACCAACTTTTCTTTTCTGGAGATGGCTCAATGAAGTCTTTATTTCCATACTCATACTCGGGTTCATCCTGTTCAGACAAGTTAGAAAAGTAATCAAGTTCTTCGTCCGAGTACCTTAAAGGAGTGTAAAGGGGTTGTCCATTGCTGGTAATAATCGCTTTGCATGCTCCGGAGTCATTAGAATAACTAGCCTTATTTCTCTTGTTTTGCCCTTGAACTTCATTTGTCAATAGCCTAATTTTCGTTTTGAGACTCCTAAGGGTCTCGTCATGGATTTTGAGATTAAGATTTGTTCCTTCCTGAAAATTCTTGAGCCACTCCTCTCACTCCATTTGTTTTTTAGCCGAATCCTCAAGGTACTTTTGAATTGATTCTTCAAGGCTAGACTTTCTTTCCCCGTAAGAAGGTCGGTTGTCAATTCTTGAGTAGTACCCTTGTGGCCCTACATGGTATATTGCTCCACTATTGTTGTTTCCTTGAAAAGGTCTACTCTCTCCATACTTGACCTCTTTGACTTTTTCATCTTCTTTTTCCAAAGGACAATCTTTAGCTAGGTGAGTTCCTCCACAAGTTTCGCATCCTACCTGAATGGCATGCACATTTTCCTTCAGTTTCTTCATGTCCTTTCCTAGACTTTCAAGTTTGCTTGTTATTACCGAGATAACATCCATGCTACCACCCATGCTCCTACTGCTGCCCCCGTCGTGCCATTTATGTGAATAGTCTGCCATGTCTTGGATAGCTTCAAGAGCTCTAGTAGGAATCATCCCAGGGATCGGTCCTTGGGAATCAAGCATTTGTCTTGTGATGACGTTGATACCTTTGTATAAAATATTTACCACCAGCTGCTTGTTTAAGTCATGAGTTGGGCACCTGAAATGGAGATCATTGTACCTATCCCAAGCTTGGTACAATGTCTCATCGCCATCTTTCTTGAAGTTGTGAATTTCTTCAAGCATTTGTCTTGTGATGATGTTGATACCTTTGTAGAAAATATTTTCCACCTGCTGCTTATTTAAGTCATGAGTTGGGCACTTGAAAAGGAGATCATTGTACCTATCCTAAGCTTGGTACAATATCTCATCAACATCTTGCTTGAAGTTGTGAATTTCTTCAAGTTGTTTTTCCGCCTTCGAAGGAGGGCAATACCGTTGAATAAATTATCTCTTTAAGAGATCCCATGTGCTAACAGTTCTAGCAAGCAACCTATCAATAAATCTCTTTGTTGCTCCCGTGAGTGTCATCGGAAACACTCGGAGTAAAAAAACGCACCATGAGAAACGCTAGGAATGTTGAAAAGGCCCACGATGTACAAGTCATTATCAATATGCTCATAAGCATCTTCAGTCTTGTTTCCTGAAAAGGGGTCTTTCCTCAACTCCCTTATGAACTGATTCTTGATCTCGAACTGAACGTCAGCTCCAATCACCGGCCTAACCACACCAGGCCCTTGTTCCTCTCGCGTTAAAGCGAGGTATTCTTCGAGGGTAAGCGTGTCAATGTCTACTTCACCTATGGTACCTGAAACCAGAGAAATGGAAATTGTGAGATGAAAACAAAAAAACTTTAAAACTTAAACAAAATCCTAAAATAGCTCCCTGACAGCGGCACCAAAAACTTGATGCAGGATTTCTGACTAGGTTTTAATAATTATAAAGTCTCGTATACCTATGGTCTGCCTAATGCACTAGCGGGCAGTGTACCCGGTCGTGTGTAATGTAGTATTCGATAAAGTCGAGGTCGTCCCAAGAGTTATGCGTGTGGATCTAATCTAAGTTCTAAGTGTCACAGATTTTAAAGGGGGTTTTACGAATTGATTAATTAAACTAAGAAATGAAATAAAATACGAAAGAAAATAAAGTGGAATAGATATTCAGTAGAGAGAAATGTGCTAGCCTAATTACTAATCTTATTATGCCATGATTAAGTTTTCTAATTAATGTTTTCTATCACTTCATATAGGGTTTAAAGTCACTAGACTCCTATGGTCAATTTGTCTAGCCTATTTCCCGTAGCATCCTATTCCGTAACCTAATGATTACAAGAGTTCGTGGGTTTACCCTATGGAAGAGTCATTAAGCACCGCTACGATCTAAGATTTATTCTACGAAACCCGGCCTGTCGGAACTTAGGTTCCCCCTAACTTCTTAAGCACTTCCTTTTGGTAGGTGATCCTTTGGTCCATTCTTACACAAGATAATGGTAGTCCTATGGTCAATTCTTACCATTACTCGCAACCTATTATGCTAGGGTCCTATGGTCAATTCTCCTAGGTCCTAGATACTACCAAACCTCCATGCTACCGAAACAAGGGTGTCCGCGAATAAACAAAGAAAGCATACATATAAAGTGAATATGAAAATGAGAAAACTACATCAAGGCAATAACAATTTCATAATTAGGCTAACACCAAAGGTGTTTAGCCGCTCATATTAATAAATACAGGAAATTCAATGTTTAGCATGATAATGAACGACATCGAATCAAATACACAAATGTAATATGCAATACTAAAACTTATGTATAGATTGGAGTGAATTCTCCCTTGGAAATGACTTGTATGCTACTGAATATCATCCTCCTTGAAGCCCTAAAACATTCTCTGGTTGTTGTGTGTGGAAAAGATATGTAAAAATGCGGAATTAGGGCTTGAATTTATAGCCTCGACTATGTTACGGCATAACCACTAGGGTTAGTTACGTCGTAACCTTTAGATCTAGGATGATCTTATCCTCAGTGATAATGTTACGACGTAACTTAGAGATAAGTTACGATCGTAGAACTTTCGTTAACAACTTTATGCCGTAATCATGGAAATGGTTACGCCGTAACTCCTTGAACCACGAAGTTCTTCTAAGTCTTTGAAATATATATACAGCGTAACCTAAGTGTGAGTTACGCCGTAACCTTGGTCAGCGTTGACTTTGTCTTCTAGTGTAAATCCTTGTTACGGCGTAAGTGGAGTGGGGATTTACGCCGTAACCTTTGTCTGGTCAGCATACTTTTGTGTATTTGCATTAGTAACCTTCCAAATCCGCGTCTCTTTGTTCCTATGCTCATTATTTACCTGAAAATGAAATATAAGCGAATAAGAGTATATATTCAAGTAAAATGATACAAATAATGAGCATATTAGGGGGAAATTGACATTAAAATATCAGGACAATTTGATGTTATCATCGTGTGTGATAAAACTCGACTCAAAAACAACACACCTTATTTTGACACAACCCTAATCACTAACAATGGCACAAAATGTTAAGGGGAAGGCTTTGTACATTGGTTCTGATGAAGAGGAGTGGGCAAAAGTTTTAGACAACTATTTTCTCTCTGATTTAGTCCTTTAGGAATTTGGCGATGAACCAATTGTTGAATATGGTTCGTGATTGTACAATAAATTGCACGACCAGGCCTTCGATGAGGATAAATGGATATAGGGGGTGTTGAGGTTGCGCCAAGCTTGTCTTTAACATGAAATAAGAAATACGAAGATACTACGTTAAGTGATTGCTCAAGGGTTGGACCCAGCGAGCCACCTCCAGCATGCGAATGAGTATGTGATATGATAAGTTGGTAGTGAAATGAGAGAGTTAAGTTTGCATACCATTGTTCTCAGCCCGTCTAAGCTATTTATAGGGAAGGAAATAGGCCTTAGAGAGCTATTGCACGAATATCGGAGATCATGGGGGCGTCCCATGATTTGTGGTAACCGCTAGGGCTTAGTGACCCACTATCTCTTTCTTGGCAGGAAAGCTCAAGGAAAAGGGGACGTGGGTGTGACCAAGTCAAGTTGTTCTCCTTTCTAGTCTCTTCGAAGGATGTACCCCAAAGGGATTAAGGCTTCAACTGTTGAACTCAAATAAGTACATTTTATTATCATCATTTATCCTATTTATTTGACTTGTTTTATTATATTATATATGAGAATTGATACGTTAATGTTTACTTTTGTAATTCTCAGGTAAAAACAAGTATTATGTGAAACTTGGCGATTTTGGACTAATTATCGAGCAAAACAAGCAAGATGTTAAGAGTCTACTGAAATGTACAAGATCAAGATCATTCTGCTCCAGATACGCCGCAACATACTTCGTACATACGGCGCATCACTATCAAGATTTCACGAGTGACAATCCAAGACAGCAAAGGACATGCGCCGCATAGAGAAATGGAGTTACGCCGCATCTTAAGGCGGTGTACGAATATTCCTGAATATATTAATCTTGGACCCCACGCGAAGTTAAGTCAATGCGCCGCATCTACTTATCATATGCGCCGCATCTAACCCTCAGACAGAAACTATAAATACCCCAAGGTCAGACGAATTTCAAAGGTTGGACAGTGCAAGATACCAGACGAATTCAGACGTATTAGCAGCACAAGACACACCCTAAACGAAGATACAAGAGCTGTAAGAAGGTCCTGCATGTATTCAATTCATTAAGTAGTTTTGTTTTATTGTATTAGTACACTTTAATTCATCAGGATTGATGGGCCGATTCCATGTGACTACGGAAAATCATGGGCACCCCTTAAAATTGCTTTCCCATTAATTAAAGTTTATATGTTGATGTCTTTGGTGACTTTTATTAGTGCATTGATAACCTCTGTGTCTAGCTGAGCATTGCTTGGGTCGCCATGCCCCTTCCTCGCCTATTTATTCTATCGTTTCTAGGATAGTGGGATAGACATAAGTGATCATTAAGGGTTTACTCGCCGATAAGATTAGAGCCAACGAGAAAGGGTTAATTATATACACTTCATATAAAACTAACAATAAAACAAGTGACAAGCTACTTAATTATCAGGACAGGTCTTCTAATTGTCTCAAGTATCTATCTGTGTACGTGTGTGCTAATCGCTGATTCGTGCTCATTAGTTTAGTTTTCTATTTAATCATAACCAAACCGTGCCAGTCTCTCAGGCTGAACCCCCTTGCGTTAGATTAGGTTGTATAGCTAACTTAAGATATTAAAATACTGATTAGAATAACTAGATAATACGTTCCACTCTTAGTGATCGACACTCTACTTACCATTATATTCATACTGACCGGGTACACTGCTCGTTAAAGTGTGTGTTTTATTGATAAGTCGGCTAAATATAAATTTAAAACTTGAGTAGGCATTAATACTGCTAAAACCACAACGACATCACGCGCGCACCAAGTTTTTGGCGCCGCTGCCGGGGAGTGAATTGTTATTATCTGTTAATTTGATTAGTATTTTAATTAGGTTTTTCTTTTTAATTTATAGATTCTAACCGCTAACCCTGTTATATATTAGATAAATTGCATTCATTGTATTATTTGCATATTTTCTGTTTTTGTGTGTTTTTATTTTCTTTAATTTTTGTTTCTTTTTGTTTGTTTTTATTTTTTGTTTTTATTTGTTTTTCTATTTTTCTGCATTCTGCTATCGTTGTACTGTGCTAATACAAACGATACGGCGCATCTGTTTTCACAGATACGGCGTATTGCGTTTAATTTTTATAAAATACAACGCGTTTAATAAATTCGAGTACGACGCATCTTTCCCCAAGATACGGCGTATTCTGTTTTTAATAAGAAATTTTTCTAAACCCTAACGCCATACGACGCATATGTTTTAACAGATACGGCGTATTTATTATTTTAATTAAAAACAGTTTTCGAATTATTAAACAGATACGACGCATCGATCTTTATCGATACGGCGCATCTTCTGAATAAAAAATCTTGTATTTTGAAACGTAACGAAAATAAGGCGCATTAACTTTTGTTAATACGACGCATTTAATTTTAATAAATATAATCGATTTTTGATAATTTAAACTGATACGGCGCATTCTAATTCATAAGCGGCATATCTGCTTTCTGAATAAAAGTTTGATTAAATTTTAACGATTATAAGATACGGCGTATCCAACTTTTTAGATACGGCGCATCGTCTGCAGACATCAGCAACTTTTATTTTTCGTATTCCGTTTTCGTTGTTAATTTTCTGATATACTACTTTCTTGAACATACCCTACTGATGCTTTTGTGATGGTTTCAGGAAGTGCATGACCAGGAGTTCAACTAAGAACTTGATTAAACCTTTCGAAGATCCTGAACGAGCCTTACATTCGCTTAAAAGGCTTTTCAACACAAAAAGCTTTGAAATTTCAAGTTCGTTCGAGCTTGATTACTTTTCTGAAGAGAAGGAGGAAGAAGAAACAGAAACAATGGCAAAAAACACTACTATGGAGGAATACATGAACAAAACCCGTGTTGATTACAGTTCAGGAGTTGCTAGACCAAAGTTTGATGAAAAGTCAAAGTTTGAGTTGAAGGGTCAGTTTCATAAGGAGCTAAGAGAAAATGCTTTCAGTGGAACGGAACATGAAGATGCTAATGAACATGTTGAAAAAGTCCTCGAGATTGCAGATTTGTTTACTACAGAAGGAGTCTCTGACGATCAACTTATACTAAGAATCTTTCCAATTTCGCTTAAAGGAGCTGCTAATAAGTGGCTAAGGAATGAACCTGCTAGTTCAATCACAACATGGGAAGATTTGAAGAGCAAATTCCTGAAAAGATATTGTCCACCTGCTAAAACTGCTAAAAAGATGGAGGCTATCAACAGTTTCAAGCAAGAGCTTGATGAAACTCTTTATCAAGCTTGGGAGCGATTTAAAGACTTATTGATGAAATGCCCTCAACATTATCTAAGTCCAATGCAGGAGATAATATTGATCTATCAAGGATTGGACGTGCCTACTAGACAAATCTTGGATGCTAAGGGAGCTGTGCCTCAAATAAGTGCAGCCAATGCTAGAAAAGCTATCCAAGAAGCTGCTGATCATTCTCAAAAATGGCACGACGGAACCTCTACTAGATCTAAGAGCAGTACTAATTTTGACGGGTTTGCTGCAATTCAAGCTCAATTGGATAAATTTAGTAGAGAGATGAAGAAGCGTGATGAGAAAGTGTATGCTGCCCAAGTTGGATGTGAAAAATGCGAAGGACCTCACTACACTAAAGATTGCCCTAATAAGAATGAAAGTGAGACTTTTGAAGAAGCATACTACACACAATTTGGACAACCATTCCGACCTTCAGGAAGATTTAGGGAAGCTGCTCCGGGATACTATCAAAAGAACAACTTTAATCCCACTTATCAAGAAAGGAGGCAGACTTTAGATGACACTCTAAAGCAAATTATGGTCAATGCTGCTAAAAGACATGAAGAGAACACTGCTATAATCAAAGAAATCCGAGCCTCAACGGATACTATAACAAGAAATCAAGGAGCTTCGATCAAAGCATTGGAACAACAAATAGGATAAATGAGCAAGGTTCTTCAAGAAAGGGGATACGGAAGTTTACCTAGCTCAACTGAAACTAACCCAAGAGATCATGTCAAGGCCATAAGCACCACTGAGGAAGTCACGCCTAACATACCTTTTCCTAGAAGATTGATGAATGGCAATGATGCTGCAAAGCCCGAATTTTTCTTTAATTTGTCAATCAGTTTAAGGAGGTTACTCAAAGAGAAGACAAAGATTGAAGAGGAGATCAAGGCTAAAATGAAAGAAGAGAGCTCTGCAACCGACTTACATACCTTGCCTCATAAAGAAAAGGACCCAGGAAGTTTTACTTTACCTTGTTCAATTAATGACATATCTTTCAATAATGTGTTAGCTGACTTAGGAGCTAGCGTTAGTGTTATGCCCCTTAAGACATTCACTACCCTAGGACTAGAAAAATTAGCACCAACTAAGCTGCTTATTGAATTGGCTGATAAAACGGTAAAACAACCTGAAGGAATTGCTGAAAATGTGCTAGTTAAGATTGAGAAGTTTGTTTTTCCCGTAGACTTTGTTATATTAGATATGCCCGAGGATGTTAAGATTCCTTTAATCCTTGGAAGACCTTTCTTGTCTACCGCCCATGCTAAGATTGATGTGTTTAAAAGGAAAATCTCATTAAAGGTAAGGAATAATAAACTAGTCTATAAGTGCCAAAATCCTGCTAAAAGCATAATTAGAAGCGTCTATGTGCTAGGATTAAGAGAACGTATGGACCTCGATCTTGAAGCTAGGCTTATGGGAGAAACATTGATTCAAAACAACTCAACTAATCCTAATCATGAGAACTTCGAGGAATTTATTGACCTTAATGTACCTACCGAACTTAGGCACGATATTGTTAATGATTCTGATGATGAGTGGTATGATTGCAAAGTAATTAACAAACGTAGGAGAATAGTTGAGAATACAAATTTGGATAATGATGTGTTTATTGAACTACCACCCCACCTTGCATATTTATGCCTATATAACAATAAGAATTTCCCGTCTATCATTTTGTCATCTCTACCCGAAAGGGACAGAACTTTGTTTATACAGATATTAAAGAAGAATGGCATGGAAATTAAGGAAGAGCAAGGAGTGTTCAATATTACTGGACTGGCGATGAGGGAGCGCGATGCTTCCGACTCTTTCAGTGATCAGTATTAAGGAGCTGAACGTGAGTCTAACTTGAAGACTCTGGAATAAAGACAAGTGCTGACCGGGAGACAACCCGGAAAATTTTTACTTTTCTATTCTGTGTCGAGTCTGTCAGACCTGCCGAAGATGCGGCGCATCTCAATCCTAAGATGCGACGCATCGCCTGCACTGGTCATATCTTACTTTATTTTCTGCATTTTTATTTTTGACTTTAAAACTTTCTGTCAGTTTATTTAATGCGGCGCATCCCTGGTTAAGGATGCGACGCATCTTTTATTCTGATTCGTATTTATTCCAGGCTCGATACGGCGTATCTTCTTCCATAAGATACGGCGTATCGACTGACCTGATGATTTACAGTTCTAATTTTTAAGTTTTATTTTTACTAACTACTAATGTATTATGCAAGTTTGAACCTTCTTAACTCAGGTGTGTTAAAGTCTGAATGGTATTATAGATTCCTGCATTCTTGTGGATACATCATCTATGAAGCTTAAATGTTTTCATCCACAAGAAAGTTGATTTTTGCTCTTATACAAATAAAGGAGGATCATACCGAGCAAATCTTAGGGGAGTTTTTCTGTTCTAATTCTTTTATTTTTCAGTTTTTAACCTTTGATACAAACAACGAGGACGTTGTTTAACTTAAGTGGGGGGATTGGAGAATTAGAACACTTACTTGTCCTAAACTTTTGCAAAATATGCTTAAAATGCGCTTAATATATCAAAATTTAAAATTTTTAGCATGTTTTTGTTTAAAGTCTAAATTACATAGCTGCACACATAACATTATTTCCAAAAATTGTGAACTTATCAAAATTCACAAATCTATGAGTGTGCCGGTGACTTGTAAATTTAGAACTTGGCTTGTATACTATTCGAGACCACCATAATAAGTATTATCTATATAATTGGAATGACTTGTCTAAATTGGTAAATTTCTAGGATTACACCCAAATAGCCTTTATATGTTATGTGATATTAACTAACTACACTGGTTAGTTAACCCCCGTATAAAACCTTTTGTTACTCTCACTTTTAGAGTAACATACCCCTAGAAAAACACTCAGAGCCATTCCTTTCGTTTCTTACACCTTTGTTATAATGTTTCGTTACACCCTTACACCTTAGCCTACCCTGTAGATTAAAATCCGTGGTTGGTTAATTGCTTTAGGCAAAGTGTGTTTCCTACACTCACTTTTAGAGTAAGATACCCCTAGAAAAACACTCAGAGCCATTCCTTTCGTTTCTTACACCTTTGTTATAATGTTTCGTTACACCCTTACACCTTAGCCTACCCTGTAGATTAAAATCCGTGGTTGGTTAATTGCTTTAGACAAAGTGTGTTTCCTTACATTACCTGTGTTCGCGTGCGTAATTCATTATCTTTGGTTGAGTCAGGAAATTGCACAATGCAATTGGTATGAAAGTAAATATTGTATAACTTTGAGTTTATTTTTCGTGTGTTTACTACTTTCGCTATTACAGTTATTTCTGAAAGTATGAAGAGTATGGAAAAATTATCCGGAAAAATAGTGATAGAAAAGTTGTGAAATTTTACACATTATATGTTGATGTTAAAAAAAAAAAAAAAAAAAAAAAAAAAAAAAAAAGTTGGAAGTTTGTTTTAACCAACTTATGTAAAGTTTTGTATTAAGTGGGCGATATCACCACTATTTGTTGTATATTATATTTATGGATTGAATGGGAGTTGGCCGTTATGGGAACGCCAACTAAGGTTATTCTTTGATTGAGATCTTGTTGAGTATAATTCGTGTCTACCTAAAGCGTGTGTTTCAAGTGTTAAAGCGTGAGTTATTCAATGATATGAGTCTTATTCATGGGATGGTTGGGAAAGTAATTTACCACACTTAGGATTTTAATTTATCTGTTTTGTTTATTTTTTATTTTACACCAATCTGTATCCCAAATATTATCCATACCCTATATCATTCTTTATCCAAACCTTTGATTTATTGAGATTAGGGATTTGAGCAATCTTAATTATCGTAGTCGTGGATTCGGCTATGTATTTATGATTTTGTCGCCCTTTTTGATATAATATTATTGGTAAAGATTATTTGGTCCTATCTTTAGCCTATTCGAGTTAAGGATTTGAGCAATTGCAAGTATCGTGGTCGTGGATTCGATCATGTATTTGTGATTTTGTCGCCTTTTCTGGAATATGAGATCGATAGAGATTAAGAAGGATGATTAACCCTTAACCAACAAACCCTTTTTACCGCTTTAGACTTGTTATTCCTTAGCTTTAATGGAGGAGATGCGTATACTTGCCAAGCTTATGATAGAATATTCGTCACGACTGGACAGTTAAACGATTAGATTTGCTTTTATCAAAATATTTTATTTTATTTCTAATTCGTTAAGTGTTTGGTTGTGCAATTATGACAAAACGAATACATGCTTAAATATAAAAATAAATCCTAACATCTTTTAGGATACATTTTCATAAGATTTATTCTAAGGTTTACTTGGGGACAAGTAAAGTTCAAGTGGGGGGATATTTGATGAACTCAAATAAGTACATTTTATTATCATCATTTATCCTATTTATTTGACTTGTTTTATTATATTATATATGAGAATTGATACGTTAATGTTTACTTTTGTAATTCTCAGGTAAAAACAAGTATTATGTGAAACTTGGCGATTTTTGACTAATTATGGAGCAAAAGAAGCAAGATGTTAAGAGTCTACTGAAATGTACAAGATCAAGATCATTCTGCTCCAGATACGCCGCAACATACTTCGTACATACGGCGCATCACTATCAAGATTTCACAAGTTACGATCCAAGACAGCAAAGGACATGCGCCGCATAGAGAAATGGAGTTACGCCGCATCTTAAGGCGGTGTACGAATATTCCTGAATATATTAATCTTGGACCCCACGCGAAGTTAAGTCAATGCGCCGCATCTACTTATCCTATGCGCCGCATCTAACCCTCAGACAGAAACTATAAATACCCCAAGGTCAGACGAATTTCGAAGGTTGGACAGTGCAAGATACCAGATGAATTCAAACGTATTAGCAGCACAAGACACACCCTAAACGAAGATACAAGAGCTGTAAGAAGGTCCTGCATGTATTCAATTCATTAAGTAGTTTTGTTTTATTGTATTAGTACACTTTAATTCATCAGGATTGATGGGCCGATTTCATGTGACTACGGAAAATCATGGGCACCCCTTAAAATTGCTTTCCCATTAATTAAAGTTTATATGTTGATGTCTTTGGTGACTTTTATTAGTGCATTGATAACCTCTGTGTCTAGCTGAGCATTGCTTGGGTCGCCATGCCCCTTCCTCGCCTATTTATTCTATCGTTTCTAGGATAGTGGGATAGACATAAGTGATCATTAAGGGTTTACTCGCCGATAAGATTAGAGCCAACGAGAAAGGATTAATTATATACACTTCATATAAAACTAGCAATAAAACAAGTGACAAGCTTCCTAGATGAATGGTTTTACGCCGTTGAAGATTTTAAGAGGTTGACCTGGGCCTTCGAGGAGAAGGCTTCGTACAGGCTTGAAGGGGTGTCCTTCGACCCGTTCGGAGGGTACATCATCAAGCCCTCCAGTCGAAAGTGATATATACGTCCAAGGATATATTGCTTCTGCCTACACCATATCCCTTTCGTCACAAAGTTGTACGAAAAGAAAGAAGTGCTTAAACTAATTACGCAATAAATGCGCTTAATGATTATCCAACCACTTGCAACCTAATCCATAACGGCTATGGTTTCGGTAATCACAAAACGTCCCTTCAAATTTTGAAAGTATTTGAAGTCCGGATATGTGTCAAACTTGATGGACACGTGGATGGCTAAGATAAAAGGAACAAGGGGTATATAAATACGTTTATACAACCCTAAATTACTTTTTATCTTCTACCCAAAATTCACACCCATCACTGTGCTTCGTGCATCCTTTTAGTCGAAAGGTAATCCTCCTTCACCAATATTTACTTTCTTGTCTTACTTGTTTAAATACATCATGAGTATGGCTGTTAAACGCATAATCAGGCAACAAAAATACACATTATCTAAAAAAGCCTTATCAGATTTCCTCAATGAATACCCTATACCCAAGGAGTTTGAGGTGATGCTTTCGAGCAAAACCCAAAACATCTTCGATGCACCCGAAGGGTATGTGGGGCTATATGTGTATGCTTTTACCCAGTCAAATTTGAGGATTCTAATTCACCCCTTAATTTTAGAGTTCTTATAGTACTATCAGGTACACATATCTAGGTTAAACCCGTTTGGCTTAGCCAAACTCACTACCTACATTTTGATGTGTAAGGCGTACGGGTGTGAGCCCATACTGATAGTGCTCAGGGGCTTTATTAACCTTTACCCTGGTGGAGATTGGATAACCCTGGCAGAAAGGGTTGAGCAGGATGTGCCATATTTGGTTACAAAACCGTTTTCAAATATAAGAAATTGGAAAGGGCAATTTTTCTATGTTCAAAACACTATAATACCACTAGAATATCCAGCTTTACTAGATGAAGCATTCCAATTTGATGAAAAGCGGTTTAATGATCCATTGCCATACACCATAAGAAGGAGTCCAATCTATCAGCGTCTTGCTCGCCATCCCATTGATGTCCAAATGTTCCTCGAACCGATTCTCTTCATGGTGGGCATATTTAACCATTGGGAAGGGTCGCCTTTGAAGCCTGAGATAGTTGGTGATGGACAAAGTATGTACATTTCTTATTTAATTAGAATAAATAACCTGTCTGATGATATTTATCTGTTGGATCCGTCAGTACCCAAGCGTCCTGAAAACAGGATTTGGACACAAATTAGCCAAGTGTTAATCAACCTTAAACACTCTCAAGTCATTGAGTGAACAGTCACTCAGTGAGTTACCTTCAGGATGCTTAAGACGAGTCTAAAAAGAAAGATTTACCACTCAGTGAGGCGGAACTTCCTGAGTGTCACTTAAGCCAAAGAAGAAGGTAATGGGTTCAGTGAGTAATGACAAGAACTCACTGAACCCTAGTCTCCTCAACAACTATGATGATTGAAGACTGAAGACTGAAGACCTAGACTGAAGAATCTGAAGTCTGAAAGAAAGGCGGGATTAGGTGGGAAGAGTTTGAAAAGATAAGGAGAAGTCTTATCGGGCTGAAAGCAAACTTTCCCTAAAACGGCTTAAAGTCAAGATGTGTCATAGCTGACACTCGGAAAGCACTTTTAGCTTATTCCCAATGCAGATTCTTGGAAATGAAAAATACTGTTGTATTTGTCAAACTAGCTAGGTTATTCCTTTTGTACTTCTAGAAGGTTCTCTTTTATACTTGTGTATAAATAGGAACAGATGGGAGAAAAGTAGATTAAGTTTTGTGCATTAAAAGCTTAGACTTTCACAAAACCACTTTTCTCCTCCAAAGAGCAACCAAGTCCCTGAGATAGCTCAGTGGTTCATTATTGTTGTCACTCAAGAATAACTTGAGTTTAGAGAGGAGAACACACCATACCTTGTCTATTCGATCCCAAGTGTTTATTCCGCAAACACTTGGGTAATAGATTCTTTTGATTAATTTCTAATAAGAATTTAAATGTTGAAAAACTTGTGTTTTTATCTTTACGTTCTACTTATCTGTTATAATTAATCAATACATTATCTCAGTCATGGAACACAATTAGATTAACTTTGTAGTTACTTCTACTTGTATAACGGGAACAACAAGTGGTATCAGAGCCTCTGGTTTGTAAAATCTTTTCAAAAACTAAGAGTGCTCAAGGTTTTTAAAACCAAGATCCTACTATGGCTGATATTAATGTGCCCTAGCTCGTCGATAAAAAGGGAGGAAGCTATTCAGCTGTTGCTCCCCGACTCGAAGCTGGAAAATTTAGCAAGTGGAAAAAGCGCATGCTTTGCTACTTGACTGGTATGGAACCATACTACATCACTTATATCAATGAAGGTCCTTATGTACCTAAGACTGCTGAAGGGTTACCTAAACCTGAAGTTCAGTGGACCATTGATGAGAGAAGGGTGGTCAATCAAGACCAGCGCCTGAGAAGCATAATTATATCTTGTCTTCCTGATGATATAATGGAATCAGTCATTAACTGTACATCAGCCAAACAAACTTGGCTTGACTTGGTTAATAGCTTCGAAGGTCCCTCAGATACCAAGGAAAACAGGATCATGGACCTGAAACTTGAGTACAACACTTTCAGAGCCAAGGAATCTGAAAGTCTCTCTCAGACCTATACCAGATACAAAGACCCTGATAAATGAATTATCAAATGATGGTGTAGTTTTGTCTAAGCATGAGATCAATGTTGCCTTTGTCAACAGTCTCCCTGAGAAGTGGTTAAACTTCTCTCAGGGCCTCAGGAATGCTAACCACATTCAGACCCTTGAGCTCCCTGAGATCTATGGGAAGTTTGTCTATGAAGACAACTTAATCTCTAGGAGATACCCAGACTCAAAGAAAGCTCTTGAGACCAAAAAGGCCCTGACTTCCTCACCCATATCAACTTCCTTTTATTCTAATGGTGTTGTGTAGGATTTTCAAGAGGATTCTGATGATGAGGTTGATGAAAGAACTAGTGATGAGTACCTAAATGATTTACACTTGGAATTCCAAGAAAGGGCACTCCTTGCTAATTCAAAACGTTTTATCAAAAAAAATCAGTCAAACTTTTCAAAAGCTAAAGCAAATGAAACCACTGAATGTTTCAAATGTGGTAAAAATGGTCATTTTGCTAAAGACTGTTATTCAAAAACCATCTCAGAACCCTCTTATAAATTTTCTGGAAACAGTTCTTCAGGAACTAGCAAGTTTCAACCTAAAATGCTTCAGTCGACCCAACATTTTTAAAACAATAATGTTCAAAAAGGTCAAACAAATTTTGAGGCTAAATATAGGAAAGCTAAGGCTAAACTTGCCCTTCTTGAAGCTAACCCCTCAATGTCTCAGGTTGCTCAAACTTTCAAATCTGTTCAGACAAAGAACAAGGTTCTTGTAGTCGAAGCCTATGACTGGGATGAAGAAGAGGTCTCCTCAGAAGATGAGGAAATTACAGTGAGTGCACTGATGGCACTTTCAGAAGGTGATCAGCTGTCTGTTGGAAAAAGCCATGAAAGGAATGGAGAATGGGTCAACATAACCATGAAAAAGGTAAATATTTTACTCTCAATGGATGATAATTTTGATTGGCAGTCTTATATGAATTACATTTGTGTAGATCTTAAGTTTGTAGAAGAACAAAGGCTTAATTTGCTTTCAAAATATAACAATCTTGTGTTTGAATTAAATAAGTGTAGAGATGAATTACTTGTATTAAAACAGGCCAAGTTAGAAACTATTACACTACAAATTCAAAACACTGAGATTTTGAAACAAAATCAAGCTCTTCAAAATGAACTTAACAAAGAAAAGGCTGTTATTGAAGGCTGGACTAAAAAGAGCCCTAAAGTCTATGAAACTGTGAGCCTAATTCCTAGTGAAAACAAGAAAGTTATAGGAATAGACCAACTCACTGAAACCCCCAATGAAAGTCACAAAGAAAAGGCTTTTATTCCAGCTGGCATATCTTTTGAGCAGGAAATGGAACCCAAGTCAAATGACTGGATTGTCAGGTACAACCCAGTCAGTAAGTTACCAAACTTTGAGACTGGGAAAATCTTGCTTCCTGAAAGTCAGGCTCTGAAAAATATGCTTGGACTCACTGACCAAACCAGTAGTACTGAGTCAGTCAATGAGTCTGAATCAGAATCACTTGCTCCACTCCCACCTCTGAAAGTCCTTCAGGGAGCTGCACCAAGCTCAGACCTCACACCATTGGTCTACTCTCAGCATTCTCCAAAGGAGAAGCCAGGAATGGGAAAAACCATCATGAAAAGGCAAACTCCTGAAGTCTCAGTTCATACTGATGACTCAACAACTTCAGTCCCTTCTGAAGTAAAAACAGAAAGCCCTGACTCAAAAATTGATCAGTTGGCTGAGCTTGTCAGGAAGCTGAGTGAGAAGATTGAATCTTCTGAGAAGCCTTCTCAATATAAGATGAAGGAACCCAAATCAACTTCCTCAAGCACCAAACCAAAACCCTCCAAACCTCTGCAAAGGTGTGAGCTGTGTCACTATACCAATCATTCCACTGATGATTGTTTTAGAATCCTTTACTGCATGATATGGAAAAAGGAAGATCACAGGACCTCTGATCACCAATCATACACAGCCACATCAAAGATTGCTAACTTTAAAGCACAGGCTTTAAAGTATCCCTCTGATTCTAAGCAGAAACAGAAACAAAAGTCCAAGCCTTTTGCACCTTGCCCTCACTGTGGCTTCATTGACCACCTTCCTGAGGATTGCCTAATGGACACAAGTTGTGACTTATGTGGTGATCCTACTCATGATACCTCAGGACACGAGAAGGTCATTCAGACCAGAAGAGGTATGACCAAGCCATCCTCTCAGTCTACTGAGACCACATCTGTAATTAAATGCAAAATTTGTAGCTTAGTCCACTCAACCACTGACCATGAATCAATTGTTACTTTTAAGAAGGCTACTAAAGCCAAGCCCTCTAAGAAGAGGGGTCCTAGAAAGAACTAGCTCAGTTTACCATTTGTGCAGAGACATGCTAGGGAGCCAGTTTGGCATCTAGATAGTGGAAGTTCAAGGAGCATGACTGGTGTGAAAGAGTATCTACAAAAATATGTAGAAGAACCAGGACCCAAGGTGGTATTTGCTGATAATTCATCATGTCTCACTGAAGGTTATGGTTCAGTAAACTGTAGTAGTATAGTCTTTACTAGGATAGCTTATGTCAATGGTCTTAAGTATATTTTAATCAGTGTCAGTCAACTATGTGATGCAAAGTACATAGTTCAGATTGATGATAAGCAAGGAACTACCTTCAATGCAAATAAGGAAGTTGTCCTTATTGCACCAAGAAGACAAGATGTTTATGTGTTAGACATGTCCAGTCTAACTCAGAATGGAACTTGTCTCTTTACTAAGGCCACTGAAACCCTCAACTGGCTTTGGCATAAGAGACTCTCCCATCTAAACTTCAAAAACATAAACAAACTTGTCAAAAAAAACAAGGTCCTTGTCTTGCCATCTCTTGTGTTCTCAAAGGATAAACTTTGCTCTGCCTGTGAGAAGGGTAAACATCATAGAGCATCCTTTAGAACCAAAAAAAACTTTTCCATCAGGAACTGCCTTCATCTTCTCCATATGGATCTCTTTGGGCCCATCAGTCCTAGATCCATTAACCATGAGAAGTATACTCTGGTCATTGTGGATGAATACTCAAGATACACTTGGGTTTACTTCCTGATCAAAAAGAGTCAGACAGCTGGAAAAATCATGTCCTTTGTCAGGAACATTGAAAATCAAAATGAAATTAAAGTCAAACAGACTAGGACTGAAAATGGGACAGAGTTCAGAAACCATGAACTTGAATGTTTCTGTGATGAGAAAGGTATTTCCCAAAAATTTTCCTCTCCTTACATACCTGAACAAAATGGTGTTGCTGAAAGGAAGAATAGAACACTCATTGAAGCTGCCAGGACAATGCTAAATGGATCAGTCCTTTCCAAGCATTTTTGGACTGATGCAGTAAAAAATGCTTGTTATACACAAAACAGATCCATCATTGTCAAGAGACATAGCAAAACCCCATATGAGTTATTTAAGGGAATGATCCCTGACATCAGATACTTTCATGTCTTTGGGTGTCCTGTGTTTATTCATAATCACAAGGATCACTTAGGGAAATTTGATGCTAAGGCTGATGATGGATACTTCCTAGGATACTCTCTTGTCTCAAAAGCCTTCAGGGTGTTCAACACTAGGAGACAGCAAACTGAGGAAACATTCCATGTTACCTTTGATGAGAGTACTAAAGCAATCAGATTCTCAAACACCTCAGTGGAAAAGATAGGAATTGATAATTCATCAAGATATCCTCCTGATGAATATCATCCTAAGAATGATCCTTCCACTCAGTATCAAGCAAATGCTGATATCTCCTACTACATCATCCCACACAACCTTCCTTACCCAACCATCACTGAGTTTGTTGAAGCACAAACAAGTACTGGTGCAATCAATCAGTCTGAACAAAGTGCTTAGGAACCAGACAATCTCAGTGATCAGCCAACCCAATCAGACACTCATGATCCTGAAGATCATCAAATGTCTGCACTAGAACCTACACCTCCGAGAAGCACTTAAACATCTAGAACAGTTGGACTAGGACTCAAGATATAGAACTTGTCAATATAATTGGAGAGCCTACTGAAGGCATGCTCACTAGAAGCATGGCTGCAATACTAAGAGCAGCCTCAGCCAATGAATGCCTATTTTTGGACTTCATTTCCACAAGTGAACCCAAAAGTGTCAAAGAAGCACTTAAACATCCAAGCTGGGTTCAGGCCATGCATGATGAACTGGAACAGTTTGACAGAAACAAGGAAATGACCTTGGTCAAATGTCCTCAGGATGTTACAGTCATTGGCATGAAATGGGTGTTCAAAAATAAATTTGATGAAAATGGCATAGTTATTAAAAACAAGGCCAAACTTGTAGCCAAAGGCTATAATCAACAAGAAGGCACTGACTATGAAGAAACATTTGCACCAGTGGCAAGGATAGAAGCCACCAGGATCTTCCTTGCATTTGTAACCTACATGAACTTCAAAGTGTACCAAATGGATGTTAAAAGTGCATTCCTGAATGGTTCACTGAAAGAAGAAGTTTATGTTCAACAACCTCCTGGATTTGAAAGCAGTGAGTTTCCTGACTATGTCTGCAAGCTTGACAAAGCCCTTTATGGACTGAAACAAGCTCCCAGGGCATGGTATGAAACTCTCTCAGCCTTCCTGATCCAAAACAAATTTGTCAGAGGCAAGATAGACAACACATTGTTTATCTATAGGACAAATGGTGATGTCATCCTTGTACAAGTATATGTGGATGATATCATATTTGGCTCAACAAGTTATAAACTTTGCAAACAGTTTGAAAAACTGATGGCAAAGAAATTTGAAATGAGCATGATGGGAGAACTGACTTACTTTCTTGGACTGCAAATCAAGCAGACTGATAAAGGAACCTCTATCAGTCAAGAGAAGTATACCAGAAGCCTACTGAAAAAGTATGAGCTCAATGACTGTGCCTCAGTCAAAACTCCCATGGTCCCTCCAAACAACCTTGGTCCTGACCTTGCTGGTAAACCAGTAAATCAAACTCTATTTAGAGGAATGATTGGGTCACTGATGTATCTACTTGCATCAAGGCCTGACATCCAATTCTCAGTCTGTTTGTGTGCCAGATATCAATCTGACCCAAGAGAATCTCATCTTACAGCTGTGAAAAGGATACTCAGGTACCTGAAAGGTACTCCAAACCTTGGATTATACTATCCAAAATGCTCAGGCTTTGATCTTAAAGGATACTCAGACTTTGACTATGCTGGATGTAACATGGACAGAAAAAGCACCTCAGGCTCCTGCCAAATCCTTGGTGGAAAATTAGTCTGTTGGAGTGCTAAGAAGCAACAATCAGTTGCCATGTCCTCAGCAGAAGCTGAATAAGTTGCAGCAGCCAGTTGTTGTGCAAATGTAATATGGATGAAAAGTCAACTCAGTGACTATGGAATCCATTATAAGATGATTCCCATCTTTTGTGATAACACAAGTGCAATTGCAATCTCAAACAACCCGGTTCTTCATCAGAGAACCAAACACATTGATATTAGATATCATTTCATCAAGGACCATATCATGAATGGTGACATTGAATTACACTTCATCCCCACTGAATATCAGCTAGCTGATATCTTCACCAAACCATTGGATGAACCAACTTTCACAAGACTGAAAGCTGAATTGGGAATGTTGGATATAGAGAATCAGTCCACTGATTGAATCCATCCAACTAAGTGTATATTCTGAAAACCTCAGGTCCCTGACTCAATGTGTCCCTCAGTGAAAAAGATCACTGAATCACCTTCCCTAAACCCCTCAAACTGAATGAAAAGTCATTCAGGGGCCTCAAGATGACATTCAATGCTAACTTAAATGCTCTAAGTATCTAGTTAGTAAATGTCCGAGGTTGGTAACTGAATGCCTATTTAATATAGGAATATATGTTCTTTTGCCCTCTGGCATGCACATCTTGGGCCCCCACTTACCCACTTGGCATTTAATGCCTCTCCTCACACATCATATATGTGATGATGTAAACTCTGCAAATTACAATTTTTGCAGACGGCACAACTGTTCACCTCGACTGTTGCGTAAAACCCGAGAAAGTGGAGTGGGGGCATTTAATGCGGATCCCAAACATTTTATACAAAACGGTTTTCAAAATTATTAAGAAAAATCCGCTTAATGCCTAAACCAACCCTCCTCTCCACTTCCTTATAAATACCCCCAAACAAATTAACACACATACGTTCTAGAAAATTTTAAGAAAACTCTTGCCCTTTTCTCTCAAAAACTAGTGTGAATGTTCTTCATCTTTATACCCAGACCATTTTTTTTTCTTCTTGCAAAACCAAGACCATCTTTTCAAATGGCTGCTTCTAAAGCTATAACCTACACCCCAAATGTGGAATTCACAATGGAGGGCGTGGATATGACCAAAAACAATGTCGTAGGGAATTTGCCCTACCCTAAAAAATTTTGGGCGTATAAGAATTATAACACCCTAAATTAAATATGACTTATAAAATACGCTATAAATTAAAACTTGAGTTATATAACATGTTATGAATCGAAACCATACGATATGAACACATAATCTAAAGTATTATAGGAAATTATGTATGAACCATATGATATAAATTATGGCACGTCTAATATGTCACATATAGGCCAAAATAATAAAAACTTGTACACTAAATAATTATAAAAGATAAGTAAGCATTTTGGCTAATTTTGGAAGTTGCAAATCATCCATTAAACACCCCAAAATTTGGCTCAATCCCCCCCTAATTCTTCTCCCCATAACCGATCATTAACCACTCCAAAACAAACCCTAAACATTTTCCTCTCTATTCCATTTGTCGGCAAGAACAAAAAAAATAAAAAAAAAATAAATAAATAAATAAAAAAAAAAGAAACAAAACCCTAAACAACCTAATCTATTCGGCATCAAGAAGAGAAGAGGAAGCAAGATCATTGTTCTTATTCAATTCGTATCACACATAAGGTAATCGAATACATATTAATTTAATCCATTCGAATTTGTTGATCAAAACCTAAACCGATCCTTGTGTAATTATTTTCTTGCATTCAATCTTGATCAATGAAGAAAGGAGAGAGTGTTGGTGATTTGATCATCGTTGAAATCCTTGAATTCTTGTTCCATTCAATCTAATACAAGAGGTAATATGTAAACTCTAATCTATAACAATATTTCTGGATCAAAATATATCAATATGTGTTAATATGATTATTTGTGTTCTTGAAATCGGATTTATATAAACCAAACTAAGCTGTCAGAAATTTTGTGTTAACTAAACGAATTTTAGATTGATGATACAAGCATGAATTTTAGTGGTTCTTTGGTCTAAAACTGAATTCAATGAAATAGGGATCAAATAAAATTGGTTTGATGATTTTTAGAGGTCTAGAAGGCAACCATTTGATTTTTAGAAATTCATATGTCAAAACTGTATTTCGGGTTATGAAAATTCAATCATGGTTCATGATTTTTAATTTAATATCTATAACGAATTAAGACTTGAAATTTTGGCAGGATGAAATTTAGTATTTAAGTTACGTTTTGTAATTTTTGTAAATTTTTCTGAGATGTTTAACCTGGGTAAATAATTACATACTTTTGGGGTGTTCCAGCAGATCCAATTCGGGTACATGTTGTGAATGTCGATTTTTATTTTACACTTGTGCTACTCAATAAAATCTGGAAAATTTGTATAAAATACGCAAGACATATAGGTATATCTGGGTAAAATTATAGAATTTTATGAGCTCGTTTAAGGTGTGTAAAAATAGCTAAAGTCGGATCTGTTTTCAATGTTAATTCTGAATTTAAGTAATTAATTATTTAAAACACTTATAAGCATAATTGCTTCACCTTTTGAACCTAAATAAGCTATTTGTCATCTTATAGGTATTTAACTAATGTTTTGATTAATTTGCATATTAACCTTTAACTTTGGCATAATTGCAATAATAACCCTAATCTTTGAATAATGATATTATGGAACCCAAATTATATGAATTAAACACTAAAACTGCTAATTCGGGAAATATGACTTAATTATGACCTCATTGAATGTATGAAACCCTAATTGGAATTTAATTACTTTAAATGATCAATTAAAATAACTTGTGTAATTAGAAACCCTAATCTCACATTTACTTAATTTGGAAACCCTACTTTGACTTGTAAAACTCTAAATTGTGAAATAACATCATTTTATAAGTATATTAATATATGAAACTCAATTTTGACATTCATAACTATTTAAACCTTTTTAAATACTATTTACTATTTTTAGAAACCCTAAATTGCTTTTAAACCTAAATATGGAAACTTACTATTTTTGGAAAGTTACTAAATATGGAAACTTACTATTTTTGGAAAGTTACTAAATATGGAAACTTACTATTTTGGAAAGTTACTAAATATGGAAACTTACTATTTTTGGAAAGTTACCTAAAATGGAAAGAAAACTAAAATGAAACCTTTTATGATTATGAAACTATGAAACTTATAAATAAACTTATGATTAATGTAGATCGGGTGAAGAAGGAGTGATCATCTGCTTTCATTCATCTTATTGCTTTGATAAGGTACAAATATTCTTTCCCTTTTCAGTAGGGATATTTCTATCGATCCTATGCCTGATATGATTCCCTTATTTGACTCATGACTTTCATTGTATGATTGTCATTCTTATTGATTCATTCTGACATTTATTTAAATGTCTCTGCTATGCTATACTTATGCTTTGCCATGCTTATTGAGTTACTATCTTGTTTCTCTTGCCATGCTAGATTATTATTGTTGTATGCTATGATAGATCTGTGCCTGAGCTAACCTAGTTGTGGAGGTACCATGACCATGTCTTGGATGGCACCTAAGGCTTTCCCCCTTATGTTATGATTTTGTGTACACTATTGGCCAACTTTATATGTGTGACCAGTCTAGTACTGACATACATACTTATGTTAGGGAGCGTATGGATGCATCCTAGGTTTTATGTTTATATGATTATGGTGACCAGGTGGTGTGTGCCTTACACTCCTTCTCACACTTTTATTACTTAGAGGTCTCCCCTCTTCGTATACTTGCATTGCTTTAGTATGATTTGACGGATTATGTATGTAGTTCCTATGGCACATCCTTATATGAACTTTTCCCTTATTTCATTATTTCTCTTGATTCATTTTCTATTCAGTTCTCATGCACTCTTGATTCTTAGTTCTCTTTAAAATTCGTATGACTTTCATGATTATGCTTTTCGTTTGTTATTCTTATTCCTTCGTTGCTTATGCTTATTTACCGTTATGTTATGTTATATATATATATATATATATATATATATATATATATATATATATATATATATATATATATATAATATATATATATATATATATATATTAATCTGTTCACTGGGCTTTTTAAGCTCAGCCGCATGTTTTCTTTTCCTATGCGGCATGTAATAAGCGGGGCGACGGGCTTGGGAATGAGAGAGCATAGGACTTAGAGACCTATTTATTTATCATTTCGTTGTCCATTGTTTCGGACTTTCATTTCTTTCAGTACTTTGAATATTATTTCTTATTTGTGTTTTTTTGGTTAACCCACTATGATTTTGGAATTATCTTTTGATACCAGTCTTGATGTTTGAGACTTGGTTGTTTATTTAAAAGACTTCCGCTTGCGTAATGTATGATTTGTATGACACCATAATATGATATCTTGGCCTTGTCGGGTCGGGGTGTTACAGTTTTGGTATCAGAGAGACTGGGTTTGACCTGTAGAACCTTAGAAATGACCTGTGAGGATATTGGGTAGACATTAGGCTTCTCGTTTGACGCGACCTCTTCCTTCGTATTTTGATCCTGACGTTTGATTTGTCTTCATTGTTCGTTTTGATCCCTACGTTCGGGTTCGTCTGAGCAGAAGAAGTTGTGGGACCAGGTTCCATCTCCTCCATGTGTTGACTGTGAGAAGTTTCATCTGGGTGATCGTGTTATAAGACGTTGGATATCGGTTTCAGTTGTAGTGTTATTGGACGTCGGACGAAAGAGTATCCGAAGGTGAATGGTAACAACCGTAAGAATGAGAATGATTTACAGCAATCTGCCGAGGGTCGAGTGTTCACTCTGACCAGGGACCAGGCTGCTGACACATCAAGTACCGTTTTGCGTATTCCTTACTTATGCGATCGTGCTGCGTGGTTTTATTTGATACGAGTACGACATATCCTGTGGTGTCTTTTGCTTTTACTAAGAACATTAAGTCCCCTCTGCATTATTGAATTGCTATTCCTAATTCTATCTCTATGAGAATCTTGTGACTATCCATCACGAGTGTAGATTATCCTGTATGGTTGAGGATGTTTGAAGATCAATTTCATTCTGCTAATCTGATTTCTTTGGGAATGTTCGATTCAATTTCATTCTGGTCATGTAATTGTTGACTGAGCATTGAGATGCTAACAACAGTTATGATTTTGTCATCTCTGACGACTTATGAAACTCAAACTCCGTGCCCAGGTTTCTGACCTGGCATACTATTATGATCACCTTTGCTTTGAAATTCCGTATATTAATCCCTCGCGTTTGTGAAGATACTCCGTTTGATGTGACTCACTCGAGAGTTTTCGATGTTGAATTTCGCGATGTATTCCTTGATGGACTACCAAGATTTCCTCTCGAATGTAATTGTTTTGATCCGTTTATTAGAATGTGTTTTGTCATGACTTGAGGTAGACTATGATTGCAATAAAGGCATGTGTATATGATGCTAGTATTATGACGTCTGGCCAGCGTGATAATAGTTACATCATATACCTTGAACTTATTGGAGTCATAGAATGTCTTGAGGAGTGCCTGAGGTCAGTGTGTTATTTGAATCTGAACTCCATTCATGTGTAAACGACGTTTTGCCTATTTCCGAAATCCCTTACGAACGAAATACGTTGAATGAAGAGTATTGAAGGACCTACTTCAAAGAAGTGGTTTATCCGTCTGTGTGCGTCTCTGTGTTGTGTTTTAGTTTGGTTATGAAGAAGAATGATGATGGTATGAGGTTGTTCATGGAATTCTAGAATCTTAGTAGTATGGTGATTAGGACCCATACCGTTATCGACGACTTATCTAATCAACTTCAGGGTGAAGTTTTCTCTATGATCGATTTGTAATCTGATTAGTCCATTTTCATGTGAAGGAGCAAGATGTTCCTAGCATTGATTTGTATCCGTTATAATCTCTATGAGCATTGTGATGCCAATCGTATTGGCTACTGCTCCGACTATTCTTGTGAGCTTGATGAATCGTGTATTTCATGAATGCTTGGACAATGGTCATAGTATGACAATTTAGTATATTCAGGGACGAAAGAGAAACACGGGAATCATCCTTGTATTTTGGTGTTGAAAATTTCTACGTCAGAAGAGCTCGATGTAAGTTTCTCGAAGAGTATAATTTTGGGTAGGGATGAAGAATAAGTTGGAGAACTTTTGGAAAGCTAAGAGGGATATTTGTTTCTACTTGAGAAGAAGGTCAGCTATGTCCTTAGGTTATACGGAAAGATTGCTAGTGATGCATCTATGCAGATAAACTGTGGGAGGCGAACTATCAGACGCACGACTGGAGATTTGTTATGACGGATGTAAAGAAGCTCAGGAGCAAGGTGGTGGAATTATGATCTATGTAGAAGATTTGAATGAAATGGTTATGCTCGAAGCACCCCGTTCTTTTCGCTCTATACATATTAGTTGTACTATTATGTAGGGACTTGTAGCATAAATTATGACGGGATGGTATGACAACGGATGTGAATGCTTTGATGGCGAAGTGTCTAGCATGTCAACAGATTGGGAGTTAGCATCAGCGTACGAGCGGTTTTCCTCATTTTGGATGTTCGTATGTAGAAGTGGGATTAAAACTGTCAGCAACATTGTAACGTGATTTACGCGCACGTTGGGAAGGACAAAACGATGTGGGTTGTAGTGAATCGTTCAACTTGGTGGCTCACTTGGAAGATCGGTAGAGATTTATTTCAATAGAAGATTATTCAAGCTCCTTGGCGCACCTGCAGTGATCGTGTCAGAAAAATCGAGTGTTGTTTCACACTTCCAGAAGAAATGCAGAAGACCTTCAAGACCGGCTCGAGATTTTATGGCGACTACTCACCTTCAGATGGATGGACGGACAAAGCAACTATGTTGAAATTGAAGATGTATGGGACGGAGAGTTTGACAAGTGTATTGGCATGATTGAGTTTGCCTACAGAGATGTAGAACACCTTTTGGATTGGATTAAGTTGGAGATTTGCTGGTTAAGGTCCGGGGTTGATTACTGTGATTGGTGGATTAGTTATCCTTGTGGAAGAGAAACCTTGAATGGTGGGCTATGAAATTTGTATGTTTCATTCGATGTCCCCGTTGTGGAGAGTTAGACGTTTTAGGCGTATAAAGAAGATCTGGTTCACGATGCATTAATCCTTTGAGTTGTTGTTTTCCATACGATTATCCGACCTATTCCGTTATGCTCTCCGATACGTTCTGATCCTCCGTTATGTGCTTAGTTGATCGTCTGTACGACTACGTTAGCTCTTTGATGTGTTTTATCCGTATGATTATTCGACCTATTTTGTTTTGTTTTCTGATACTTTTCGATACTCCGATTTATACTCTATTGATCGTCGGTACAAATATGCTACTGATGAGTGTCTAAATACTCATCATTTCTGTCACATTTAGACTGCAAAAACATTTAAAAACATGCAGATATGCTTCAAAATACAGGAAATATCATTTGATTGTGTTTTTATCTGTTTCATGTGCAAAAGGATTGAGAAAGTTGAAAAACGAACATAGTTTGCATAATTGTCAAATTCAGTCCTTTAACTTTCAGAAATTGGCAAAAATAGTCCCTGGTGTTAAAAATGTGGAAAATATCATTCAAGGTCCCTAAACTATTTAACTTTTACAATATTGGTCCTTGGATGAAAGTTTTAAAGAAATGGCAGTTTTGGTCCTTCAAGTTTTAAAAAATGACATAAAAGGTCCCTGAACTTTCAGAAAATGGCAATTTTGGTCCCTGAAATTTAAGCAATTCAAAATTCCATTTTTCTAAATCCCTTAACCCATTTCTATTCCCCAAAATCCAAAAATAACCCAAGTTTGACCACAGAAAGTCAAAGCCAGTTTTATTAAATAAAGGTCAAACATGTACAGTAAATCAAAAAAGTCAAACAAGCTTATAAACCGCCATTCTTCTTCCACCTCACCTTCCAGCTGCTACCCTTCTTCCACCTCACCCCTCAGCTCACTACCCACTTCGCAGAATTGTCCCCTCCACCTCCACAAACACCCAAAAATCCTTAATTACTAAAACCTGCTCAAATCAACTTGGCGCCAAAAGTAAAAATGGACGATTGGGATTAATTGAGGAGAATCAAGAGCTGGGATTGATCAGAGGGACTCAGAGAAGATATTTTGACTATAAAGGGAGAGAGAAGAAGCAGAAGCAAGTGTTAGATTTTAGAGTAGTTAGTAGTTTAATTAAATGTCGACTAGAATGTTTTAATGTAATTTTGTTCGGGGTTTTGTTAAATTTACAATGTATAAGTAATTTAAGTTATGTTTGAAGTACTTAATTGAATCAATTCCCAGTTTTCAGTTAAACTGTTTTTCCCGCCAAAAGTGTTCATGTTCGTTTTTGATATTATAAGCTATAATCTGTGTTCAAGTAAGTTCTTCTGAGCTTATTATTGATCCTTCAAAGTTACTATAGGTCTCTGCTACACTTAATTCAGAAATTGCTCAAAGTCAACATAAAGTCAACATAAGCTCCAAAAAGCTATTCTGGGTGAAACAAGCTATTCAGGAAAGCTTTTCTGGTTTTCTAGCTTGTGTTAACAAGCTAGGATTGGTTTTGGTCATTAGTTCTTGGTTCCATAAAGCTAATCTCAGTTGTAAGTCATTTTCAAGTTTTTTTCTTAATGCACTGTAGCACAGCTTATTTTCAGCTTATTTCAATAATTTCTTGCTTATTGATGGTTCTTAAGTATATTTCATCAGTTTTATAAGTAATTAATAGATTTTGTTTCATTTTGCTTAAAAACACTTAAAAAGCCAAAAATAAGCTAGCTTAATTAAACTGCTTAATTTTTATTAAAAGTTACTTTTTAAAGCTTAATATAACTAGTTGTTAATCTATCTTTTCAAAGCTTAGCTTAAATTAACCATTTTCAGTTTAAAAATCCAAACAGATCCTATTAAAGGGGTGTTTGGTTTAGCAGGTCAAACTAGGTCAAACAAGCTTGTTACTGTACATTTGCTACTTACCCAACTTCAAACCAGCTTAATTTAACCAATATAAGTTGTTTTTGAGATCAGAGTAGCAAAATAGATAGATAATCAAATTTTGTATCACCTATGATCATTTTAGACTCTAAACTACCCATATAAGCTAGAATAAGCTAGAAGCTAATTCAGACCTCATCCTTAGCACTTTTGAACTTCCCTTAGTCCCTTTAGTGAATACCAAATAGCCTAGTTTGTTTTCTTTTGCTCTCCTTTGGTCTGCACACCCCAACAGTCAAGCAGACTGCATTTTCTAGTTTTTGTGGTTTTTATAGATCTTTGGTGAATTTTAGTTTACTCATAAGAATCCCTCATAAGCTGTCCTTTTGCACCTATAAGCTCACCCAGCTCATATACCTTAGAGTATTTTTAGATTATTTTTTAGAATTTTTTAAAGCCTCTAAACTAGGCTTGCAAAACAGGCAAAATTGCCCTGCTCCACAAGCACCACAGCAGACCAAAAGCTTATTGAGAGCTTTACAGCTCTTAGTTTGAGCTTTTCTTGATTCCTTTAGCTTATTTAAAGTTCCTTCAGTCCATTTTAGCTTTCTCCATCAGCTTATAGCTTAAATTCCAGCTTTTAGCTTATTTTGTCAAACCACTAGTCTTAAAAGCTTATAAGTTAAACTGTGGAGATAAGCAGCTTGTTTCTAGCTTATTTCTTTAGATATAAAAATATTTCCAGTTTTAAAGTAGCTTAATATTAGCTTATAATTAAGTTTGAAAAAGAAAATAACAAAAAAAAAAAAAAAAAAAAAAAAAAAAAAAAAAAAAAAAAAGTTTTAGAAAAAAGGCCTGGGTGGGATTCGAACCCCAGACCTTTAGCTCGCACACACACAGACTCAGCCAACGTGCCCTTGGGTCTTTTTCATTATAACTTTGCAATATCTATTATATAACTAGTATTAGCAGTTTTAGCTTAATTAAGCTAATTAGCTTATAGCAGCTTATCCAAATAAGCTGCTGCTACCTTTTTATTTTTCTTAGCTCTGTTTAACTATATAGTAATTTAGAAAAAAGTTTCAGAATTTTCCTTATAGTTTTAGTATTTTTAATAATTTAATTAGTGTAAAATAGTTTTTAATTCATAATAAATAAAATATTAATCAGAAAAATATAAATCTTTTTTCTAAAATTTTCTTTTGTCATTTGGATTCTAAAAATATAATTTTCACATCCGTGGGATTTGTATTGATAAGAATTCACTTTTTATTTTGTTCGGTTACGTAATTTTTATTTAAACGTACGCGTTTTTAAGTTTTAAATGTTTCCAATTATATTTCCTTCACATACTTGTTTTATTAGCTTATTTAAGTTATTTTCTTTTATTCCTTAGTATAAATCACTCAAAACCCTTTCCTGTTCAATATTCACCCGATCACAGATTCGTTTTATTTCAGTTTACACACCTCGTTGGGACTTAACGACCCGGGGATACTCTGTACTCCTTTGGTAAATTGTATTGTGCCCTAGATTGTTTGACTCTTGTTGACCATTTACTTGGTCAATATTAGTTGACCGTTTGGGAGCGATCAAATTTTGGCGCCGCTGCCGGGGAGGTGTGCTGCGTAGAAACGAATTTGAAGCATCAGTGATTGTTGAATATACATCCATTGTATATTTACCATCCTTGTCCATATTTGCATATTTTTCAAATAAAAACCAAAATTATCGTGAAGTTAATTCGTTTGACTAAACGATTGCCAAAAACATTTTTATTCAAGTTTTCAACGAACACACAAAAAAAAAAACCCCAAAAATATTCATTTTAACCTCTTATCCTTTTTGATTCTTTATCCCTTTACCCTCTATCCATTTGATTCTAAACTTCTTATACCTTTCTTCTATGGCGTCTCTCGGCTACAAATGTTTTGATTGTAAAAGCCCGTTGATTGACAGCCTTCATTGTTCTAAGTGTAAGTGTAAGCGGTGTGGAAATCATGCACCAAAAGGATCCTATTATTGGTGTGAAGTAGCCCTCAAAAGGGAGCTTAATTCCATCAATGATTCTCAAAGTCCTTCCTACTACCCTCCAGAGCCCGAGATACGTGCTATTAATGACAAACCATCGAGAATCGATCCTAACCTTTCAGGATTTATGGTTAAAAGTTTGTCAAGCAAACGTACAGAACTTAGAACAGTGACTAAAAAGAACGACTTGCCTAATCTTCACGTTTATCAAAAACAAGAACCAGAGACATTAACGGAAGTGGTGGAAATTCCTAGCTCTCAGAGCACATCACTTGTCCCACCTCCGGATTTTATTCCTTGTGTAGGTTGTGGTGAGCCGCTTTTTGGTTTACCATGTCGTTGGTGTACATGTGAACAATGTGGTAATGATATTCGAGACGGAAGTTGTTTGTTTTGTGGTTCGAGGAATTCATTTCCTTATGATCCTAATCCGAACTCATTCAACAACTCTTCAAATTTTTCCAACTACCCATCACATTCATACGAGCAAGTATCATATTGTCCAAATCTCAATGATGCATCGTATCAAAATACACCAAACTTTTCTTGTGAGTATTGTGGAGGTCCACATTTTAGCTCTGATTGTCAAGCAAGGAATCCATTTCCTTGTAACAGTTATGACTATCCATATCATGACCAACCTCCACAGTACCAAATGTTTCAAGCAACTCCTCAACAAACTGAACAAGATTTTTTTCTAAAGACTCTAGAGTCCTTAAAAGAAATGAATGAGGAGTTGGCTAATACACCGTTTCATAATGCACCAAGATCTTCTTGTGAATATTGTGGGGGTCCTCATGATGATAATCAATGTCAACCTTCTGGTTTTGACACATCCATACCCCCACAATTTCCACTCATTCCATATTCTTGTGGGAAAGCTATGGCAGAATCATTTGCCATAGACAATCCTCATGAAAAGAGTATGGAAGAATTACTTGCTGAGCAAAGAGCAGTTAGCACACGTGCCAATTTCCGCAATGCTGCTCTTATCGATGACGATTGATGTGTTTTTTTTAGGTCTATAAAAATCAACCAAGTTTTAAATTTATTTATTGCCGAACTAACCTATAGACTCTAAACACTCACGAGCAGTGTACCCGATCAATGTAGATAGTTTTTAGGTAAGCAAGGGTCGTTCACTAGGAGCGAAGCTAAGATGATCTAAAGGTATTCTAATTACTAAACTAACTATTCTAACCTAGAAAGCAAGTAAATATTTTTGGTGGTTTTAGCCTGAGAGGCTATCACGATTTTGTGTGTTTAATTAAACTAAATACGAGAAAATAAATATTAAACTAATTAAAAGCAAATTAAAGATAGATGAAGATAGATAGGAAGAACGGGTTAGCCACGTCTAATCCATTTTATAGTTATACATGCTTATGTCTACTTGTTTTAATTCATTCAATTGTTTTGTCGCCAATCCGATTATTAATCATGTCACGATTAAATAACCTACCATCATGGTGGGAAAGAGAACATGATCATAGTGACTCGTCTAGCATCAATACTAACTTATTTCTTTAAACCATCTAACCTAGTTCGGTATTACACGCTACTAGTCCTATTAGGTTGTAGACACGTTCCGTTTATGCCAAACAATGATTCCTAATAGAGATTCGGGTTAACACGCATATAACTCAACCTAAGCAACCACAATTACAGGTAGTTAAGTCACATCAATTAAAGTTATAAGGATCATAACCTAGTTACATAGACTTCTACTAGTTATAAGCAATAAACGAGTTTTTATCGACAAGCACCCAATCCAATAACAATGCAAACACATAGACAAAATCATAAAAACTAATAAAACTTCATAAACATGGCTAACACCTAAGGGAGTTAGCCCATAATCTCAGTAACAATGCACAATGTTTGAATCATAGCATAAAAGATAGAAATCATAATGAAAACTACACGCTAACCGAATGATTAAACAAAGTAAATTGGCTTGAGATGTTCTTCGTGGATGGAATGGATCTTCAATATAGTCTTCTGATGTTTTGGGACGTTTACAGACTCCTGGGAATGATCCCGAGGGTCCCCAATGATGCCCTAATTCGTTAATGAGTTCAGTATTTATAGATTCTGAAATCTGGGTCGATACGGCGCATCTAGAGAGTTAGATGCGCCGCATCTATAAGTAATCGTAGCCTCCAAGTCTGAAATTGACCCGATATGGCGCATCTATAAATCTGATATGGAGCATCTCCCAATACGGCGCATCTAAAGAACTGATGCACCGCATCTCCTTTAGATACAGGTAGATCTCCTTTTTCTCTTTCCGTGGCCGCTTGAATCAACTAAAACGGAGTCCGGATGAAGATTTTATGGCCAAAATACGAAAGCATCTTCAAGTGTCGACTTGTAATCTTGACTTCTTCATTAAGCTTCTAATCTCCACTTGATTTCTTGGTAAGGATTGTGTATGGCCGATACGGCGCATCGGATTGGTCCGATGCAGCGTATCTGGAGTAGAACAAGTTGGTTCTTCTTCGTTGACCAAAGTTTCATATGCGACGCATGATAAAATCAGATGCGGCGCATGCTTCAAAGTCAGGCAATGGTATTTAATCTCTTCAATTCAGCAGACTTTTCCAATCTTGATCATTTTGCTCCATTTTCCGTCCGAAATCATTAACTTTCACCTAATGCTTGTTTATAACTGAGAATTACAAAAGTAAACGATTAAGTATCAATTCTCATATAAAGTGATATAAAACAAGTCAATAATATAGGATAAATGATGCTAATAATATGTCGTTATTTGATGTCATCAAATATCCCCCCACTTGAACTTTACTTGTCCTCAAGTAAACCTTAGATTAAAACTTATGAAAATGTATCCTGAATAGGATGTATTTTTACAATTAAGCATTTATTCGTTTTATCATAATTGCACAACCAAACACTTAACGAATTAGAAACAAAATAAAATATTTCGATAAAAGCAAATCTAATCGTTTAACTGTCCAGTCGTGACGAATATCCTATCATAAGCTTGGCAAGTTTACGCATCTCCCCCACTAAAGCTAAGGAATAACAAGTCTAAAGCGATAAAGAGGGTTTGTTGGTTAAGGGTTAATCATTCTTTTTAATCTCTATCGATCTCATATTCCAGAAAAGGCGACAAAATCACAAATACATGATCGAATCCACGACCACGATACTTGCAATTGCTCAAATCCTTAACTCGAATAGACTAAAGATAGGACCAAGTAATCTTCACCAATAATATTATATCAAAAAGGGCGACAAAATCATAAATACATAGTCGAATCCACGACTACGATACTTAAGATTGCTCAAATCCCTAATCTCAATAAATCAAAGGTTTGGATGAAGAATGATATAGGGTATGGATAATATTTGGGATATAAATTGGTGTAAAATGAAAAATAAACAAAACAAATAGATTAAAATCCTAAGTGTGGTTAATTACTTTCCCAACCATCCCATGAATAAGACTCATATCATTGAATAACTCACGCTTTAACACTTGAAACACATGCTTTAGGTAGACACGAATTATACTCAACAAGATCTCAATCAAAGAATATCCTTAGTTGGCGTTCCCATAACGGCCAACTCTCATTCAATCCATAAATATAGTACAACAACAATAATGATAACTTTACATAACTTTACAATGTTGGTAAAAACAAACTTCCAACTTTTTTTTATTTTTTTTTTTATTTTTTTTTATTTTTTTTTTTTAAACTAATAACATAAACATAGATGTGTAAAATTTCACCACATCACTATAACGATAACTCTGGATAATTTTTCCATACTTTTCATGACTTCAGAAATAACAGTAATAGTGAAAGTAGTAAACACACGAAAAATAACAAGACTCAAATTATACAATATCTACTTTCACTCCAATTGCATTGTGCAATTTCCCGACCTTAACCATAGATAATGAATTACGCACGCGAACACAGTTAATTGTAAGGAAACACACTTTGCCTAAAGTAACTAACCACGGACTTTAATCTACAGGGTAGGCTAAGGTGTAAGGGTGTAACGAAACATTTTAAACATTGGTGTAAGAAACGAAAGGAATGGCTCTGAGGATTTTTCTAGGGGTATCTTACTCTAAAAGTGAGAGTAACAAAAAGGTTTATACGGGGGTTAACTAACCAGTGTAGTTAGTTAATAACACAAAATATATAATAGGCTTTTTGGGTGAAATCCTAGAAATTTACCAAGTTAGACAAGTCACTCCAATTATATCAATAATACTCATTATGGTGGTCTCAAATAGTATACAAGCCAAGTTCTAAAGTTTACAAGTCACCGGCACACTCATAGATTTGTGAATTTTGAAAAGTTCACAATTTTTGAAAATAATGTTATGTGTGCAGCTATGCAACTTAGACTTTAAACAAAAACATGCTAAATTTTTTTAATTTTGATATATTAAGCATAGATTAAAGCATATTTTTGAAAAATTAAGGACAAGTAACGTTCTAATTCTCCATCCCCCCACTTAAGTTAAACAACGTCCTCATTGTTTGTATTTGAAATTAAAAACAAGAGATAGAAAGAATTAGAACGGAGAACTCCCCTGAGATTTGCTCGGTATGATCCACCATGTAAGAATGTGAGCATATAAAATGTGGGAGTTCATCAACATCTTCATTCGTCTAGACCTGTAAATATATAGAGACCACAGAAAAAATAGACTCGAGAACATCTCGTTAATCATTGGTTAGGAAGATAAAACTACGGGAAATTACAGGCCAGAGTGTCGATGCGCCGTATCCATGGAATATTGGATACGCCTCATCAACTTCCTGTAACTAATACGCCGCATCCACTAAAAGTGCATGCGCCGTATTGACCAACTGATTGAAATACGAAAATAAAAATAAACTAAAAACAAAATAAAAGACAAGCATGGGTTGCCTCTCAAGAAGCGCTTGTTTTTGTTAGAGTCACGAGCCTGACTCCACCCTTATTTACTAGGCAATAGGGTGTTTTCCCCAACACTTGCGGTCAAGTGTGGGTGATAGTAGCAATAAGCACCATAACGGTGTAAATTTGCTACTAGAGATGGATAGAATATGTAAAGATAATACCTTGGCAATATGTGTACTTCGTTCATTACCTTACCCGGTTTGGTTGTTAAATTGGATGACATGAAAATTACATGTGAGAGAGTAGTATGTTAAGGATCAATGAATCTCCCTTCTTCTTCGTTTGTTCTATTGGTAGTAAGGTGTCCCTTGACTTCCATAAAAGATGAGAAAGGGTCTTTGGCGAGTAAAAGTTCGGGTTCCTCTATATCCTTCATAGGATTGAAATCATCCTCTTCAATCATGGTCGTGTCCATCAGCTCATCCTTGAATTCTTTTTCGAGCTCCACCAAAAATGGGTTGATAACAGGTGCTTTATATTCATCATTAGTTGGTGTAGTAAATTCCACCTCATCATTCTTTCGTTTTGCAACCAGTTTAGGAAAACTAGCAAGATTATTAGTAACGGGATTAATAATATTAAATAAATTAGTACCACTTTTTGTTGTAAGTGACTCCAATTCATCTTGTGAGTCTCCATCTTCAACTAGTGGTCTTGCAATTTCATCTTTATCCCGAATAGCCGCCTCAAATAAGTCATCCCACATTTCTTAAAAATCCTTTGTGGGGTCATAATCTGGCTCATTTGTTCCACGCATGAATATTTCATTTTGTTGTGGCAATTGCGGTATGGCATCGTACACAATACAATCAAAACTTTCAATATTAGAATACTCATTATCTTCATCCGATGGAATATCATCATGGTGTTTTTGATATGATGAGAATATATTTTCCAACTCGGGTGAAAAATCACAAGTAATAGCACCATACACCATTGTTCCACATTCATCTTCATTTTCATCATAAGCACTTTCGGATGAATAAGCTTCTTTGTAAACAATTGCCGGATTTTCATTCAAATCAAACACTTGTGACTCTTCTTCATCTTGGGCAACTTCCGGAGAAATAACATCATCAATAACTATTGCCGGAAACCTAATTGCACCAAAATCGTATGATTCTTCTTCATTATCATCATTGGATAAAGTCCAAGTGTGTCTAAATGGCAATGTCTTTCTTTCTTTCCCTGACTCTTCCTGCTTTGATAATAAGTACTCTTCCATCGTGGGTTCTTTATCATTGATGACTTGTGCACCATATCTTGCTCTTTCCCAATCGTAAACCTTTTTATTGCTCAAGGATCTTTCATTGTTAAGCCTAAGATATTCTTCCACAGTTATGTCCGGATTATCCATCATCATTATTACCTGAAAGATAAATAACCAAGAACAGCAGTAACCGAAACAAAAACAATAAAAACTAAAACGAAAAATAAAAATTAAATAAACAAAAATAAAGAAAAACGATAAAAAAAAATTGGTCATAGAACGTCAATACGCCGTATACAATTGACCTGTATATGCCGTATTGATATAAGACAGATACGCCACATCCACAGACAAGGATACGCCGTATTGCCTTTCTGAGACAGAAACACAGAAACACACACAGAAACAAATAAAACTAACTAAACTAAAATACCAATAAATCAAATTAAAACAATCACTCCCCGGCAGCGGCGCCAAAAACTTGATGTGTTTTTTTAGGTCTATAAAAATCAACCAAGTTTTAAATTTATTTATTGCCGAACTAACCTATAGACTCTAAACACTCACGAGCAGTGTACCCGATCAATGTAGATAGTTTTTAGGTAAGCAAGGGTCGTTCACTAGGAGCGAAGCTAAGATGATCTAAAGGTATTCTAATTACTAAACTAACTATTCTAACCTAGAAAGCAAGTAAATATTTTTGGTGGTTTTAGCCTGAGAGGCTATCACGATTTTGTGTGTTTAATTAAACTAAATACGAGAAAATAAATATTAAACTAATTAAAAGCAAATTAAAGATAGATGAAGATAGATAGGAAGAACGGGTTAGCCACGTCTAATCCATTTTATAGTTATACATGCTTATGTCTACTTGTTTTAATTCATTCAATTGTTTTGTCGCCAATCCGATTATTAATCCTGTCACGATTAAATAACCTACCATCGTGGTGGGAAAAAGGACATGATCATAGTGACTCGTCTAGCATCAATACAAACTTATTGCTTTAAACCATCTAACCTAGTTCGGTATTACACGCTACTAGTCCTATTAGGTTGTAGACACGTTCCGTTTATGCCAAACAATGATTCCTAATAGAGATTCGGGTTAACACGCATATAACTCAACCTAAGCAACCACAATTACAGGTAGTTAAGTCACATCAATTAAATTTATAAGGATCATAACCTAGTTACATAGACTTCTACTAGTTATAAGCAATAAACGAGTTTTTATCGACAAGCACCCAATCCAATAACAAAGCAAACACATCGACAAAATCATAAAAACTAATAAAACTTCATAAACATGGCTAACACCTAAGGGAGTTAGCCCATAATCTCAGTAACAATACACAATGTTTGAATCATAGCATAAAAGATAGAAATCATAATGAAAACTACACGCTAACCGAATGATTAAACAAAGTAAATTGGCTTGAGATGTTCTTCGTGGATGGAATGGATCTTCAATATAGTCTTCTACTGTTTTGGGACGTTTACAGACGCCTGGGAATGATCCCGAGGGTCCCCAATGATGCCCTAATTCGTTAATGAGTTCGGTATTTATAGATTCTGAAATCTGGGTCGATATGGCGCATCTAGAGAGTTAGATGCGCCGCTTTCTATAAGTAATCGTAGCCTCCAAGTCTGAAACTGACCCGATATGGCGCATCTATAAATCTGATATGGAGCATCTCCTAATACGGCGCATCTAAAGACCTGATGCACCACATCTCCTTCAGATACAGGTAAATCTCCTTTTTCTCTTTCCGTGGCCGCTTGAATCAACTAAAACGGAGTCCGGATGAAGATTTTATGGCCAAAATACGAAAGCATCTTCAAGTGTCGACTTGTAATCTTGACTTCTTCATTAAGCTTCTAATCTCCACTTGATTTCTTGGTAAGGATAGTGTATGGCCGATACGGCGCATCGGATTGGTCCGATGCGGCGTATCTGGAGTAGAACAAGTTGGTTCTTCTTCGTTGACCAAAGTTTCATATGCGATGCATGATAAAATCAGATGCGGCGCATGCTTCAAAGTCAGGCAATGGTCTTTAATCTCTTCAATTCAGCAGACTTTTCCAATCTTGATCATTTTGCTCCATTTTTCGTCCGAAATCATTAACTTTCACCTAATGCTTGTTTATAACTGAGAATTACAAAAGTAAACGATTAAGTATCAATTCTCATATAAAGTGATATAAAACAAGTCAATAATATAGGATAAATGATGCTAATAATATGTCGTTATTTGATGTCATCAACGATGATGACAGTGATGATGAAGATATCGTTGATATTCTTCAAAAAGATTCATCAAGTTCATCAGTTGAGATTCCTTTCGTGGAAATACAGGGAGAAAAGAGTATGATGGAATTACTAGCAGAAGAACAAATGGAATTTTTAAAATCCATGTATGCTAGTCCTTCTCAACTCCCTGAGTCTGCTGTTATCACACCCGAAGTTCACACTAAATCTCTAAACATGGGGGATGAGCATCTTAACACTGTTCCTGAAAAGGAAGCGGACGAATGCATAAAGTCTAGTGTTGAGAACCTTGTCCCTTTACCCTCTATCCATTTGATTCTAAACTTCTTATACCTTTCTTCTATGGCGTCTCTCGACTACAAATGTTTTGATTGTAAAAGCCCGTTGATTGACAGCCTTCATTGTTCTAAGTGTAAGTGTAAGCGGTGTGGAAATCATGCACCAAAAGGATCCTGTTATTGGTGTGAAGTAGCCCTCAAAAGGGAGCTTAATTCCATCAATGATTCTCAAAGTCCTTCCTACTACCCTCCACAGCCCGAGATACGTGCTATTAATGACAAACCGTCGAGAATCGATCCTAACCTTTCAGGATTTACGGTTAAAAGTTTGTCAAGCAAACGTACAGAACTTAGAACAGTGACTAAAAAGAACGACTTGCCTAATCTTCACGTTTATCAAAAACAAGAACCAGAGACCATAACAGAAGTGGTGGAAATTCCTAGCTCTCAGAGCACACCACTTGTCCCACCTCCGGATTTTATTCCTTGTGTAGGTTGTGGTGAGCCGCTTTTTGGTTTACCATGTCGTTGGTGTACATGTGAAAAATGTGGTAATGATATTCGAGACGGAAGTTGTTTGTTTTGTGGTTCGAGGAATTCATTTTCTTATGATCCTAATCCGAACTCATTCAACAACTCTTCAAATTTTTCCAACTACCCATCACATTCATACGAGCAAGTATCATATTGTCCAAATCTCAATGATGCATCGTATCAAAATACACCAAACTTTTCTTGTGAGTATTGTGGAGGTCCACATTTTAGCTCTGATTGTCAAGCAAGGAATCCATTTCCTTGTAACAGTTATGACTATCCATATCATGACCAACCTCCACAGTACCAAATGTTTCAAGCAACTCCTCAACAAACTGAACAAGATTTTTTTCTAAAGACTCTAGAGTCCTTAAAAGAAATGAATGAGGAGTTGGCTAATACACCGTTTCATAATGCACCAAGATCTTCTTGTGAATATTGTGGGGGTCCTCATGATGATAATCAATGTCAACCTTCTGGTTTTGACACATCCACACCCCCACAATTTCCACTCATTCCATATTCTTGTGGGAAAGCTATGGCAGAATCATTTGCCATAGACAATCCTCATGAAAAGAGTATGGAAGAATTACTTGCTGAGCAAAGAGCAGTTAGCACACGTGCCAATTTCCGCAATGCTGCTCTTATCGATGACGATGATGACAGTGATGATGAAGATATCGTTGATATTCTTCAAAAAGATTCATCAAGTTCATCAGTTGAGATTCCTTTCGTGGAAATACAGGGAGAAAAGAGTATGATGGAATTACTAGCAGAAGAACAAATGGAATTTGTAAAATCCATGTATGCTAGTCCTTCTCAACTCCCTGAGTCTGCTGTTATCACACCCGAAGTTCACACTAACTCTCTAAACATGGGGGATGAGCATCTTAACACTGTTCCTGAAAAGGAATCGGACGAATTCATAAAGTCTAGTGTTGAGAACCTTGTCCCAATCCCAAGTGAGTCACAGGGAACTTTTGATCAAATGTGTGATATCCCTCCTCCTCTTGATTTTTCAAAAGATCATATTGAGATGTTCTCCGATTCCACTAATGACGATTCTTTATCATGTGGAGACATCATTTATATGGAGGAATTTCCTTCTGAGCCAGTCAGCTTAGAAGAAGAGAATGATGAAGAAATTGACACTGAAATCAAAGATGAAGCTCTTCGAGCAACATTATTGAATGTCAGTCTTCTCATTTCTAAAATCGAGGATTTTAAAGAAAAAACCATTTCATCTCCTATCCCCATAAAGGATAGTGACATTTTTTCCGATGATTCTATTCCGGAAATGGAAGCCTTCTGTTTTGATCAGATGGGAGAGAAAATTAGTGGCAATACCACTTCTAATTCTCATAATTCTCTCCCCGATTATGAATCATTTACCTTTGAGGAGTTCGCTGATGAACTCACTCACATCAAATCCGAATATGATTCATTCACCTTTGAGGAGTTCTCCAGTGAACTCACTCATATCATATCTCCGCCGGAGTATGATAACTTCTACTTTGATCTTGACAAAGATTATCTTTATGTCCTGGAGGGAAATATTCTCAACACTGAGAATTTGATTAATGTCAAAATTCCATCCCTCCCGCCCAGAATATGTCTTGATCAAATGAGCTTAAATGATGAGATTCATGATACTGAAATCATGAATTCTCCTTCTAATGATGATGAGTTAGTCATGATTTTTATCATGACTTTCTTTCTTTTCTTCACCTACACAGTGACTTCTCCTGTTCTTCACTCCTTCGGGAATGAAGACACTATCTTTGACCCCGGCATTTTCATTTATCATTTGTGAGCCGGGTCTGTGTATATCTCATCGGTGTGGAACTTTCACGTACTTCAATATTTATCCAAACATCTTCAATAAAGTCCGATGAAGATTGTCGCTTCCACTTGCTTCCCCATGAACCAATGAATGCGGGGTCGAGTCAAGCTAAGTGACTCGGTGAACAAAAACATTAGCACAACATAGGTTTTCACCCATGTCTCTGACTTCTTTCTCTTTTCTAACACCCAAGTGTGGGGGAGATGCCCCACATGTTGTATATATGTAAATTTTCAGTCATTAAAAAAAAAAAAAAAAAAAAAAAAAAAAAAAAAAAAAAAATTGTTGTGCTACCACGCTTGGCTTATAGTATTACCTTTTTACGTTCTAAGTATCGGCATATAGCCGGTGCTTTGAATATTGAGGGCAATATTCAATTCTAAGTGTGGGGGAGGGGGTGAAATTCTAGCGAATTTTGTCACATGAATGCCCTAATACCCCCGTTTTGGCCAAAATTTTAAAATTTTTTCATTTAGTGGAAGTCCTATGCACTAAACACAACAAATGGTTATCAGTCCACCATGTCTAACCCACATAAGGATTGGCTAATCCGAGAGCAAACGGCTCTTGGTAAAGATATATCAAATCCGTTTATGGCTTACAATTTTCCTAAAATTGTATGGTATTCGACTCACCATATCTTTTATAGTGAAGAGTTGGCTAGTCCAGAAGCAAATGGCTTTTAGTAAAGAAAAATCAAATCCGTTGACAGCTGATGATTTGCTCAAAATCATTTGGTTATCATTGTACCAAAGTATCACATACTAAAACATTGGCTACTCCAGAAGTAATGGCTTTTGGTAAAGAGATAAAATCCATTAAATTTTCATAAAAGATTGCTAGGGACTAGCAATAGTTTAGTGTGGGGGATTGATGAGTGTCTAAATACTCATCATTTCTGTCACATTTAGACTGCAAAAACATTTAAAAACATGCAGATATGCTTCAAAATATAGGAAATATCATTTGATTGTGTTTTTATCTGTTTCATGTGCAAAAGGATTGAAAAAGTTGAAAAACGAACATAGTTTGCATAATTGTCAAATTCAGTCCTTTAACTTTCAGAAATTGGCAAAAATAGTCCCTGGTGTTAAAAATGTGGAAAATATCATTCAAGGTCCCTAAACTATTTAACTTTTACAATATTGGTCCTTGGATGAAAGTTTTAAAGAAATGGCAGTTTTGGTCCTTCAAGTTTTAAAAAATGACATAAAAGGTCCCTGAACTTTCAGAAAATGGCAATTTTGGTCCCTGAAATTTAAGCAATTCAAAATTCCATTTTTCTAAATCCCTTAACCCATTTCTATTCCCCAAAATCCAAAAATAACCCAAGTTTGACCACAGAAAGTCAAAGCCAGTTTTATTAAATAAAGGTCAAACATGTACAGTAAATCAAAAAAGTCAAACAAGCTTATAAACCGCCATTCTTCTTCCACCTCACCTTCCAGCTGCTACCCTTCTTCCACCTCACTACCCACTTCGCAGAATTGTCCCCTCCACCTCCACAAACACCCAAAAATCCTTAATTACTAAAACCTGCTCAAATCAACTTGGCGCCAAAAGTAAAAATGGACGATTGGGATTAATTGAGGAGAATCAAGAGCTGGGATTGATCAGAGGGACTCAGAGAAGATATTTTGACTATAAAGGGAGAGAGAAGAAGCTGAAGCAAGTGTTAGATTTTAGAGTAGATTTTAGAGTAGTTAGTAGTTTAATTAAATGTCGACTAGAATGTTTTAATGTAATTTTGTTCTAGGTTTTGTTAAATTTACAATGTATAAGTAATTTAAGTTATGTTTGAAGTACTTAATTGAATAAATTCCCAGTTTTCAGTTAAACTGTTTTTCCCGCCAAAAGTGTTCATGTTCATTTTTGATATTATAAGCTATAATCTGTGTTCAAGTAAGTTCTTCTGAGCTTATTATTGATCCTTCAAAGCTACTATAGGTCTCTGCTACACTTAATTCAGAAATTGCTCAAAGTCAACATAAAGTCAACATAAGCTCCAAAAAGCTATTCTGGGTGAAACAAGCTATTTAGGAAAGCTTTTCTGGTTTTCTAGCTTGTGTTAACAAGCTAGGATTGGTTTTGGTCATTAGTTCTTGGTTCCATAAAGCTAATCTCAGTTGTAAGTCATTTTCAAGTTTTTTTCTTAATGCACTGTAGCACAGCTTATTTTCAGCTTATTTCAATAATTTCTTGCTTATTGATGGTTCTTAAGTATATTTCATCAGTTTTATAAGTAATTAATAGATTTTGTTTCATTTTGCTTAAAAACACTTAAAAAGCCAAAAATAAGCTAGCTTAATTAAACTGCTTAATTTTTATTAAAAGTTACTTTTTAAAGCTTAATATAACTAGTTGTTAATCTATCTTTTCAAAGCTTAGCTTAAATTAACCATTTTCAGTTTAAAAATCCAAACAGATCCTATTAAAGGGGTGTTTGGTTTAGCAGGTCAAACTAGGTCAAACAAGCTTGTTACTGTACATTTGCTACTTACCCAACTTCAAACCAGCTTAATTTAACCAATATAAGTTGTTTTTGAGATCAGAGTAGCAAAATAGATAGATAATCAAATTTTGTATCACCTATGATCATTTTAGACTCTAAACTACCCATATAAGCTAGAATAAGCTAGAAGCTAATTCAGACCTCATCCTTAGCACTTTTGAACTTCCCTTAGTCCCTTTAGTGAATACCAAATAGCCTAGTTTGTTTTCTTTTGCTCTCCTTTGGTCTGCACACCCCAACAGTCAAGCAGACTGCATTTTCTAGTTTTTGTGGTTTTTATAGATCTTTGGTGAATTTTAGTTTACTCATAAGAATCCCTCATAAGCTGTCCTTTTGCACCTATAAGCTCACCCAGCTCATATACCTTAGAGTATTTTTAGATTATTTTTTAGAATTTTTTAAAGCCTCTAAACTAGGCTTGCAAAACAGGCAAAATTGCCCTGCTCCACAAGCACCACAGCAGACCAAAAGCTTATTGAGAGCTTTACAGCTCTTAGTTTGAGCTTTTCTTGATTCCTTTAGCTTATTTAAAGTTCCTTCAGTCCATTTTAGCTTTCTCCATCAGCTTATAGCTTAAATTCCAGCTTTTAGCTTATTTTGTCAAACCACTAGTCTTAAAAGCTTATAAGTTAAACTGTGGAGATAAGCAGCTTGTTTCTAGCTTATTTCTTTAGATATAAAAATATTTCCAGTTTTAAAGTAGCTTAATATTAGCTTATAATTAAGTTTGAAAAAGAAAATAACAAAAAAAAAAAAAAAAAAAAAAAAAAAAAAAAAAAAAAAGTTTTAGAAAAAAGGCCTGGGTGGGATTCGAACCCCAGACCTTTAGCTCGCACACACACAGACTTAGCCAACGTGCCCTTGGGTCTTTTTCATTATAACTTTGCAATATCTATTATATAACTAGTATTAGCAGTTTTAGCTTAATTAAGCTAATTAGCTTATAGCAGCTTATCCAAATAAGCTGCTGCTACCTTTTTATTTTTCTTAGCTCTGTTTAACTATATAGTAATTTAGAAAAAGTTTCAGAATTTTCCTTATAGTTTTAGTATTTTTAATAATTTAATTAGTGTAAAATAGTTTTTAATTCATAATAAATAAAATATTAATCAGAAAAATATAAATCTTTTTTCTAAAATTTTCTTTTGTCATTTGGATTCTAAAAATATAATTTTCACATCCGTGGGATTTGTATTTATAAGAATTCACTTTTTATTTTGTTCAGTTACGTAATTTTTATTTAAACGTACACGTTTTTAAGTTTTAAATGTTTCCAAGTATATTTCCTTCACATACTTGTTTTATTAGCTTATTTAAGCTATTTTCTTTTATTCCTTAGTATAAATCACTCAAAACCCTTTCCTGTTCAATATTCACCCGATCACAGATTCGTTTTATTTCAGTTTACACACCTCGTTGGGACTTAACGACCCGGGGATACTCTGTACTCCTTTGGTAAATTGTATTGTGCCCTAGATTGTTTGACTCTTGTTGACCATTTACTTGGTCAATATTAGTTGACCGTTTGGGGCCGATCAAATTTTGGCGCCGCTGCCGGGGAGGTGTGCTGCGTAGAAATGAATTTGAAGCATCAGTGATTGTTGAATATACATCCATTGTATATTTACCATCCTTGTCCATATTTTCATATTTTTCATATAAAAACCAAAATTATCGTGAAGTTAATTCGTTTGACTAAACGATTGCCAAAAACATTTTTATTCAAGTTTTCAACGAACACAAAAAAAAAACCCAAAAATATTCATTTTTACCCTCTTACCCTTTTTGATTCTTTATCCCTTTACCCTCTATCCATTTGATTCTAAACTTCTTATACCTTTCTTCTATGGCGTCTCTCGGCTACAAATGTTTTGATTGTAAAAGCCCGTTGATTGACAGCCTTCATTGTTCTAAGTGTAAGTGTAAGCGGTGTGGAAATCATGCACCAAAAGGATCCTATTATTGGTGTGAAGTAGCCCTCAAAAGGGAGCTTAATTCCATCAATGATTCTCAAAGTCCTTCCTACTACCCTCCACAGCCCGAGATACGTGCTATTAATGACAAACCGTCGAGAATCGATCCTAACCTTTCAGGATTTACGGTTAAAAGTTTGTCAAGCAAACGTACAGAACTTAGAACAGTGACTAAAAAGAACGACTTGCCTAATCTTCACGTTTATCAAAAACAAGAACCAGAGACCATAACGGAAGTGGTGGAAATTCCTAGCTCTCAGAGCACACCACTTGTCCCACCTCCGGATTTTATTCCTTGTGTAGGTTGTGGTGAGCCGCTTTTCGGTTTACCATGTCGTTGGTGTACATGTGAACAATGTGGTAATGATATTCGAGACGGAAGTTGTTTGTTTTGTGGTTCGAGGAATTCATTTTCTTATGATCCTAATCCGAACTCATTCAACAACTCTTCAAATTTTTCCAACTACCCATCACATTCATACGAGCAAGTATCATATTGTCCAAATCTCAATGATGCATCGTATCAAAATACACCAAACTTTTCTTGTGAGTATTGTGGAGGTCCACATTTTAGCTCTGATTGTCAAGCAAGGAATCCATTTCCTTGTAACAGTTATGACTATCCATATCATGACCAACCTCCACAGTACCAAATGTTTCAAGCAACTCCTCAACAAACTGAACAAGATTTTTTTCTAAAGACTCTAGAGTCCTTAAAAGAAATGAATGAGGAGTTGGCTAATACACCGTTTCATAATGCACCAAGATCTTCTTGTGAATATTGTGGGGGTCCTCATGATGATAATCAATGTCAACCTTCTGGTTTTGACACATCCACACCCCCACAATTTCCACTCATTCCATATTCTTGTGGGAAAGCTATGGCAGAATCATTTGCCATAGACAATCCTCATGAAAAGAGTATGGAAGAATTACTTGTTGAGCAAAGAGCAGTTAGCACACGTGCCAATTTCGGCAATGCTGCTCTTATCGATGACGATTGATGTGTTTTTTTAGGTCTATAAAAATCAACCAAGTTTTAAATTTATTTATTGCCGAACTAACCTATAGACTCTAAACACTCACGAGCAGTGTACCCGATCAATGTAGATAGTTTTTAGGTAAGCAAGGGTCGTTCACTAGGAGCGAAGCTAAGATGATCTAAAGGTATTCTAATTACTAAACTAACTATTCTAACCTAGAAAGCAAGTAAATATTTTGGTGGTTTTAGCCTGAGAGGCTATCACGATTTTGTGTGTTTAATTAAACTAAATACGAGAAAATAAATATTAAACTAATTAAAAGCAAATTAAAGATAGATGAAGATAGATAGGAAGAACGGGTTAGCCACGTCTAATCCATTTTATAGTTATACATGCTTATGTCTACTTGTTTTAATTCATTCAATTGTTTTGTCGCGAATCCGATTATTAATCCTGTCACGATTAAATAACCTACCATCGTGGTGGGAAAGAGAACATGATCATAGTGACTCGTCTAGAATCAATACTAACTTATTTATTTAAACCATCTAACCTAGTTCGGTATTACACGCTACTAGTCCTATTAGGTTGTAGACACGTTCCGTTTATGCCAAACAATGATTCCTAATAGAGATTCGGGTTAACACGCATATAACTCAACCTAAGCAACCACAATTACAGGTAGTTAAGTCACATCAATTAAAGTTATAAGGATCATAACCTAGTTACATAGACTTCTACTAGTTATAAGAAATAAACAAGTTTTTATCGACAAGCACCCAATCCAATAACAAAGCAAACACATAGACAAAATCATAAAAACTAATAAAACTTCATAAACATGGCTAACACCTAAGGGAGTTAGCCCATAATCTCAGTAACAATACACAATGTTTGAATCATAGCATAAAAGATAGAAATCATAATGAAAACTACACGCTAACCGAATGATTAAACAAAGTAAATTGGCTTGAGATGTTCTTCGTGGATGGAATGGATCTTCAATATAGTCTTCTGCTGTTTTGGGATGTTTACAGACTCCTGGGAATGATCCCGAGGGTCCCCAATGATGCCCTAATTCGTTAATGAGTTCGGTATTTATAGATTCTGAAATCTGGGTCGATACGGCGCATCTAGAGAGTTAGATGCGCCGCATCTATAAGTAATCGTAGCCTCCAAGTCTGAAATTGACCCGATATGGCGCATCTATAGATCTGATATGGAGCATCTCCCAATACGGCGCATCTAAAGACCTTATGCACCGCGTCTCCTTTAGATACAGGTAGATCTCCTTTTTCTCTTTCCGTGGCCGCTTGAATCAACTAAAACGGAGTCCGGATGAAGATTTTATGGCCAAAATACGAAAGCATCTTCAAGTGTCGACTTGTAATCTTGACTTCTTCATTAAGCTTCTAATCTCCACTTGATTTCTTGGTAAGGATTGTGTATGGCCGATACGGCGCATCGGGTTGGTCCGATGCAGCGTATCTGGAGTAGAACAAGTTGGTTCTTCTTCGTTGACCAAAGTTTCATATGCGACGCATGATAAAATCAGATGCGGCGCATGCTTCAAAGTCAGGCAATGGTCTTTAATCTCTTCAATTCAGCAGACTTTTCCAATCTTGATCATTTTGCTCCATTTTCCGTCCGAAATCATTAACTTTCACCTAATGCTTGTTTATAACTGAGAATTACAAAAGTAAACGATTAAGTATCAATTCTCATATAAAGTGATATAAAACAAGTCAATAATATAGGATAAATGATGCTAATAATATGTCGTTATTTGATGTCATCAAATATCCCCCCACTTGAACTTTACTTGTCCCCAAGTAAACCTTAGATTAAAACTTATGAAAATGTATCCTGAATAGGATGTATTTTTACAATTAAGCATTTATTCGTTTTATCATAATTGCACAACCAAACACTTAACGAATTAGAAACAAAATAAAATATTTCGATAAAAGCAAATCTAATCGTTTAACTGTCCAGTCCTGACGAATATCCTATCATAAGCTTGGCAAGTTTACACATCTCCCCCACTAAAGCTAAGGAATAACAAGTCTAAAGCGATAAAGAGGGTTTGTTAGTTAAGGGTTAATCATTCTTTTTAATCTCTATCGATCTCATATTCCAGAAAAGGCGACAAAATCACAAATACATGATCGAATCCACGACCACGATACTTGCAATTGCTCAAATCCTTAACTCGAATAGGCTAAAGATAGGACCAAGTAATCTTCACCAATAATATTATATCAAAAAGGGCGACAAAATCATAAATACATAGTCGAATCCACGACTACGATACTTAAGATTGCTCAAATCCCTAATCTCAATAAATCAAAGGTTTGGATGAAGAATGATATAGGGTATGGATAATATTTGGGATATAAATTGGTGTAAAATGAAAAATAAACAAAACAGATAAATTAAAATCCTAAGTGTGGTTAATCACTTTCCCAACCATCCCATGAATAAGACTCATATCATTGAATAACTCACGCTTTAACACTTGAAACACACGCTTTAGGTAGACACGAATTATACTCAATAAAATCTCAATCAAAGAATAACCTTAGTTGGCGTTCCCATAACGGCCAACTCCCATTCAATCCATAAATATAGTACAACAACAATAATGATAACTTTACATAACTTTACAATGTTGGTAAAAACAAACTTCCAACTTTTTTTTTTTTTTTTTTTTTTTAAACTACTAACATAAACATAGATGTGTAAAATTTCACCACATCACTATAACGATAACTCTGGATAATTTTTCCATACTTTTCATGACTTCAGAAATAACAGTAATAGTGAAAGTAGTAAACACACGAAAAATAACAAGACTCAAATTATACAATATCTACTTTCACTCCAATTGCATTGTGCAATTTCCCGACCTTAACCATAGATAATGAATTACGCACGCGAACACAGTTAATTGTAAGGAAACACACTTTGCCTAAAGTAACTAACCACGGACTTTAATCTACAGGGTAGGCTAAGGTGTAAGGGTGTAACGAAACATTTTAAACATTGGTGTAAGAAACGAAAGGAATGGCTCTGAGGGTTTTTCTAGGGGTATCTTACTCTAAAAGTGAGAGTAACAAAAGGGTTTATACGGGGGTTAACTAACCAGTGTAGTTAGTTAATAACACAAAATATATAATAGGCTTTTTGGGTGAAATCCTAGAAATTTACCAAGTTAGACAAGTCACTCCAATTATATCAATAATACTTATTATGGTGGTCTCGAATAGTATACAAGCCAAGTTCTAAAGTTTACAAGTCACCGGCACACTCATAGATTTGTGAATTTTGAAAAGTTCACAATTTTTGAAAATAATGTTATGTGTGCAGCTATGCAACTTAGACTTTAAACAAAAACATGCTAAAATTTTTTAATTTTGATATATTAAGCATAGATTAAAGCATATTTTTGAAAAATTAAGGACAAGTAACGTTCTAATTCTCCATCCCCCCACTTAAGTTAAACAACGTCCTCGTTGTTTGTATTTGAAATTAAAAGCTAGGATTGGTTTTGGTCATTAGTTCTTGGTTCCATAAAGCTAATCTTAGTTGTAAGCCATTTTCAAGTTTTTTTCTTAATGCACTGTAGCACAGCTTATTTTCAGCTTATTTCAATAATTTCTTGCTTATTGATGGTTCTTAAGTATATTTCATCATTTTTATAAGTAATTAATAGATTTTGTTTCATTTTGCTTAAAAACACTTAAAAAGCCAAAAATAAGCTAGCTTAATTAAACTGCTTAATTTTTATTAAAAGTTACTTTTTAAAGCTTAATGTAACTATTTGTTAATCTATCTTTTCAAAGCTTAGCTTAAATTAACCATTTTCAGTTTAAAAATCCAAACAGATCCTATTAAAGGGGTGTTTGGTTTAGCAGGTCAAACTAGGTCAAACAAGCTTGTTACTGTACATTTGCTACTTACCCAACTTCAAACCAGCTTAATTTAACCAATATAAGTTGTTTTTGAGATCAGAGTAGCAAAATAGATAGATAATCAAATTTTGTATCACCTATGATCATTTTAGACTCTAAACTACCCATATAAGCTAGAATAAGCTAGAAGCTAATTCAGACCTCATCCTTAGCACTTTTGAACTTCCCTTAGTCCCTTTAGTGAATACCAAATAGCCTAGTTTGTTTTCTTTTGCTCTCCTTTGGTCTGCACACCCCAACAGTCAAGCAGACTGCATTTTCTAGTTTTTGTGGTTTTTATAGATCTTTGGTGAATTTTAGTTTACTCATAAGAATCCCTCATAAGCTGTCCTTTTGCACCTATAAGCTCACCCAGCTCATATACCTTAGAGTATTTTTAGATTATTTTTTAGAATTTTTTAAAGCCTCTAAACTAGGCTTGCAAAACAGGCAAAATTGCCCTGCTCCACAAGCACCACAGCAGACCAAAAGCTTATTGAGAGCTTTACAGCTCTTAGTTTGAGCTTTTCTTGATTCCTTTAGCTTATTTAAAGTTCCTTCAGTCCATTTTAGCTTTCTCCATCAGCTTATAGCTTAAATTCCAGCTTTTAGCTTATTTTGTCAAACCACTAGTCTTAAATGCTTATAAGTTAAACTGTGGAGATAAGCAGCTTGTTTCTAGCTTATTTCTTTAGATATAAAATTATTTCCAGTTTTAAAGTAGCTTAATATTAGCTTATAATTAAGTTTGAAAAAGAAAATAACAAAAAAAAAAAAAAAAAAAAAAAAAAAAAAAAGAAAAAAAAAAAAAGAAAAAAGTTTTAGAAAAAAGGCCTGGGTGGGATTCGAACCCCAGACCTTTAGCTCACACACACACAGACTCAGCCAACGTGCCCTTGGGTCTTTTTCATTATAACTTTGCAATATATATTATATAACTAGTATTAGCAGTTTTAGCTTAATTAAGCTAATTAGCTTATAGCAGCTTATCCAAATAAGCTGCTGCTACCTTTTTATTTTTCTTAGCTCTGTTTAACTATATAGTAATTTAGAAAAAAGTTTCAGAATTTTCCTTATAGTTTTAGTATTTTTAATAATTTAATTAGTGTAAAATAGTTTTTAATTCATAATAAATAAAATATTAATCAGAAAAATATAAATCTTTTTTCTAAAATTTTCTTTTGTCATTTGGATTCTAAAAATATAATTTTCACATCCGTGGGATTTGTATTGATAAGAATTCACTTTTTATTTTGTTCAGTTACGTAATTTTTATTTAAACGTACGCGTTTTTAAGTTTTAAACGTTTCCAAGTATATTTCCTTCACATACTTGTTTTATTAGCTTATTTAAGCTATTTTCTTTCATTCCTTAGTATAAATCACTCAAAACCCTTTCCTGTTCAATATTCACCCGATCACAGATTCGTTTTATTTCAGTTTACACACCTCGTTGGGAGTTAACGACCCGGGGATACTCAGTACTCCTTTGGTAAATTGTATTGTGCCCTAGATTGTTTGACTCTTGTTGACCATTTACTTGGTCAATATTAGTTGACCGTTTGGGAGCGATCAGCTACCCATCTCATTATGCGTTTCAATACAAGTTGATATTTCGAGTTGTACTCGATTGATCATCAGTACAATTATACTATCTATCTCTTATAAAACTCTTGATACATTTGATGATTCGTCACGTGCTTCATTGACCGGTGGTACGTTCCTTAGTTCGATCAGTATCTGTTTGAAATTGATGAGTTCTTCTATAATGATGCACAAGTTCCCTTTTCGTTAAGAATCTGGACTAAGTTGATGAGGTTTTACTCTTTAGTACTACCTTCGTATTGCTTACAAGCATGAATGTTTCATGTATCTCTGCGTGAGATTTAAATCGTTATCCGCTACATTGTTGTTTCGTATTCCTTGGAAAGAATTCGTTGTGAATTATGAAAGCCTAGGGCTTTTCAATGATTTTGATCAGGTTGGCGAGGTATCTCACCGCTTGGCGTTACCTTCCCAGTTATCTCACGTATACAATGTATTCCATGTATCTCTTCTTCGTGGGTATAATTATCATCCGCTTCATGTTGTGTCTTGCCCGTTCGATCAGATTCGGGAAGATCTTTCGTATAGTGAAGAACCTGAGGCTGCTTTGGAGCGTCAGGAAAGAGTCATGAGAACTAAAACCATTCCATTCGTAAAGATTCTTTGGAAGAATCATCCTGAGAGCGAGGCTACTTGGGAGACCGAAGAATCGATACGATCCAGTTATCCACATTTCTCTTTTTGACTTGGTACGTATTCATTTTGATTCTGCTTTCGATTTTGTATTTCTATTTCGATTCGTATTTCAATTTCGCGGACGAAATTTTCTTTTTAGGAGGGAAGAATTATAACAACCTAAATTAAATATGACTTATAAAATACGCTATAAATTAAAACTTGAGTTATATAACATGTTATGACTCGAAACCATACGATATGAACACATAATCTAAAGTATTATATGAAATTATGTATGAACCATATGATATAAATTATGGCACGTCTAATATGTCACATTGATGAGGCGAAAAGTGTACCGCTTTTAAGGGGTCATTTAAGCCCGAAATCGTATTTATTTGATCAAATATTGCCCTAAATCGTTCCTTTTGTCATTTTAGGTACTTTTGAGGAGAAATCTGGAAAAGGAGGCATTTTGGACGTTTTTTGGAGCATTAAAGTGAAGAAAACGGCAAAGTCTCAAGAATCGGCTAAAAGTTACTCTTGACGGCGTCAGACTTTACTCTGGACGGCGTCATGCCTTGGCAAGAAAAGTTGGATGTGAAATTTACTCATGACGGGCCAGTGAGTTAGCATGAGAATTCTGACGGCGTCATGCTTTAACTAAATCAAGGGCGTCACGGCTTAAATCATAAGGGGACGGCGTCACGTTCATGATCCGACGGCGTCAAGCCTTGATAGGCCAGAATGGATTTTTGAAGAGCTAAAGAGGGACGGCGTCAAGAAGGTCACCCGGGAACCCTAAAAGCGGCGAGGTGACGGCGTCACAATGCATAAGGTGACGCCGTCAGATCCAAAAATCTATATATAGTTTTCTAATTTTTTGTCATTAAGAGAGAGCTTAGTGTGTGGAATTTTGGGATAAAACCCTAAGACGATTTTAGCTACTTTTTCAGGGCTTTTTGCCTTGAGATCTTCCATGTTTCATTGAAAGATAAGTTATCAATTAATCATTCAATATGTCTATGTGTTGTTTGATTCTATCTTATGCTTGTCTTTTGTTTAACATGTTAGGCTAACTTTATCTTGTGTTTGCTTAGATCTAATGAAACCTAGCTATTGATTATTGGTTGTTAGTGTGTTGTTAGTTGTATTGGATGATTGTTTATCTATGTTAGGCTTAAGAAAACTGGCTAACTTCCTATTCGGTAACTTGCTTGAACGTCTTAAGAAACATGAACCAAACGCGTACTAAAGGTTTTTATGGTTGTATTTAATGCACAAGCGAATTCTAGTGATCCCATGTTAGGAGCTTCCTAGCCGGCTCGACATAGGAGTGAAGTAGGAGCTTGTAGAGTTGGGGAAGTAAGTACGCCACCCCACGAATGGTATTAAGGAATACACCCGTCATCCACGCGACTAATACACACTAATTAACCGGTAAAAGATAGTTAGGGAGTAAGGAAATCTAAGTAAACACATTTCTCTACACATAAGTTTCTCACCACTTTTCATTTTTGTTATTTTATTTTATTTGCATTCGTAGTAAATTTTGGGTTAGTTGACTAGCAACTAATTCCGCCCACTCCTTCAAAACCGAGATTTTACTTGCTTTCATAAAAACTATAAAAACATAAAAAGAATCTTCCTCAACCCTTAGACCTAATTAGAGTAGCCTTTCATACCTAACGAACACTATTCCCTGTGGAGAACGATCAATCCCCCGTACTTACCACTACACTATACTACATCGGTCAGGTACACTGCCTGGTGGGGTTGTAAGCCTCTTGAGATCCCTCGAGAGGTAAAACCTGTTGTAAGGTTACAAAACCACGCAATCAAGTTTTTGGCGCCGCTGCCGGGGAATAGTTATTGTTTAGGTTGAATTTTTATTTCTATTAGGTCTACTCACTAGATTCCTTTCTAGTGAGATTTTTATTTTATTTTTCTAGGTTTTCTTTAGTCTATCTTATTTCTTTGTACTTTTGTTTGTGACACCTTCCACTTACCTCATGAGTAACATTGGTCATTTGATCCCTGTTATTCGTGTTTTTCGCCGTGCAAATTTTCAACTACCCGTTCCCGCCCCCATAGTAGCAAACAACAACCTTTCACCCGACCACCACTTTGGTAACAATTCCGAGATGGAGGAGTCTGACCATGAGAATGACTATGTCAGTCCATTTTACTACTCAGACTCCGATGAGGATATCGGTAATGGAGAAGTAGTTAACGAGGAATGGGGAAAAGAGGAAATTGACCCCTTTAAGTATGTTGACCCTAGGACTAAGATCGAAAAGGATAGCCTCTTTAACATGCAATTCCCGTGTAAAATTGGTTATCATGATTTTTATGCTTATCTTAACTCGTCTTTGCCTATGAACATTATTTCTCGCGCTAATTATAATAAAATCATGGTAGATGAGCTTGAATATCAAGGAGATAACATTGTTGCTAGGATTAAGCCACTACACGTGTTCGTAGGAAGTTTTGTGTATGTGGTGGATTTTATGGTTATGGAGAACTTAGGAGAATTTATCGATGACAAATTAACCCAAGTCATTTTTGGAGAACCCTTCAAAAGGTTGACCAACCTTGACGAAAAACTTGTGGACGGGTTAATTACATTCTCGGATGGGGATGAAGATTTTGTCTATCAAATGCCCCGAGCACATCCTAGGTTTAAGAACTACCCCATTGAAGCTTGCAATAGAATTATGCCTATCGACTTGTTAAGTGAGAATGATAAGGGGAAGGGGCTCAAATATCCACATGAGAAAAATAAGAGATACTATCATGGATGTTTGGAGCTAAATGATGAATACAAGAAAGATGAGGCAACAATTAGATGGCTCACACTCGGATACGTGAGCATAAGCGACACTAGATGAGCCTTACTTTGAGTCTAGCTACAAGACTCGTTAATAAAGAAAAGCGCTTCTTGGGAGGCAACCCAAGCTTTATTTGTTTTATTTGCTTTGTGTGTTTATTTATTTGTTTGTTTGTTTTTATTTGTTTCCGTATGTGTGTTTAATTTTTATTATTATTGGTTCATGTTAAAAACTAATTTGTGAAAATGCTTTATTTTGTTTTTAACTTCGTCTTAACTACATATAAAGGTATTTTGCAAAAGATAAGTGTAAGGGAAATCTAAATCGGTTTATTAGAACACATATGAACATGAATCGTAATAATAATAAATTAGCATACATATTAGTGTTTGTTTGAGTCAAATGCTTGTATCGAGTCATAATGATGTTTTGCAGGATTTCCAGGAAGTAAGGTAAAGGTTTTTCCAGAAATTCTCCGAAAACTTAAAATGAAAATTTTTGTCAGGTCATTTCTGACGGCGTCAGGGGTTATAACCTGACGGCGTCAGATTTAATTTCCAGAAATTTTTGAAAGTTTTGTTTTCATAAAAAGTTTTTATTAAAATCTCCAACTTATAATCTCCAGGAATCTGCAAAATTATCAGTCCACAAGCATTATATCCTTATATATAGATTTTATCCCGCCGATGTTATGCAGGTTTTCGTGTTTGTTTTCTCAGGTTAACAGGTTATTTTGGACAAGGAAATGTTTATGGAATCAAGCTTATGGCGATGCATTAGTCATGGAGCTTCAACATTCTCTTTGGAGGAAGATTTAACCGTGTGATTTCACTATCCAACGAGCGAATCAGGGGAGTATTTGATTTCATTCTTTTACTTTATGCTTTTACATCTTGTTATTTGAACATTGGGGACAATGTTCATCTTAAGTGTAAGGGGAGGGTAAAAGTACGATTTTAGAGAATACAATTGCGCTTGATTTTTGTTTGTTTAATAATAGATGTGTAATAAAACTGAGAGAAATACTTGATTAGGGTAATTTTAGTGCCAAATTTAAAATTTTTTACAACATATAGGAGTGAAACTTTGATCTTAATGAGCGTCTCACGGATAGGAGTTATATGACTAGCACAAAAAACCGTACCACTAAAAAATTTTCCACCCTAAATATGTGAGGTTCGCCCCTAGAATTGGTAGGAAAAGCATTTATGCTATGATGTGTGTACCGGTAGCACTTAGATTCTAGAACTTGCGTTAGGACCATTCCGAGGCCACAAGTGAGACTACATTCGTGTAGTTAGATTTACTACATGATAAGAGGCATTAGGATTAACCCATTGTTTTACACCTGTGTTTTTGTTATAATTACGTTGGCTACATTGGTCAAGTAATTCTCCCACACCCTTTGCGTTGTACTCATTTTTAGTACACGATACCCCTAGTACACCCCTCAGAGCCTATCTTTTCGTTTCGACCTTTAAGCATTTTACTTAAAGGAAGAATTTGTTACACCCCACTAAAATGTACACCCAAATCGCCTTAGCCTACCTTGTATGCACTCATCTTTAGTGCATTATTGTTACAACATTTGTTTAAACCCAAGTTAATGATCTAGTTGATTACATGGTTGCTAAGTCGAGTCATATCCTTGTACATATTGTTTTGGGACGATTGGGACTCATGGGTAAAGTACTAGTATAATGGAGTAATGGGGAAGAACATCATTTATTACCCCCATATGTGCTAAATGTTTTAAAAGTACTCCAAGTGTTTCAATTATCTTAATTCGAGTCATTAGATTAGTATTTGTAAAGTTATGTAAAAATTCAAGTGTAAGGGGAATGCAATGCCCCTATGATGTATTATTTTGGATGGTAGGGCAAGAGTGTATGCAACAAAAAAAAAAAAAAAAAAAAAAAAAAAAATCAAGAAAAACACAAAAAAATGAGAAAATGAAAAATAGAAAAAAAACATACGGACTACCATCCCGTTTCATTTTATGTTTATCTTTATGTTTTTGTTATTTTGTTATTTTGTTTCTAGCTTAAAATTGAGTCTAGTCTTGGCTTAGCAACATTGTATAGTACATGTAATTGATCAAGATCTTTAACTCGCCACCAGTAAAATATCCCGTATCCAACAAAACCGTGTTTTCCTTTTCCCTACACCTAACGTTATAACCCATTTAAAAGCCCTCTTTGATAGTTTATCTTAGGTGCTTACGCCTAGTGGAGGAGGTTTTCGATCCTTTCCCAAGCCTATGGTAATCTATTTGCTATGACAGGTAGTGAGAGATATTTTCCGTTTTCATTTATGAGATTTATTTTGATGACACTTGAGAGATGTGAGTATCTAAACACTGCTTGTGAGGTGCTAGTTTGTAATCTCCGTGCTTATTATGATTGAAGTGGAACGATTATTTGTTGTAATTACTTTTATGTTTGCATTAAATGACCCCTAACTTGTATTTTGATTAGAATAAAAGCGCATTTGCTTGAGGACAAGCAAATCTCAAGTGTAAGGGTATTTGATGAGGCGAAAAGTGTACCGCTTTTAAGGGGTCATTTAAGCCCGAAATCGTATTTATTTGATCAAATATTGCCCTAAATCGTTCCTTTTGTCATTTTAGGTACTTTTGAGGAGAAATCTGGAAAAGGAGGCATTTTGGACGTTTTTTGGAGCATTAAAGTGAAGAAAACGGCAAAGTCTCAAGAATCGGCTAAAAGTTACTCTTGACGGCGTCAGACTTTACTCTGGACGGCGTCATGCCTTGGCAAGAAAAGTTGGATGTGAAATTTACTCATGACGGGCCAGTGAGTTAGCATGAGAATTCTGACGGCGTCATGCTTTAACTAAATCAAGGGCGTCACGGCTTAAATCATAAGGGGACGGCGTCACGTTCATGATCCGACGGCGTCAAGCCTTGATAGGCCAGAATGGATTTTTGAAAAGCTAAAGAGGGACGGCGTCAAGAAGGTCACCCGGGAACCCTAAAAGCGGCGAGGTGACGGCGTCACAATGCATAAGGTGACGCCGTCAGATCCAAAAATCTATATATAGTTTTCTAATTTTTTGTCATTAAGAGAGAGCTTAGTGTGTGGAATTTTGGGATAAAACCCTAAGATGATTTTAGCTACTTTTTCAGGGCTTTTTGCCTTGAGATCTTCCATGTTTCATTGAAAGATAAGTTATCAATTAATCATTCAATATGTCTATGTGTTGTTTGATTCTATCTTATGCTTGTCTTTTGTTTAACATGTTAGGCTAACTTTATCTTGTGTTTGCTTAGATCTAATGAAACCTAGCTATTGATTATTGGTTGTTAGTGTGTTGTTAGTTGTATTGGATGATTGTTTATCTATGTTAGGCTTAAGAAAACTGGCTAACTTCCTATTCGGTAACTTGCTTGAACGTCTTAAGAAACATGAACCAAACGCGTACTAAAGGTTTTTATGGTTGTATTTAATGCACAAGCGAATTCTAGTGATCCCATGTTAGGAGCTTCCTAGCCGGCTCGACATAGGAGTGAAGTAGGAGCTTGTAGAGTTGGGGAAGTAAGTACGCCACCCCACGAATGGTATTAAGGAATACACCCGTCATCCACGCGACTAATACACACTAATTAACCGGTAAAAGATAGTTAGGGAGTAAGGAAATCTAAGTAAACACATTTCTCTACACATAAGTTTCTCACCACTTTTCATTTTTGTTATTTTATTTTATTTGCATTCGTAGTAAATTTTGGGTTAGTTGACTAGCAACTAATTCCGCCCACTCCTTCAAAACCGAGATTTTACTTGCTTTCATAAAAACTATAAAAACATAAAAAGAATCTTCCTCAACCCTTAGACCTAATTAGAGTAGCCTTTCATACCTAACGAACACTATTCCCTGTGGAGAACGATCAATCCCCCGTACTTACCACTACACTATACTACATCGGTCAGGTACACTGCCTGGTGGGGTTGTAAGCCTCTTGAGATCCCTCGAGAGGTAAAACCTGTTGTAAGGTTACAAAACCACGCAATCACACATATAGGCCAAAATAATAAAAACTTGTACACTAAATAATTATAAAAGATAAGTAAGCATTTTGGATAATTTTGGAAGTTGCAAATCATCCATCAAACACCCCAAAATTTGGCTCAATCCCCCCCTAATTCTTCTCCCCATAACCGATCATTAACCACTCCAAAACAAACCCTAAACATTTTCCTCTCTATTCCATTTGTCGGCAAGAACAAAAAAAAGAAAAGAAGAAACAAAAACCCAAAACAACCTAATCTATTCGGCATCAAGAAGAGAAGAGGAAGCAAGATCATTGTTCTTATTCAATTCGTATCACACATAAGGTAATCGAATACATATTAATTTAATCCATTCGAATTTGTTGATCAAAACCTAAACCGATCCTTGTGTAATTATTTTCTTGCATTCAATCTTGATCAAGGAAGAAAGGAGAGAGTGTTGGTGATTTGATCATCGTTGAAATCCTTGAATTCTTGTTCCATTCAATCTAATACAAGAGGTAATATGTAAACTCTAATCTATAACAATATTTCCGGATCAAAATATATCAATATGTGTTAATATGATTATTTGTGTTCTTGAAATCGGATTTATATAAACCAAACTAAGCTGTCAGAAATTTTGTGTTAACTAAACGAATTTTAGATTGATGATACAAGCATGAATTTTAGTGGTTCTTTGGTCTAAAACTGAATTCAACGAAATAGGGATCAAATAAAATTGGTTTGATGATTTTTAGAGGTCTAGAAGGCAACCATTTGATTTTTAGAAATTCATATGTCAAAACTGTATTTCGGGTTATGAAAATTCAATCGTGGTTCATGATTTTTAATTTAATATCTATAACGAATTAAGACTTGAAATTTTGGCAGGATGAAATTTGGTATTTAAGTTACGTTTTGTAATTTTTGTAGATTTTTCTGAGATGTTTAACCTGGGTAAATAATTACATACTTTCGGGGTGTTCCAGCAGATCCAATTCGGGTACATGTTGTGAATGTCGATTTTTAGTTTACACTTTTACTACTCAATAAAATCTGGAAAAATTATGTAAAATACACAATACATATAGGTATATCTGGGTAAAATTATAGAATTTTATGAGCTCGTTAAGGTGTGTAAAAAATAGCTAAATCGGATCTGTTTTCAATGTTAATTCTGAATTTAAGTAATTAATTATTTAAAACACTTATAAGCATAATTGCTTCACCTTTTGAACCTAAATAAGCTATTTGTCATCTTATAGGTATTTAACTAATGTTTTTATTAATTTTCATATTAACCTTTAACTTTGGCATAATTGCAATAATAACCCTAATCTTTGAATAATGATATTATGGAACCCAAATTATATGAATTAAACACTAAAACTGCTAATTCAGGAAATATGACTTAATTATGACCTCATTGAATGTATGAAACCCTAATTGGAATTTAATTACTTTAAATGATCAATTAAAATGACTTGTGTAATTAGAAACCCTAATCTCACATTTACTTAATTTGGAAACCCTATTTTGACTTGTAAAACTCTAAATTGTGAAATGACATCATTTTATAAGTATATTAATATATGAAACTCAATTTTGACATTAATAACTATTTAAACCTTTTTAAATACTATTTACTATTTTTAGAAACCCTAAATTGCTTTTAAACCTAAATATGGAAACTTACTATTTTTGGAAAGTTACTAAATATGGAAACTTACTATTTTTGGAAAGTTACTAAATATGGAAACTTACTATTTTGGAAAGTTACTAAATATGGAAACTTACTATTTTTGGAAAGTTACTAAGTATGGAAACTTACTATTTTTGGAAAGTTACCTAAAATGGAAAGAAAACTAAAATGAAACCTTTTATGATTATGAAACTATGAAACTTATAAATAAACTTATGATTAATGTAGATCGGGTGAAGAAGGAGTGATCATCTGCTTCCATTCATCTTATTGCTTTGATTTGTGTGCTTTGATAAGGTACAAATATTCTTTCCCTTTTCAGTAGGGATATTTCTATCGATCCTATGCCTGATATGATTCCCTTAGTTGACTCATGACTTTCATTGTATGATTGTCATTCTTATTGATTCATTCTGACATTTATTTAAATGTCTCTGCTATGCTATACTTATGCTTTGCCATGCTTATTGAGTTACTATCTTGTTCTCTTGCCATGCTAGATTATTATTGTTGTATGCTATGATAGATCTGTGCCTGAGCTAACCTAGTTGTGGAGGTACCATGACCATGTCTTGGATGGCACCCTAGGCATGACACTCCCGTAGAGGTGTGATAGATCTACGGCGTTCCCCCTTATGTTACGAATTTGTGTACACTATTGGCCAACTTTATATGTGTGACCAGTCTAGTACTGACATACATAGTTATGTTAGGGAGCGTATGGATGCATCCTAGGTTTTATGTTTATATGATTATGGTGACCAGGTGGTGTGTGCCTTACACTCCTTCTCACACTTTTATTACTTAAAGGTCTCCCCTCTTCGTATACTTGCATTGCTTTAGTATGATTTGACGGATTATGTATGTAGTTCCTATGGCACATCCTTATATGAACCTTTTCCTTATTTCATTATTTCTCTTGATTCATTTTCTATTCAGTTCTCATGCACTCTTGATTCTTAGTTCTCTTTAAAATTCGTATGACTTTCATGATTATGCTTTTCGTTTGTTATTCTTATTCCTTCGTTGCTTATGCTTATTTACCGTTATGTTATGTTTTATATATATATATATATATATATATATATATATATATATATATATATATAAGAAGGTTTTGGAACTTTTGATAAGAAGCTCCCACATTGGTTGGCTAGGTTGAATTATGGGTCTGAAGCCCTGACCTTCTATCTTTCCCAAGAGCTAATTCCGACATATCTCTGTTCGAATCGAAACTTCCTCTTTTTGTTGGAAAGAAGTCCGCTCTTCGGTCATCTACTCGGTCTACTATATAAGATAGATAAGATAGAAGCGAAGCAGCTACTGCAGACAGGACTTAGGGGTAGGTAGGCAAGAGAGGCTGGAGACACGGAACTATCAGCACAGTAAGCAGAAAGGACTAGAGCTTCACAGAGGGGTCATCGAGCTAGGTCAGAATCCTCAACTTAAGGCTGATGAAAAGAGAGTATAATTCTGTCAATAAAGGTATACCCCGGAACCAGCTCTTCATAAAGCCAGCAATTAAGAGCAAGAAAAACTTAATAGCTAACGCGCTTCCTCCTTCTAATCTAATAGGGCTTGGTTAAGGCTCGGCCTCGGCCTGTTCTAACTCCTTACCCGATAGAAAAGTTTCCTTCCATGGAAGCTAACCCAACAGTTAGGGTTTTGGTTCTAAATTAAATCAAAATGGAAGGTCCATTCCTTTCATGCACGAGCACCTACCCCCTCTTTAAAGAGTTAGCAGAACAGCCAATTTATATATATATATATATATATATATATATATATATATATATATATATATATATATATATTATATATATATATATATATATATATATATATATATATATATATATATATATATATATATATCTGTTCACTGGGCTTTTTAAGCTCAACCGTATGTTTTCTTTTCTTATGCGACAGGTAATAAGCGAGCCGACGGGCTTGGGAATGAGAGAGCATAGGACTTAGAGACCTATTTATTTATCATTTCGTTTTCCATTGTTTTGGACTTTCATTTCTTTCAGTACTTTGAATATTATTTCTTATTTTGTTTTGTTTGGTTAACCCACTATGCATTTAGGATTATCTTTTGATACTAGTCTTGATGTTTGAGACTTGGTTGTTTATTTAAAATACTTTCACTTGCGTAATGTACGATTTGTATGACACCATAATGTGATATCTTGGCGTTGTCGGGTCGGGGTATTACAAGAATGTAGTTAAGTATCTACTAAACTGCTTTCTTTCTACGATGTTTACAAAAACACCCTAAGTCATATATCATGACTATATTAGGAAATTTTTGTGTACAGTAGTGGCAACTAGCCCTGATGACTTCAAGGAAACCCTAATAACGTTCTCAGTGATGAACGGGAGAAAGGCCCTCTCCCTAAATTACCAAACCTTTGTAAAGGCCACAGGACTTGATTTCGCTGAGAACTTCGACCCTCAGCCCACTGATGCAAAAGTAAAGGCCGAATTGCTTTTACTAGGGCTACATGATGAAAAACATCCTGAAGTGGCCCCAGGAACCTTATTGGCCAAAGCACCAATAATAAAGACCTGGTTTCCTGCTGTCTGGAGGATCCTGATGACCTTTGTCATTCAGGTCCTTGGTGGCAATAAATCCTCCACTGAGCAATTGAACACATCACAACAAATGATTGTGTTCAGCCTCTTGGAGGGTAGAAAAATAGATGTTGGAGAGATAATCTTCAAAGACCTCGTAGCCAAGCTATCAGGGAAGTCTAGGTAAAGACACATGTCTTACCCTAGATTCATTTCCTGTGTGCTTCAGGACTTACTAGGCTCCGAGTATATCTGGTTATTCAGGGGGCAGAAGTTGTCTCACCAGTGCCTTCTCCTACAAAGAAGAAGAAGAAGACAGGGTCTAGGAAGGTGGTTAAACCCAAACCACTCACCACTGAGACTTCTGCCTCAGATCCTAAAGAAAGGCAACCAACGGCCAAGACCTCTGAGACACCCACTACTGAGACCCTCTTGACCGTAAAACAAACGCCAACGGAGGGTACTGAGAAATCATCCTCAGTGTCCTCGGGCAAACCCTCTCCTCAAGGCTCTGCTAACAAATACAAGTCAGTGGGGTCAGGACTCATCCAACCCTCACATCCCGATGAAGGTACTCGTAAATCACCACCTTTGCCTGAGGGAGTACATGGTCCTATACCCTCAGTAGAGCAGCACCACTCCTGCTACTCCTGAATACCTACAGAAGTATGATAATGTTCTTCCTCTCATGGAAAGGTAACTAGTGAAGTTCCTTCGCAAGGCCAATCATGCCCTCTTCCGAGAGATCACTGAAGAACAATGGGACCAGCATACTGAAGCAGCAGTCTCCTATGCCGACTTCAGGGCTACTGTTGAAGCATCTCAGGCTAAACTGAGGACATCCCTGGACAATCTGGGTTCTGCCCAAGACATGCAGTTCTCAAATGTGTTAAAGGCTCTTGACTCCGTTCAAGATGAACTGAAAGATGATCCTACCCTGATGACCAAGCTGACTGAGTACATGGACACTCAGAAGACCACCTCAACCAACATTACTGAACTGCTCAAGCTCCTGAAAGAGGTGGATCTTAAACCACTAAGGTCTCAGTAAGACTCAATTCAACAGTCAGTCGCTAGCTCCCAAGAGTGCCTGACAAAGATATCCTCAGCATTTGATCAGCTCTCAAACAAACATAATGAGCTGATCAACCATTATACCACAAAAATCACTGAACTCAAAACAACTCAAGATAGCATGGTGGATGACATCTCCACACTGAAGAATGAGACCACTGACATCAAGAAGATGGTCTCTAGCATCCTGTCAATTCTTCAGGCTTCTCCGGTTACCCCACCTCCTCAGTCAACAGCTGCCTTTACTGAAGCACCAGCATCTGTTGAGGGGGAGAAACTTGATGATCCTACTCCTGAACCTTTATCTTCTGCACTTGTTGTTGCTACAATCCCTGTTCAACCTGAAACAATAGCAACAGAAGTGCCTGAGTCCTCCACCAGTCAACCCCCTCCCACTGACAAAGGGAAGGAAATCATGGTGACTGAAGATCCTCCTCAATCTCAACTGGAGAAGGCATCAACAGAAAGGCGTCCTGATCCAGACTCGCCTTTTTGGGTCACCTTAGATGATGGGAGTAAATTCTTTGGAACTCCGCATGAAGTGGCCGAAGTCCTGGATGAATAGGACAAAAGAAAGGCTGAGAAAACTCAGTAGGCCTGAAATTGTTAAAGTGGCCAAGGAGGTAATCAAGGAAACCGATCAGGTCATCAAGGGGGATGAATTCCTCAAGCTTCAGGCTGACCGCATCAAGGAACATAATCAGGAGGTCAAGCTTAAGAAAGAAAAGAGAAAGAAAACTTATGAGAAGTATCTATGGTATCTGACAAAGACCAAGGGTGAAGGCACCATAACAGACATGACCATTCACAACACCAAGCCAGTAAGCATTACGGTTCACAGAGGACCAAGAAAGACTGAGATGAACCAACCCTTCAAGTTCTCAGATTACGGACTAAAAGAATAGGACATGATGGGGCCCATCCTAAGGAAGAAGCAAAGCAGGTTTGTCCCTCATCTCCTAAAAACCCTGAACAACAAATATGAGGAGATGGAAAGGGTGGCTAAGAGCCTGGGGATAGACCATGAGAAGGCACTAGCTTCTCACGGACTTGCAATTCCTGAACCTACTCAGAAGACTGGGAAGAAGAGGAAAGCTGTGGGACAGGAGCCTGAACGATTCATAGCAGCTCTTCATTGCAAAAGGATTCCTCCTCAAGGAGTCAAGTTTGTTCCCAACCTGGTCATCAAACAGCCTGAGTATGGTATTTTCTTTGTTGACGAGTTCAGGAAAGAAGCCTTTCAATGAGTCAGTGATATTAACCATGTGGAAACGATAACTCTTCCGGCATACAAGCTAATGGCACTTCACGTGAAGAGCCCTGAAAATGAAGAGTTCGTCAAGCTAATGGATAAGATGATGAGTGAGAGACCTGACAAAGAAGTGTTAGTATCTAAGAAGGCTAAGTTGGAACTCATGGGAATCTTGGAAGGCTGAGTACAAGGTCCCTGAGTATTATGTTTAGATGTTAGGACAAATGTAATGATATTAATAAAATGATGGCCCATGTTTTGTTATATCAGTGTCCTTAATAGCTTTCCTGTATATTCAGTACGAGAAGAAGCCCATTTGCTCACTCATAACTGATCAAAACACTTAGGCATAATTTATATCCAAATAGGGGGAGATTGTTGGGTCCGTCAGTACCCAAGCGTCTTGAAAACAGGATTTGGACACAAATTAGCCAAGTGTTAATCAACCTTAAACACTCTCAAGTCACTGAGTGAACAGTCACTCAGTGAGTTACCTTCAGGATGCTTAAGACGAGTCTAAGAAGAAAGATTCACCACTCAGTGAGGCGGAACTCCCTGAGTGTCACTTAAGCCAAAGAAGAAGGTAATGGGTTCAGTGAGTAATGACAAGAACTCACTGAACCCCAGTCTCCTCAACAACTATGATGATTGAGATGAAGACTGAAGACTGAAGACCTAGACTGAAGAATCTGAAGTCTGAAAGAAAGGCGGGATTAGGCAGGAAGAGTTTGAAAAGATAAGAAGAAGTCTTATCGGGCCGAAAGCAAACTTTCCCTAAAACGGCTTAAAGTCAAGATGTGTCATAGCTGACACTCGGAAAGCACTTTTAGCTTATTCCCAATGCAGATTCTTGGAAATGACAAATACTGTTGTATTTGTCAAACTAGCTAGGTTATTCCTTTTGTACTTCTAGAAGGTGCTCTTTTATACTTGTGTATAAATAGGAACAGATGGGAGAAAAGTGGATTAAGTTTTTTGCATTAAAAGCTTAGACTTTCACAAAACCACTTTTCTTCTCCAAAGAGCAACCAAGTCCCTGAGATAGCTCAGTGGTTCATTATTGTTGTCACTCAAGAATAACTTGAGTTTAGAGAGGAGAACATACCATACCTTGTCTATTCGATCCCAAGTGTTTATTCCGCAAACACTTGGGTAATAGATTCTTTTGATTAATTTCTAATAAGAATTTAAACATTGAAAAACTTGTGTTTTTATCTTTACATTCTACTTATCTGTTATAATTAATCAATACATTATCTCATTCATGGAACACAATTAGATTAACTTTGTAGTTACTTCTACTTGTGTAACGGGAACGGCATTATCTTTTTCCTCTTTTTGTTGCAGAGATGGCCTTCAAACACTTTTTCGTATTCGGTGGTGCAAAGGAAGTGAGCTTCATCCTGAAGGATCCCAAGGATGTGAGTTATGGAGTAGGTTCTCCATCTGTTTCAATCAACAACAACGATGTGGATGCTCAAGCAGTTGAGCCCATAGCGATAACCCAACCTTCAAAACCTGTGGACACCGAGGAAGCTCCATAACTTGTGGAAAATGTTACAGATTCTGACGATCCCCCGCTGAGGGTGATCAGGTGATGATCGTAGGCTCCTCCGGTATCGCAGACAGGGTGCAAAACAGGAAAGGAACCAGTGCAAGATCCGCGAAGGCTACTCCCAAGAGGAAGTTAACCATACCAACCCCTCCGTTAAGAACCACAAGACAAAAAACTTCTCATGGTAAGGCGGCTATGCATTCGACTGTAGAGAGTGCAGAGGATGATGACATCCATGATAAGTAAAGTTATTCTTAATTCAACCATCCTTAATATGCCGCATATCTGACTAATGTATTTGGTGCAGGGTTGCCTAACAACAAGGAGCTTCCGAATTCCCTCACCTGTCATCTATTGGTTGAGAATTTTACCCCTGCTAGTTAGAGGAGAACTCTGGATGATATGTCCATTGAGAGGCTCTGTGACTTGCATGATAAAAGTTATACAAGACAAGCTATTCTGGATAACCATCTCAACACCCGAACAAGGGAGTTGATTCGAACAGCGAAGGATGCTAAAGAAGAGATTGCTGTGATTGTAGCCAGAGAGAAGAATAGGGAACTCCAATATGCTGAGCTAGAGGCCAAATGTGATGAAGCCATGTTGGATTTCGAAAAGAACCCTCGTTTTCAAGTCCTTCGAGCCAAAGTTGACAGTCTCAAAGAGCAACTGAAGGAAAACCAAGCAGAATGTGGGAGGTTAAGGTTGGAGGAAGCAAAGGTAGCTGGCTATAAAGCGCAGGTTACCACTCTTGAATCCAAATGTGCAGGTCTTGAAGCCGAGAGGGCTAGGCTTGGAGAGCAGGAGATCAAGCTTCGTGAGGAGGTAGATAGTTTGAACCTTCATTGCAAAAGCTTGAAGAAAGATAGAGCTAATATGGTGTCAAAGGTTGTTCCATACATAGCCATGGAATTATACCACAGCGATGAGGTGGGAGAGATTGTGGGAAAACTTGTGAATGCTGCCATCTTTTACGGAAAGTGCACAACGTTGGAAGAGATTGCCGAGACCAAGAATCTTGTGGTCTTGTCGGAAGTGCCCTACTACCGTCCAACGTCTGAGCAAGAATACAATGATGCTGGCAACGCATACACTACAGCAGAGTACCCCTTTCTCACTGAAGCAACCAAGAACCCATCAGTACCCACAGAAGATCTCTTCTCCAAGAAACCTCGCAAGATTAAACCTCCTTCTCTGACCAAAAAGACTCCATCTGTGAAGCCTTCATCTCCCCCACAGCAAGAGGATCCCATGTCATCGAAGAATGCTTGAAGACTGCCATGTTGGCAGGTATTTGGCCCCAAGGGTGGTATGTACCCTTTAGACAATTTCACTTGAAGCGTAATAGGCTGGTGCCTATTTGTTAAAAAATTTGACTTCTTTGCTTGCTGGGCTTTGGCCCGTATCTCAAACAATGTTTGAATATTTTTGTTGGCTTTGGCCATCTTTTATCTATGAATTCAGGTAGGGGACAATGTCCCACCTTTAAGATCATGCTTTTCTTCCCTTACGTTATTTATAAACGTAAATATACAACCTAAGGTTATAGTAGATAGATAACCTCATTGTGTGTATTTTGAACCAAGATTTTAGCAATCGTATAATTTGATTGCTGACAGAGGGTCGCGACCTACTCCGTCTTTGTCCTTACGATACAAAGGGCTCAGAATACCCTAAGACTTTTAGGAAAGTTAATATGAATTGTAATGGATGTTATGTGTATACAAGACATATGTGTCCTGAATCATCCTTCGACATTGAAACTTATAAATTACTTGGCTGAACAAATCTTTGTTGTATAGAATGAAACAAGAGATTTGAGGGAAATGTGTTATATCATTAATTGGGTAAGGAGGATTACATCATTTTAAGAAATGAAAACTAGGACACCTACCATTAATGCTTCTTGGCCCAAATGAGAAGAATGCGCCACATGAATTTAAAAACAAACTAAGTGTTTTAAAAGTAGTAAGTTTTATATGTAAAACTTACGAAGGTTAGTACCATTCCAAGTCCTATCCATGACATCTCTGAAGAGTGTTTTGAGCTTGTAGGCTCCATTGTCGTAGGCTTTAGATATGACGTAGGGTCCTTCCCATGTAGGCCCTAGCTTTCCTTCATACTCAACTTTGCTTGCACTGTTTAGCCAAAGGACATATTCACTCGGCTTAAATGTTGAAGGTCTGACTCGGTTGTTGTAGTACTTTTCAAACTTTTGTTTATAGATAGCCTCTCTGATTGAGGCTATTTCTCTTCGTTCTTCAAGTAGATCAAGGTTCTTACGAAGCCTATCTTCATTCTTTGTTGCCTCAAAGTTCACGATACGTTCTATTTCAACGCTTATTTCCGAAGGTATAACAGCTTCTGTTCCATAAGTTAGGCTAAAAGGAGTCTCCCCATGACTTGACTTGGGGTGAGTCCTATGTGCCCATAGAACTTGTGGTAGTTCATCTACCCAACCATGTTGGCTTCTGTTCCATACGTTCTATTTCAACGCTTATTTCCGAAGGTATAACAGCTTCTGTTCCATAAGTTAGGCTAAAAGGAGTCTCCCCATGACTTGACTTGGGGTGAGTCCTATGTGCCCATAGAACTTGTGGTAGTTCATCTACCCAACCATGTTGGCTTCGACCTAACCTTCTTTCTATTCCCTTGACAACATTCCTGTTTGTTACTTCTACTTGTCCATTACCCTGAGGGTGATACACGAAAGTGAACGATTGTTTGATCTTTAGGCCTTTGCAGAAAGTTGGGAATACCCCTTCGGCGAATTGTTTCCCACTGTCGAAAATGATAATGTGAGGGACTCCAAATCGGCAGATTATGTGTTCCCACACAAACTTTTCCATATGCCTTCCTGTCATTGATGCCAAAGGTTTGGCTTCGACCCACTTAGTGAAGTAATCTATGGCTACGACCAAGAACTTTACCCCTCCTGGAGCTACTGGTAGGGGTCCGACTATATCGATTCCCCACTAGCAGAAAGGCCATGCAGACGTCACGGAGGTCATGTCTTGCTTTGGCAGTCGTGGAACTTTGGAGTGAATCTGACATGCTTCACACTTTTGTATTATTTCTGTCGCGTCCCTGTGCATTGACGGCCAATAATATCATAGCTTCGTTATTTTCAAAATAACGGAGCGAGGACCTGCGTGTAAGCCGCAGGATCCTTCATGAACCTCGTAGATGATGTTCGAAGCTTGCTTTGGCCCCACACAACAAAGCCATGGAGATAAGAAGGACCTCCTATAGAGATTATCCCCAATGAGTCTATATTGGGGAGCCTTGATCCTAACCTTTCGTGCTAGCTTTGGATCTTCTGGCAAAATACCACTTATCAAGTATTCTCTTATCGGAGTCATCCAATTGGATCCTTCTTCAAGTATGACGTCAGACACTTTACTTCGTTTGATTGACCTTTCGGCCAACACTTCAACCAAGACCTCCTTTGTTAGGTGAGCAAATGCCATCGAAGCCAGCTTGCTTAATGCATTTGCTTTCTTGTTTTGGTTTCTACGAACATGCTCTATATTGTAGGACTCGAATCCGTAGAGGAGTTCTTTAGCTTTTTCCAAATATTGCTTGATGGTGGGTTGCCTTGCCTCGTAAGAGCCTTTAATTTGGTTTGCTACTAACTGTGAATCAACAAAAATGGAGAGATCATGAACCTCCATGTCCTTTGCAAGTCGAAGGCTAGCTAAAAAAGCTTCATATTCAGCTTCGTTGTTCGTAGCTTCAAACTCAAAACGTAATGCATAAGTGTACTCCTTTCCCTCCGGACTGACCAACATTAGACCTGCTCCCGAACCATCGGAGCTTGAGGCTCCGTCAGTGTACAATTTCCACCCTTCCTTTGTCTTCGAGGGTTTTTTCTTTGGAGTTTCTTTATCTTGACTGGGTCCGGAGGGTGTTTCGGCAAGGAAATATGCAAGTATCTGGCCCTTGACGGAGTTTCGGCCTTTGTACTCTATGTCATGCTCTCCCAGTTCAATAGCCCATTTGGCTACTCTACCTGACTTATCAGGCTTCGACAATATCTGTTTGATTGGCTTATCAGTCAATACCGTGATGGGATGAGCTTGAAAGTACCTTCGAAGGCGCCTTGCAGCATAAACCAAGGCTAGAATTAACTTTTCCAACTCCAGGTAGTTCAATTTAGCTCCTTGCAGGACTCTGCTAACGAAGTAAATTGGGACTTGTTTCTTTTCCCTTTCCGCCAAGAGCACAGCACTGATGCTTTCGAAGGATGCCGCAATGTACATGAACAACACTTCGCCTTTGATTGGGGCTGTATGTGTTGGTAATATTTCCATGAACTCTTTCAACTTTTGGAAAGCGGCTTCTGCCTCACAACTCCATTGAAAAGTCTTCTTATTTGCACACCCTTTGAGTGTCTTGAAAAATGGCAAAGATTGATCCGCGCCCTTCGACAGGAACTTGCTAAGTGCTGCGAGCTTCCCATTTAGGCTTTGAACATCTTTCAGTGACTTCGGAGCTTGTAGATCAGTGATGGCTTTGACCATCGAAGGGTTAGCTTTAATCCCTTGCTTTGTAATCAAATGTCCCAAAAATTGTCCTTCTTCCATACCAAAAGAACATTTCTTCGGGTTGAGCTTCATGTTGATTGCCCTTAATTGATCGAAGGTTTCTTGAATGTCGGAGAGTAAGTCTTCCTCGGTCCTGCTTTTGATTACCATATCATCAACATAGGCTTCCAAGTTTCTTCCTATCTGCTTATTGAAAGCTTTGTCTACCAATCGTTGATAGGTTGCCCCTGTGTTCTTCAGACCGAAGGGCATTTTCTTGTAACAATAGACGCCCTTTTCCTGTGTAGAAAGCCGTCTTCTCTTCATCTTCCTCCGCCATTTGTATCTGATGATACCCTTTGTAGGCATCCAAAAAGCATTTCAAATGGAACACGAAGAGGGATTCGACCTTCCAATCAATTTCTGACAAAGGGTAGCAGTCCTTTGGGCAAGCTTTGTTGATGTCGGTGAAGTCGACACACATGAGCCACCCTCCATCACTCTTTTTTTACCATAACTGGATTTGCTACCCAGGTTTGGTATTTCACTTCTCTAAGTATTCCTGCTTGTACAAGTTCATCCACCTCTTTGCAGGCGGCTGCGTTCTTTTCGGGTGCTAGTCTCCGTCGCTTTTGCTTAATTGGTTCAATGTGTTTGAACTCATTAAGCTTATGCTCTGTGCAAAAGGGCTTGCCATCGATCATAAGCATCCTAGGAACCCCTGTCATGTCTGAGTACATCCATGCAAAGACATCCTTGTTGGCTTTGAGTATCTTCTCCAAGTCTGCCTTGAAGTTAGCAGGGAGTTGCTTCCCGATTACCACCGTTTGTTTTGGATAGAGCTCATTTACCACAACGCGCTCTTCAGCATCTGCACAACTTAGAATAATTTTTGAAGACTCCTTAGGACTTTCTTTGATCTTCTTACCAACGTCTCCTGCCTTTCCCTGGTTGTAGCTGGAAAGTACGGTTTTTATTCCATATGGTGTATGGAATTTTACCACTGCGTGTATGGTGGAGACTACAATACCCATCTTTTGCATGGCGGTCCTTCCTATCAATAAGTTGTAGGGAGAGTCGGACCTTACGATTGCGAAAGTGAGGGTTTCTGTTCTTGCGAGCTTTCCTTCTCCAATCGGTATATCTAACGGTACTTCTCCCAAAGGCCATGAATGCTCACCTGAAAACCCTACCAAATGTATCTTTGAATCAACTCGCTGGGACCTGATCGAAGGCTTGAGCTTTATGAAACAGTGCTCATATATGATCTCGCAGGAGCTTCCGCAGTCCATGTAGGCCCTATTCACTTCCTGGTTGGAAATTAAGACTTTGATGACCATTGGGTCGTTTGAAGGGACTTGGCCTGTAATGGTGGGAAACGTTACTTCCCCTACCTCGTTTATCTCCTTCTCCGTCACTTTTCTTTTTAAGCTGGCTTCGCCCCAATGAACCATGAGTATTGGGGCTTCGGGAGGAGTGGTGTCTTTAGCCAATTGAGTGTCGGAAACTTTTTCCTTGCCCTTCTTTATGCCCTTCACCAAATGTGCCAACTATCCGGACTTTACGGCTTCCTCTATCTGCTTCTTTAGTTCTCTGCAACTATTCATCTCATGGCCACAATCTTCATGAAAGTGACAATACTTGGTTGTATCTCTGTTTTTACCCTTGCTTGTCATGCGAGGGGGTGGTTCGAAAGCCTTAGCAGCCCTCTCCGTTGCGAGTATTTCCTTCGAAGATTTAGTCAGGCTTCCTAGCAAACCATGGTTAGGACCTTTGTTGTACGGAGTGAACATGTCCCTGTTTTTGTTCTTGTTCTTCGATCCTTCCCACGCAGAGTGCTTTGAGAACTTGTTGTGGTTTTCTCTATCGATCCGAGCACCATTAGTAGATACTTCCTTTGCTTCAATCCAAGTATATGTCTTTTCTATTAACCCCTTGTAAGTTGTCGAAAGGTCAGTGGACAAGAATTCCACCAAGCTTCGATTTCGTAGGCCATGTACGAAGCCAGAAATGCGCTGATCTTCATGTATACCCAAGATCTGTAGAGTGTCATCGGTGTACCTTGTGACGAAAGCCCTTGTGCTTTCATTCTCCTTTTGTTTAATGTTGTGCACCGTTAGATGGGTCCTTGTAAACTTCTTTTGCTGACTGAAGTGTGATCGGAACTTAGCCTTTAGGTCATCGAAGTTGACAATACTGCCAGGCTTTTGTCCATTCCACCAAATACGAGCAGAATCTCGTAAGGTGTATGTAAACATGTGACAGGCTATAGGCATGACCCACTTTTGCATCCTAATGGCCCCTTCGAACAAATGTAGGAAATTGTCCGGATCTCCCTTCCCATCATAAGTACCAATGTATGCAGGCATTTTCAACCCATCGGGTAAAGGGTAATCTTCTATCCACCTAACGAAGGGTGTAGCAGAACCCATAGGCTCCGAATATAGGCAATTATACGGTGGTGCATACATAGGGACAGCATTATACGGATTATGGTTTGGGGGTACTCCCATAGGAGTTTGACTAGGGTAAGATTGGTAGGATGCGTTCATGCCAAAAGGATAACCGTTTCCCATGGCGTAGGGAGGGTACACCGTAGGATGTCCGAATGGTATGTTCCCATAATGTTGAGGGAGGCTATGTTTGTTGGACTGTCCAGTTACTGGGGGATACAAACCCTGAGGGTAAGACTGAGTTTGGAACGAGGGGTACATACCATTGGGAGGAAGATTTCCTCCCATATTAATCGGAGGCGGATTGCCTTCTACGCCTGATGCATGAGAAGGCTGCAACGGAACCCCTGCTTCAGTCCTTCCAAGATGAGCTCCTAACAACGGAGGCAGATTCACCTCCGTTTTTTCCCTTCATTGGCTTCTCCCATTCGAACCTTCGGTTACAGCCCTTTCTCTCCTAGTCGGAGCCCGCTCAGGGACTCCTTCGAACCCAACAGACCTTCTGCTTAGCCTTCGACCAACTGGTGACCCTATCCTTAGGGCCGAGTGTGTTGTTCCCTGTGCCGGAGGCCTAGGCTCCATTTCCATCTCTTCATCACAATCGTCACTTGAGTATTCCAACTCCCTTCACATCTCAGCATTCCGAACTTGCCTTTTGCGTGGCCTTAAGAGAGATTCCAATGCTTCATAGTTAGCTTCGACAAAGGCTGGGCTAATGACATGTTTCAGATTGGCTGATGTCGAAGCATGATGGTTAGGTGTTACTTCTGGGTGATATCGTGTTATGAACGTGGAGGCGGTAATTGGGGGGAGGTTGTTAGGGTTATTGACTAGTATTGGCGCCAAGGTCGAGAAACCCGGTGGGGGAGTAACTTTTCTTCCTTGATCCATGTCGGATATGTAGTGAGTGTACTTAATTGGTTATAAACTTGGGAATTAACGAGACCAATTGTAGCGGTCCCACGGATGGCGCCACTGATTGTACAATAAATTGCACGACCAGGCCTTCAATGATGATCAAAGGATATAGGGGGTGTTGAGGTTGCGCCAAGCTTGTCTTTAACCTGAAATAAGAAATACGAAGACACTACGTTAAGTGATTGCGCAGGGGTTGGACCCTTCGAACCACCTCCGGCGTGCGAATGAGTATGTGATATGATAAGTTGGTAGTGAAATGAGAGAGTCAAGTTTGCATACCATTGTTCTCAGCCCGTCAAAGCTACTTATAGGGGAGGAAATAGGCCTTAGAGAGCTCTTGCACGAATATCGGAGATCATGGGGGCGTCCCATGATTTGTGGTAACCGCTAGGGCTTAGTGACCCACTATCTCTTTCTTGGTGGGAAAGCTCAAGGAAAAAGGGGACGTGGGTGTGACCAAGTCAAGGTGTTCTCCTTTCTAGTCTCTTCGAAGGATGTACCCCGAAGGGCTTAAGGCTTCGATTGGCGAGTTCCCAACTGGTAACTATTTCATAGATGAATGGTTTTATGCCATTGAAGATTTTAAGAGGTTGACCTGGGCCTTTTAGGAGAAGGTTTCATACATGCTCGAAGGGGTGTCCTTCGACCCGCTCGGAGGTTACATCATCAGTTCGTATAGGAAGATACCTAAGGAGTTGAGACAAAAGATTTTGAATTGGCTAAGGCAACAAAAATACTACTATGAAGAGCTTATAGGTGTTACTGAGGAAAAGCAAGAGGTTGCAGATACCGGGTTACCAGAGGTTGATGATTTGGAAAGGAGGACTTCAAAACTTGAAGATGTGTTTAAATATCTAAAGGAAAGGAAGGAAAGGGATGATGTGGAAAGTAGCGGTTCTTGCTAAGTGTGTGTTTAGTTATTGTAACTGCTAGTGTTTCGTTAGGCATTGCTAAATATGTTTGACTTAGGGAAGTCAAACATATAGTAAGCAGTGTTGCAAAACTCGGTTTTGGCTTGTACTCAGCGACCTACCCTGGAGCGAGTACTCTGCCTAATCGGGGGAGTACTCGGCGCTCAAATCGGCCTATGCGAGGAGTACTCGGAGTACTCAGCCAACTCGGCTATACTCGACGACCTACCTTGGAGCAAGTACTCGGGGAGTAATCGGTTAACTTGGCCTTGTTTTGCAACACTGATTGTAAGTGAAATTGTTTGACTTAGGGAATTCAAACATATGTTAAGTGAAATCGATCAATAAAAAGCTCTTGATTTTAGTAATAGCATACTCAAAATCTAAAATTGGGCTGTTATTGTAAATGATATTGTGTGGTTGTGCATTGCTAAATATGTTTGACTTAAGGAAGTCAAAAATCAGCAAGTTACAATTTGTGGCATTTGCTAAATTGGTTTGACTAAAGGAAGTCAAAAATCAAGAAGTTAGAGTTTATACTATTGGGTTGTTCAGTCCCACTGTTAACACTAACACCATACCATTTTTTTTATAAACAATACACCATTGTCAATACAATAAGATTTAATGCTAAAGCCTTTGCATTTTGAACACATATGACATTATAACCACTGTGTTTGGGTTTCCTGATATAAAGGGGTGTTTGTTTTTGCTGATAGAAACAATACACCAAATAGTACAATACAAGAAGATTATATGCTAAAACTTAGATTTATATTGCATCATAGTTAGAGTACATTACAAGAAGAGAAGGAACTAGATCAAACCTTCATCAACAACCAAACAAAAGATCCATTTACATAACGTTGTTAACAACCTAAAAATCGAAAACAAGGAACCAAAAGACACCATTTACCTACCCCCATCAAATACCCAAAAGTCACTAATTATTTTCAGCCATTTTCGCAACATAACCTTCCTGCTTACGAATACCAGCATCAGTTTCACCATAAATCTTTATCAAACGAGCAAGTAGGTCGATGTGCCTGGCCTGGGTTTCTCTTAGCGCTTCCAAACTGTCAAGCGCCACACCACGCTCTCCCAAAGCTTCATTCTCCACAATCAGATCCCTACGCTTGATTATTAGCCTCTTTAGATGATCAATACAGGCACGAATTAGGTTTTTAAAAAACCCTTCTTCTGCAGCCTCTTGCCCAAACCACAATCCCATACGATCGTGTAAGCGTGATGAATCAGCGACCTCCATAAGTTCATTCAACATTGAGAAATTTTCCATTGGGAAATGTGTGAGGAAAAGGTTATGGATGGGTTTATTGGTTCGCGCGCAAAAGTTATTAGCGTTTCAGGGAAGAGACGGTCAAGGGGTTTAGCAATGAATATTTTTTCACACTTGGTCCCTCAAGTTGTCTATGCTGCCGTTGTCATATTTAAAACTCCCGCCCATTAATAACTTGACTGTTCACATTTGGTCCCTCAATTTGACAACTTTATCTTTTGTATAATTAATCCCACCCCATTAAATCCTTACCCACCCAGATCAAACAGAAACACACACATTGAATGGTAGCAGTTTGGTTGGTTAAATTGTGTTTTGCAAATTTTTTGTTATTGATTTCTGTAGCAGTTTGGGTGACTCTTGTTGAGTCTTACAAATCATGGACCACAATTTGACTTATGGATTTGCAATCTTGACTTCAAAAAGTCAAACTGCAAATGGAAAATGTCATTTACCATTTGACTCATGGATTGCATTGTTACTTTCTAGAGTCAAATGGAAATGCTATATTGAAGTTTGACTTTCTAATGTCAAATGGAAATGCTATATGGAAGTTTGACTTTCTAATGTCAAACTTGCAAATCCATAACAGACCCAGCCTATTTCAAAAGTTGGAAAAACACCATTTACCACAATTTTTCAACCAACATATGCACAACCTAAATTAGGCATTTGCACCAACAACATATGCAGAAGCTAAACTTAATCAAAACCCTATAAAGAAATACCAAACTACTTTATCCCAAAATTAATTGTCCCTACGACATTCAACCCATGCATAAACTACAACCCCCTAGAAGAATTCTACTAAGGGTGTGCGGGAAAAAAAATCGGGGGGTTTCAACAGCTTTTCCCAGCCCAAATCCCAATTCATCCTCACATTTTCAGACCCCATCAACCCTCAAATCGCTTTACCCTGGGAAAAATAGTATCTTCAGCAAGAGGGAACACGCAAGTATGAACTTTAATTTTAAATTTTAAATTTTTCTCTGATATAGGAAAAGATCAAAACACCACACTCTCCAAACTGCCTCGACCTCATTTTGTAGCTGCCTAAATCTAAGAATGAATTTTTAAAAGGGAATCACTTTCCAAGAAGCCTGCAAAATTATATAGTATTGAGATGCACAAACCCTGGCAATTTAAAAATGATGTTTTTGATTTCAAAAGGGATTCCTTTTTTGGTTTTTTTTTGAAAATTTAAAAGGGGGGTTTACGAACAATTTGGGGAATTTTTTAAATTTTTTAAAATTTTTTTTTAAAAACCCCCTTTTGTTTTTAACAAAAAAGGGGCACAAAAAAAAACCCCAAATTTCCAAAAAAACCCCAAAAATTTTTCCTTCCCCCAAAATAAAAAAGGGGTTTTTTTGTTTTTTTAATTTCTAAAATTTTATTTTTTTAATTTAAAAGAAAAAAAAACCTTTTTAAAAAACCCAAAATTTTAATTTTTTTAAAAAAAAAATTTAAATTGGGGGTCTTTCCCCCTTAAAAAACCCTTTTTTAAATTTTTTTCCAAATTTTAAATTCCAAAAAATTTTTTTAAATTTTAAAATTTTAAAAATTTTTTGGAAAAAAAATTTTTGGAAAAAAATCCCCGGGGGAGGTTAAAAAAAACCGAAAAGGGAAAAATTTTTTAAAACCCCCCCCTTCCCCAAAAATTTCCCCCAAGGTTTAAAATTTTTTCCCCCAATTTTGTTCTTCCTTTTCCGTTTTAAATTTTTTAAATTTTTTTTTAAAAGGAAAAAAAATTTTTCCAAAAAGGGGGAAAAAAAAAAATAAAAACTTTTTAATTTTGGACCGGGCTTTAAAATTTTTCAAAAAAACCCCCAAATTCCTTTTAAGGGGTAATTTTAAATTTTTTAAAAAAATTTTACCAAAAAATAAAAAACTTTTTGGGGAAAAAAACCAAATTTTTAAAGGAAAAATTCCCCCAAAAAAAGAAAGGGTTTAAAATTCAAAAATTTTTTAAAAAAAAAAAAGGGTAAAAATTGGGTTTTTTTAAAAAATTTTTTTAAAAAAAATTTTTCCCCTTAAACCCTTTGGGGAAAAAACCTTTTGAGGGGGGTGGTTTTTTTTCCCTTTTTTAAAAAATTTAAATTTTTTTTTTAAAAACACCCGATCAAAGGGGGGGACATAAAAATGAAAAGTGTCAAAAGTCTTAAAAGAACTGGGGGATAATTAAAGCAACAAGTAAGGCAAATTTTCCCCAAAAAAAAAAATTTTTGACATATTAGTAATTTAAAATGCCAAAACAAAAAAAAAAATTTTTAAGCCCAAAAAAACCCACAAATAAAGTGCAAACAAAAAAAAAAAGAAAAAGGGTTTTAAAAGCAAAAAAAAACTTTTAAAAAGGTAAGAAAAGAAAAAACGCAAAAAACCGGGCACACGAATTTTTTTTGGTTCGGTCACGAAGTTTTCCCCTTTTCCCCCACCCCAAAATCCCCCAGTACCCAACTCGAGATTTTTCTCCCCCTAATAAAAAAAGCCCCCTTTTTCCCGGGGGAAAAAACCTTTTAAATCGCTTACATTTTTTTTTCCCACACTAAGCAAAAAAGTCGATTTCAAAACAACTAATCCAATCCCCACTCACGATCTCCCCCATCTACTCAGATTCCCCGGGGTCCTCAGTTTTCCCCGATCTACCTTTTTTTCACAAAATTACCCCCCCTTTTTCTCATATCAAAAAAAGCTACAAAATCCCCCGATCTCTACAAAAAACACAATGTCCACAAAACAAATAAAAAAAAATGTTAGACAAATTTATGTATTTCAAATACAAAAAAATACGGAAAAAAAATGTTAGATTTCAATTTTCACAAAACTACAACACTTTGTATCTTTTTGGG